>OY829913.1:98068284-98448404 GCA_963691935.1 Nephrotoma guestfalica
ATAGTTCTCTCCATCATCGCCATGAAGCTTTGCATCATGCCAGATGAAACCTTGTTTAAAGCTGATGAGATGTTTACTTCCTCACTTGCCACCACTTTTGGCACGGCACCTCTAGGTACACTTGCGTACGAAACCCCGTGATGCACACTACTGTTTACATTTATATTCTGTATACGTATTTTGTTCGAAAACTGCGATTTATGAGTTGAGAGTTTTTCTGTTGTTTCATCAGCACACTAGATATAAATACAGGGTGGCTGATGAAAGCTGCTACCAAAAAAAAATTAATAACTTTTTTCTATGTAATTAATCTGTTCCAATTGTTTTTTATTTTATAGATTGATTTTTAAATTTAAAGAAAATGGAGAATTGGGACACTGAGAAAAGAATTTGGACTGTCCGCCGCTGTCACGCAATGGAGTCCGTAGTTTCGGTACAAAGAGAATATAGACGCACGTTTACCGGCACTCCTCCTAGCAGATGGACTATAATGAGGCTCGTAATCTATCGCTGCTGTAGCTGCTGCCATACAAGACAATCCCAGAGTTTCGACAAGGAGCTTATCTGCTCAAATGGGTATCAGCAGACAGTCACTGCAGACAATTATGCACAAATATTTGAACTTATTCCGTTATAAAATTCAAATAACAAAGAAACAACACAGCAAGCTTGCCGATTCGCTTAGAATTTTGCCAGAAGATCCTTCAAATAGTGGAAGAGGACGAAAACGTATAACTGCCTTTTTATGTCTGACGAGGCCCATTTTAATCTAAACGGCAATTTAATAAAAAAAATTGTCGAATATGGAGTGATTCTAACCCACAGATACTCCAGGACGCGGAATTACATCCACTTTGCGTAATGGTGTGGTGTGCAGTTTCATCAAAGTGCATTGTCGGGCCTTACTTTTTCGAAGAGAACGATGTAACTGTTACGGTCACTGCAGACCGTTACTTAAAAATCTTGAAAGAGTTTTTTTATCCAGTACTACGCCGAAAAAGAATAACTTTCAACTCTGTGTGGTTTCAACAAGATGCAACTCTTCACATAGCCCGGCCAGTTATGACAGAATTGCAGCAAAAATTCCCCAATAAGCTGATTTCAAGAAACTTCACACTCCGTGTGAACGATAATTGAGGCAATTCCCGCTCAAACTCTTCAGGCAGTGATGAATAATTTTTTGCTGACATGTCGCCCATGCGTCAACGTGCGTGGTGGTAAATGGCCACTTCCATTATTTTTAAAACCAATTAAGAAAACTTAATAAAAATGAATTATCTTTCAAATGAATCAAGAAAAAATAAATTACTTGAATTTATCAAAAAGTTATTTGAGTTTCTTAATGTAGCAATATTCAGCAGCCACCCTGTATAAAATTTAATTATTATTTACATCATTCAACAAAAATATTAATTTTATGCATCTAGTAGGTTAGTGAAACAGCAGCAAAACTCCCAACTCTCAAGTCTCACTTTTCGAACAAAATCTGTACTCTGGTTTCCATTTTGAACTTTAGCTTCTGAATGCAGTATTTTAAGAAAATTTAATTTGCAGTATTTTAAGCTGAATTTAAGTAATCGTTGCTCAGCTCGCTGTCTAGGAATAATTCTCCTTTTCAATTCAATATAAACTATTCAATAATTTGTTGTGTGGTTTCCATCGCAGTTACTGCATTTTCTGATAGAAGCTTGAGTTTTATATTTAAAAAGGAATATGAGAGTTATCAGCCGAAATAAATAAAAAAACACAATATTCGTGTGAAGTGCCAAGTAAATAGGTCTCACACGATTTAATTGCTGATGCTTTTGTGGAATCGTTCACAAACAATGATATTTCTTCAATATATTGTGACCAAAAAATGATTAAGCCCGAGAGCTCAATGAAGAGGTTCTTGAAAAATTGACTTGTGACTCTGACCTGCAAGTAAATTTCCCAGTTAACTAGCTAAATTATTTGAACCCTTCTGATTTGCATCCCTACATTTTCAGGCTTTAGGTATGCTTTCTATAAAAAATGGACTATAGAATGGTGCTAAGATGGTCGTGAAGAATTTTAGTCGAAATTGTATTAAAGCGGAAATTATTATCGGTACTGTTCACTCCCAAGAATTACACTAAACACAGCTAACGATTTATCGCTCCCCTTCAATTTCAAAAAGTTCTCTTATTTCTTCCTCAGCCATTTTTGACTCATGAACAACTACCTATATGCAGCATTTATATGCAGCAAATTCTAACAGAGAAGAGATGCTTAAATAAAATTATAATCATCTGATTAGGATCGGTGATGGTGAGGAACACTACTATGACCCTTTGTTGGAGTGCAGAATTCATGGGCCGACGCACCATTCATGCCAGTACTATACGCTGGCATGGAGCTATACAATATGCAGGCGGTCCACGTAAAATGGACTTAACCCTTTCGAGCCCAACTAAACTTATTTTTTGTACTAATTGTAGACGAGATGTCACAAATGTGAGGGGTACAATAAATGACGGTAAAATAATTTTTATTTGTATTGCTCAAAGCCTGTATGTCACGTATGTAACAAAAAAAAATTTCCCGCCATAAATTAATTTTCTAAACTCTCTTTAGTATGACTTAAAGCCCAGATGTTACAATCGTGAGGTTTAAAATTTGGTCGTTTTGACATACTATTTACCGGGTTTTCTGAAAATATTCTTCTACTCGATTTGGGTTCCATCTATAAGTCGGCCCTTTTACTTCTAAAGAAACTAAAATTCGTGTAATAATATCTTTTGAAAAAAGTTTGGTTATGTGACAAGTTTCATCATGTCAAAAGGAGAAAATCGAGGGACCGTAAGTAATTGTTTTTAGTTATAAAAAATTTGAATCAAATCCTAGTTTTAATGTATACTCATTCATAAAATGTTAACGCATACATTTATGATTCAAAAATTGTGTTTTATATTTGTTCAGTACTTAAACATTATGGTTAAAACTTTACTATCACGCATGTGACACTTAGATTTTACTTCATACAATTTTTTCAGTTGTGTTTGCCAAAGGTAAATGGTTAATAGGCGAAAATGAGGTGCAGAGAATACTTGCTGATTTCGATCAGGAGGACATAGACGATGAAATAAATGATCCTGATTTCGCTATACAAGAAGCAATTGGTGAACAGATTGATTTTGATCACGAGCATGAATATGATGATGACGACGATGAGGAGGAGGTCGTTGGACTAGTTCCAGTTAGTTTTTGGTATTTAATTCGTTAGTAGGATTATTTGTAAATTCTTAATACATATTTTTAGCCAAATAACTCAACTACAGAAACTTCCGGGGCTCAGAGTACATCAGGTGGTTGGATTGTATCAGATTTTGCATGGCGAATAGTAAAAGTTGTTGAGCCTCGTTCTTCAAATATTGGCTTAAAATTATATATAGACTATTTTCGTGGATGCTTCGACGACAAACATTTCGAAGATGCGGCTATGTACACTAACATGTACTATTTTAACAAAAAAGGTAGATTGCTAAAATCTAGTTCAAGTGAAATTAAGAAGCTATATTTGATAGGTAACTTTATATTGGAAGGCGGGACACAACCTTGATATAATTTCATCAGCCATGACCAAAAATCGGTTCAAAATTCTGATAACTTCGCTCCATTATGCTGATGTTTCAAGGATACCCGTAGAATCAAAGTCTAACATGTTTTGGCAAGTATCACCGATCATTGAAGCGGTCAGAAATAGATGTCACAGTGTAGAAAGATTCGTGGATCGATACTCAATACACGAACAAATTATCACATTTACTGGTCGCTGCCCCGGCAGACAGTTTGTTCGTAACAAATCCCTGCCTGTAGGTCTTAAAAATTTCGTAATCACAACAAGTAGGGGTTTAGTGTTGGACTCTGAGATATATCAAGGAACCAAGGCCAAGTTGCCTGATATGTCCCTTGGGTTTGGTCCAGCTGTCGTCCTCAGGCTTATTAAAACATTACCAGAAGAGAGGTTTCGATATTTTGATAGGCATTTCTTTTTTGTTATGATTATTTATGTAACTTCTCATGAACATTTCATTATTTTTAGATATTTTACGACCATTCCTTTACTTAAAAATTTAGAAACCCTGTATTATAAGGCAACTGGTACAATCCAAGAAAATCGGGTTACGTAAAGTGCCGTAAAGTGGTCAGTCAAAGTATCCCAACATTTTATAGGTTTGGCAGTGGTTAACGCATGGTGGCAAGAATACCGACTGGATTGCGATTCTAAAGGAATTAAAAAAAAAATGTAAAGATTTGTTAGAATTCCGACTGGAAATATTGAACTCTACTTTCAACACCTCTAAAACATCCACACCCAAATAGTGACTCAAGATGTGAAGATGAAGTCGATGAACCGGAACCATTGATCAAACGTATTAAAACGGCATCCCTAACGTCTCTCGAGAAACGCTACGATGGCTATTGCCTTTGGCCAACAATAATCAAAATATTATTATTGTGGGTGATATGAATATTGATATTTTGGATTTACCTCCACAGAGTGATGAATATTTATTTATGCTGTCTTCATTTGGATTTCAATCATTAATTAATTCACCTACTAGAATTACTAGTAGCACTGCAACTTGTATTGATCACTGTTTTGCTCGAGTTAGTAACTTAACCAATTGCAATGCTTCTCTGCATAACTTTCATATTTCGGATCACCATTTACTTAAAATTGACATTGCTCTTTGTTCTAAATTGCCTTCAAATAAATCTTTAATTTGGAAAAAATTTGATAAAATAAAGTTTATAGCTAATATCTCTGAATATGACTTTTCACCGTGGCTTTTCATTAACGATCCTGAATTAATTCTAACTAATTTTAGTTCAATTTTTAGTCGTATAGCTGAATCCTGTTGTATTAATGTTACTAAACACAGTTCTAAGGTTAAGCTTAAGCCATGGATTTCTGATAATTTATTATGTTTAATGAGTAAAAAGAAAAAAATTGAAAGAAAATGTAAGAAACATCCAGAAAACGTTAAACTCCGTAAATATTATGTTAAACTTTGCAGAAAAGTTAATGACAATGTTGTTTCTAATAAGCACAGTTACTATAGCTTTAAATTTAATAGCTGTAATGGTGATAGTAAAAGGACTTGGTCTCTGGTTAATGACATTTTAGGGAATAGATCTTGTCACAGGATTGTTGAAGTAATATCTATTGATTCGGTAATTCTGTCTGGCTCGAAAACTATTGCTGATGGGTTTGGTAAATATTTCTCACGCATTATTCATAATTTAAGAGCATCTCTTAAGTCATCTTCTTCTTTTAACTGTTGTGTTTTTGATTATGTCAAGGAAAGTTTTTTTATTCATCCTGTGGTGGATTTTGAAGTTGTTTCAATTATTAATAATTTAAAATGTAGTAGTAGTTATGATGTTTTAGGGTTCAATTCTAATATGATTAAACTTACTGCTAACTGCGTTACCCCCATTTTAGTGAATTTTATTAATCAATGTTTTAGTTTTGGTGTTATTCCTGATTCTTTAAAAATAGCAATTGTTGTTCCAGTATTTAAGAAAGGAAAAAAAGACATCATGGATAATTACCGTCCAATTGCTCTTCAGCCTACAATTTTAAAAATTATGGAGAAAGCAATGAAATCCCGAGTGGAGTCATTTTTAAAAAAACATAAAGTATTAAATGATAATCAACACGGGTTTACAGCTGGGAAAAACACTGAATCATTGTTAACACATTTTTTAAGTGACATTCACATTAATCTAAATAATAAGAAATGTGTGGCTGCAGTATTTATTGATATTAAAAGAGCTTTTGATATGGTTGATCATAAACTTCTATTGCTTAAACTTCAGTCGATTGGTGTTCGAGGTGTTTCGCTGAGATGGTTCAGCTCTTACTTAAGCAACAGGAACTTTATGGTTAAAGTGGTTAACTGTTACAGTGTTCCTCACAGAATTGAATATGGAGTACCCCAGGGCTCTATTTTGGGACCTCTGTTATTTTTAATTTATATTAATTCCCTGTTCTTGTTAAACTTAAATGGTAAAATAACTGCATTTGCTGATGATGTAGCTCTAAGTTATAGTGATTTGAGTTCAGATGCAGTTACAAGCAAGATTAATTCTGACATGAAAGTCTTACGTTTGTGGTTTGATGCCCACTCCATGCTACTAAGTGAAAAAACTAAGGTTATGTTTTTTAAATTGCTTGGTGATCCATATCGGAGTTATATTCCATTGATTTTCTATCATATAGATAATTGTGATTTAAGTAATTGTGGTGTCACGTGCAATAAAATTGAAACAGTGAATTCATATAAATACTTAGGATTAAATCTTGACACTAATTTAAATTGGAAAATTCATTGTCAGAAGATTAAGGAACAACTTAATTGTGCTCTCAGAGCTATTTATTTATTACGCAAATTTTGTTCATCTCAAATATTGAAAATTTTTATTATGCCTGCGTTGAATCCCGCTTGAGCTATGGTTTACCATGTTGGGGAGGGAGTTATATGAATACCTTCGACGAGATCATACTTGGCCTATTTTTTTGGAATGCAAGATATTACCAGTTAAACACCTTTACATTTTTAGAGTTTTAAAATTATTTTATTCAAGAAGTGGACAACGGTTGTTGAGATTAATAGCTTGTTATAATGTGCGCAGCAACTACCGAAGCTTATTTACAATCCCTAGATTTGCTACAGAATTATTTCGTAAGTTTTATCTAGTATCTGCGCCTACATTTTTTAATCGTTTGCCGTTGTACTTACGATTGATGATATCTACCAATAAGTTTAATAGTCATGTGAAGGTTTGGTTGCTGAATAATAGAGATGTTGAATTTATGTTTGCTAGATAAGTTTTTATTGCATATGAATGTTTTCAATTTTTAATGCTTTTATATTAAATTAAATTTGCACTTTTTTAATTTTTGTTAATTTTTTACTTAATAGTTATAATGATATGATTGAATTATTTTATATCCCCACATTACAATTAATTTGTTTTTGATGACTGTAATAGGTTAATCGTTACTGTCTTTGACATAGATTAACCTAATTTCTTAGCCTGTCTGTTTTGTTACATTTTTATTGTTAACTGTTGATGTATGATTTTTGGTTGAGAAAAATAAATAAAATAAATAAAAAAAATAAATAAATAAAAGTAAAACGAAGTTATGCAGCAAAGAACAACAAGGATGAACGAATTAATGTATACGAGAAAGCCCGCACCACACAAATGTAAGGGTGGTTTTTCTCGGAAAATCCAAATGTTTTTCAGGATAAAACTACGGAATCTGATACATGGTGCTTCGAAGGTCAACTCACCAAAATTTCACAAAATAATGCGATGGTTTATTTATCGATGACTTCAAATAAGTCTAAAATTGAGTGTCCCGTTTGTGATAGTTGGGCGGTACGTCATACATTTATACAAACAATTATCTACTGCCCCTTAGGTATATATTTATTATCACAATTGTACGGTCTGGTCTTTAGTTACGTCAATTTTTTTTTTTTGTTTCTTTCATCAAGTACCTCACATGTGTGATATCAGGACTCGAAAGTCCGGTTATATTTTGTAATCGAATCTGAATTACAGACTTATTAGATGACATATTGGAACAACTTAAACGCACCTCTACTCATAATTACCGAAACATATAGAATCGGTGACAATTAATTTTGTCCGTTCAAAATCAATCAAGCTAACCATCAGAGATTTTTGAACAACTCGATAATAATTTATTGTCGAAATTCCAGTTCAAAATGATTTCAGAGGGAATGGAAATAATTCGTTTAGCAATATATTTCCCGTAGTTACATAAGATTGGGCCCCAACATGTGTTATATGTCTAATACTCTTCCAAAACACGAAAACACAGTAAAAATATTTATTTTGAGAAACGTGGTTGCCTTGCAAATTGTGCCCACTTCATAAAACGTTTGCAGAAGATGCTGTTCCATGAACCATTTTGAACAATCATAACAATAATAGAACAAACGATCATATAAATATGGTACGAAGCCACATAGTTATAAAGATGATGAAGTACTTTACAAGTTAACCCTATATCATTATATTGTACCAACGCGATTGTAAAATACGAGATTCAAATTCAAAAGTTATATCAGGGTTACTCACTCCGATATAAAATTAATTTTCACAAAATCTTATATTTCATAAACAACAAATGGACAACACCACAATTGAAATTTTATACGCGCAATCGTATCGTACGAACCTTCCAAGCAATACCATCAAAAATATAGTTTACATTTTCTTGAGTTACCCACCCATACCGTCGATGATGATGACGATATTATAGCGCTCGGTCGTAGTTTCATTTTACTTACTACTTTTCTACACAAAACCAACAACGTTCTGAATCAACATAAAATTAATTAAATTTATTACAAAGCAACGTAAAATAAAATTATAAATCTTAGGAATGTGATGTGAACGGAAGTACCTTATTGCATTATAAAATAATTACTCGTATATTATTATGTCGTGGTGTTAGAATCATATGTTGGCGTTTTAAATTTCGCGATTTTTCAAAAAAATTTTGTTAGGTATAGGTACTCGGTATGTGCATTCCCATTTTACGAGTAAACAACACTTTCGTGTATTAAGCATTTTACTATATGGGAGGGGGCCGCACAAATAGGGTGAACTAAGGGAGTGGAACTATTTGGCGCGTGTCTATTTTACAGCAACAACAACAATTATTTAATTATCTTATGAAACGTGCCTATGAATTTTATATTATTAATCAAATTACAGAGTACCGAGCATAAATTAAATTCAAAAATGGTTCGCGGCACTTCGATTACCAACCAAACAAAAATACGCGGTTGACTAATTTTGGCGCAATTTTACATTTAAATTTTGCATGTTTATCGTTATGATAATTTCGATTTCATTACTTTTATAATATTATGTCGGTAAGTGCCGCTTTAGTATAGGAAAAAAATTAAAATATGCGTACACTTTTAATTAGTTTTAATAATTAAAATGAAAGTATGTAAGCGCGCTCTCTGTGTATGCCTCAAAATTATAAGTTGGATGCACGTTATGGTCTAAAGATTTAAATTTTACGGTTTAAAGCTATACCTAATGTATAATAAATCCACCATCTTAATTATAATACGCTTTATGTACTAGTTAGGTGCTTATTAATCATCCATTTTTGATCAAATCAAAGAAACACACAATATTTCAACTTTCTCACATTACAACCGTCATAGACATCAAAAAAGCGACTGCGCTCACTGCATATTGTGACGATAAAAATGTAAATGGATTTTTGGGCATATAAATTACTCAAAACTGACATTTCTGATCGGCAAGGCGAAATAACACAAAAATCTATAAATTTATATTGTTTATAGCTTCTTTTGTGTGTTAATTAAGTCATTGAGTGGTTGGTGTACAGCCAAGTAGAAAAAGTTATCACATCAAGGTGAAATTTTGTAATCGGTTTGGAATTTTTAAACTTTTAAACAAACCAAATTTTTGATTTACAATTTGCATCAACGACCGCCTCTTACCAATAGATCACCATGAACGGTTTAGTCATAAGATTTTACGTTTGATTGAGTTTGGATGTCGTTTTATTTCTACCACAATTATTTGAGAGGGGAGTAAGAGGCGTTTGTCTAGAAGGTCCATATATATATTTGCCCAAATGTCAAACTAAAATGCCCTTGAGAACCTAACAAATGATGTTCTTACCACTGACCCACTACCAATCTCAATGGTTAGATTGGTAACTGCTGCAATAACCAGACGATAAGCAATGAGTGTACAACAAAACAAATTTTTACCTGAGGTGGTATGGTAACTGCGTAGTTAAATAATCCACCCTCACACGAGGCAAGCTAAATGGATTCAACGTCCCTTAAGCTAGCTGAACCCATACAGCAGAACATTACAAGATAGTATGAATAATTATAGGCTAATAATAGGCTAATTAAATGCTGTATTAACAAATTTTGGGCTCCACCCCTTCCAACTAAAACAATAGGTTCTGCTAGCTTTAGAAAAAGTTAGCAGAACCCATGTCAAAAAATTATTTTAAAACAATTAGAAAATTATAGGTTAATTTTAGGCTAATTAAATGCCCTATATAAATTTCTTTATTCTGCTCATTCTGGAAAAAGCATAAGGCTTTATCACTTCAAAGCTAGTAGAACCCAAATCGAAAATTGGACCAAAACCGTAATTAACACCCAAAACAAGATCAATTGACATTCAAATAATTTTAGGCTCATTATGGAATAATTAAATGATCCATTAAAAAAATTTGGGCTCCACTCGTTATTTACCAAACAAACTTCAGGTCATTTAATCTAAAGCTAACAGAATCCATATAGAAAATCGGACCAAAACCGAAATTAGAACCCAAAACAAGATCAATTGACATACAAATGATTTTAGGCTCATTATGGCCTAATCAAATGCCCCATTAAAAAATTTTGGGCTCCACTCGTTATTTACCAAACTTCTAAAGTTAGCAGAACCCAAATCGAAAATCGAACCAAAACCGAAATTAGAACCCAAAACAAGATCAATTGACATACAAATAGATATATTAAATGGTCTGAAGTTTGGACAAGAACGAGTGGAGCCCAAAATTGTTTAATAGGACATTCGATTGGGCCATAATGAGTCTAAACTTATTTATATGTCAATTGATCTGTTTTGGGTTCTAATTTCGGATTTGGTCCGATTTTCGATTTGGGTTCTGCTAACTTTAGATAAGTGGCCTGAAGTTTGGTAAATAACGAGTGGAGCCCAAAATTGTTTAATGGATCATTTAATTATTCCATAATGAGCCTAAAATTATTTGTTTGTTAATTGATCTTGTTTTGTGTTCTAATTTCGGTTTTGGTCCGATTTTCGATTTGGGTTCTGCTAACTTTAGATAAGTGGCCTGAAGTTTGGTAAATAACGAGTGAAGCCCAAAATTTTTTAATGGATCATTTAATTATTCCATAATGAGCCTAAAATTATTTGTTTGTTAATCGATCTTGTTTTGGGTTCTAATTTCGGTTTTGGTCCGATTTTCGATTTGGGTTCTGCTAGCTTTGAAGTGATAAAGCCTTATGCTTTTTCTAGAATTAGCAGAATAAAGAAATTTAAATAGGGCATTTAATTAGCCTAAAATTAACCTTCAGTTTTCTAATTGTTTTAAAATAATTTTTTGATATGGGTTCTGCTAACTTTTTCTAAAGCTAGCAGAACCTATCGTTTTAGTTGGAAGGGGTGGAGCCCAACATTTGTTAATAGAGCATTTAATTAGCCTATTATTAGCCTATAATTGTGGGTTCTGGTAGTTTAAGAGACGTTGGATTCATCCCTCGACTCAGCAAGAGAACGAAAATACTGTCCGCAGCATAGAGAACGTGAACCAAGAAAACCAACACGATGTCGCTAGAGAAAACGCTAATTTAAAGAAATCGCAATAGAAAACTTAACGCAACTCAATGGAGAAATATTCAAAGTAGTGCAACAGATTAAAGAAGAAATTGTTTAATCAAAAATGAGAATCAAGCCAAAGAAAATACTTTAGTTACCTATGAAACGGATGAAGATGAAATGGCGTATGAAACGAGTTTTATACGAAGGCAAATTAAAACTAAGCTTCAAAACACACCTTCCCTGCGATCGGACAATCAGCACAGTGCGTAAGAAAACCACAATCCCAACGACCTGATCAGTCACCGACGGAGGTAGTGTATATACATAAGACCGTATCACTGAATGCATTTGACCCAGAAACCTACAGAATGTTATCAAATGAAATCACTGCTTAAAACATTTATTGGTTTGCCTATGAAAACAAAGCTGAGCAACCAATTAAAGTCATGGCGAGAAGGCTACATCATACATGCCCAAACAAAGAAATAATTGAGGAACCCCTCCCCATTTGAATGCTAACATTTGGCAACGCTCTGAGCATTGATATGGTATACGGAATCAAAGCAATCCTTAATATGAAAGTTAAGCTTGAGACGTTAAAAAGAACAATAGTAGAATGCCACAATGCTACAACAGTCAGGCGTAGAACCACAGACACAAATACTGTAATAAGAAGTCCAGATGTATAAAGTGCGCTGGGAAACATCCATCAAAAGACTGCAACAACGGAAAAAGCGTCCAGTGAAATGCATGCACTGTGGTAATCATCACTCGGCAAATTACAGAAGCTGCGAGGTAGCCAAACAAGTAAGAGATCTTAAACTAGGATACCTACCCAAAACAAATCCCTCTAAATAGCGTCAAAGTAAAACAAGGCACAACATACGCACAAATGGCTAAGCAGAACGAAAATAGCAAGAAAGCGCCCCGAGTCAAGAAAACCATGTCCAGCAAGAAATACTTCAGAAGCAGAACGCTACCAATTTACATCTGGCTGTGCAGGACAAAAGATTAGATATGGACGAGTACTGGAAAAATAAAAACAAAAACTAGTAACACTGGGAAATACATCGATGAGCCAAGATAAAACAAGAACGGATGCGACAAGTAAAACTCAGATAAAGTTATTGACTACCTCAATTCTAGTCCATACAGGGCCTAAACACAAAAAAAATGATATGCCCCTAATCTCAGAAAGTCATTTTACTAGAACCTCGTATGCCAAAATACATGGATACCAGTGCTATCAAGCTCTACATCCAGCAGAAAGAGGTTGGCAGGTCAGCAATCTTTATTAAGAATAACATTAAACACTACGAAGAATTAAAAATAGAGGCATAGCTTTGCAAGTAGCTACTGTATCTGGAGGCGATTTTAATTATTGGAGGCGACTTTAACGCGAAAAACATATTTTGGGGATCAAATATTTAGAACTTCTCGCAAAGGAAGAGAGCTGGATCCAAATAAAATTTCCGATCTTTTGAATTTCTATATATCAAGAGGCATCTCCGAAAATTACTTAGCACTCGAAAATGAAGAAGGGCTATCATCCGACCATTCTCCAGTATTAATCACAATAAGTGTCACGCTAATAAGAAAACCAAGCCCTCCAAAACTAACAAGCTAGTCGAAGAAAGCGTTAATCTAAAGTTTCAGATCTCGATCGCTTACTGATAGAAGCAGTACTGGAAAGCCTCATTTAAAGTGTACAAAAAGCGGCCTGGGAAAGTACTCCTGATCAGCAAGAAATATTACAAAATAGTATATACTATCCAGTTGAAGTGAGAGAGTTGGTTAACGAAAAAAGAAAAGCTCATAAGACTTGGGAGAGAACTAGAACCCCTGAGGACATTAAAATCCTAAACAACTTGTGTACCAAACTTAAACTACTTATAAATGAGATTAGGATGGAGTCTAGCTAGCTTCCTAAGTAATCTAACAAGTAAACCTGACACGGACTATTCCCTGTGGAAAGCCACCAATGGTATAAAAAGGCCTAAAATGCAAGTCACAGTCATAAAAATGGATGCCGAACATCTAGAAAATACCTTCTAACCATCACCTGGACAAGCGGATAATGAATATTTAACACCTATAAGCAAAATAGACAAGGTATCTGTGCTACCAGTTATTCTGAAAAAAATCAAACCAGATGTAAAAACGTCAAAAATAAAAAGGCTCTGGATACGACTTGATAATGGAGCAAATAATCAAAGCCCTACCAGAAAAGCACTAAGAAAACTGCAGCATACAATCAATGATATCTTTAGACTAAGTTATGTTCCGAGACAGTGGAAAGTAGCGGAAATCATAATGATTCCAAAGCCTGATGTCATTAGTCTAACCGCTAAACGACAAAACATCGTATAGGCCAATTTCTTTACAAACAACAACATCAAAGATTTTCGAAAAACTGTTTCTCAAGAGGCTATGGCCAATTATAGGCAGATATCTTACACCAGGATATCAATTCCGGATTCCGAGAAAGGCACTCAATAGGTACGTAGAATCACTGATACAATTGAGGAGACGCTGATAAAAAAGAAAGTATGTTCAGTAATATTCTTAGACATAACTCAAGCATTTGATAATATTTGGCACCGTGGTCTGGAATGTAAGCTCCAACGAAATTTGCCAAAACAATAGTTTGAATTGCTAAAGTCTTACATCAGCGACCGTTACTTCCGGGTGAGACAGAAAAGGAAATACTCAAAACTAAAGAAAATATTGGCATAGGGTCCACAAGGTAGCGTTTTGGGCCCTGTATTATACCTACCGTATACAAATGATCTACCAAACATAGTAGAAGCCTACACCAAAATGCTGAGATACGTCGTATGTTGGATGATTCAAACCTAGTAAGACGGCTGTGAAGAAAGAAACCGCATGATCTTCAAGATCTAATCAGGATCGACTAAAAATATAATAAAATTGTAAAGGGAAGAATATAAATTATGAAAGATAAATTACTAGATAATTTGTAAATCATCGTAGAGCGTCTTTGGTGAAAAAAATGTATGAGAACCTAAGTGGCCAACTATTTTAGAAACATGCGTGTTTAATGCAGATTCTAAAATGGTATAATACATCCGTTTATCTAATGTAGATACGAGGTTATTGCTATTAGTATGCAGAAGGAATAAATTCGATTAAATAACAAAATTTTAAAAATTGGATTATTTCTTGTCTTAAACTGTACCTGATAATAAGGGATTTATAAACTTGATATTTTCTATACCTAAGCGTGCTCTGCGCTACCCATCTTTTGTTGATAAAACGAATTAAACGTTAAATAATTAAACATTAACACTATTAAACATTAATTTAGTGCGTCACTCGACTTGTTCGACATCGCAGGGCGGATTTTTGTGTATCAAAATGCCACGTAATCAGTATACGTCACAAGAATACGCATTATATTTATGGTGAATGCAGAAGTAACGCAAATGCAGGTGCAGCCTTTATCGGGAAAGATACCCAAACGCGCGTCACTCGGATTATCGCGTATTTATCAGACTCCACGGTTGTTACTCGGAAGGAAGATTACCTGGCAGCGGTGTTGGTGGTACTAGCATTGGAAGAGTCGCTAATATTGAAACTGAAGAAATGGTGCTTGAGGAAATTGGGCGAGATCCGTCTACCTCTACAAGAGCAATAGCACGACGCACTGGAATCGCAAAATCGAACGTGCACCGTGTATTGAAAAAAAATAAGTTGCACCCCTAAACCCCCAACCAAGAGACTACTACACAAGATTGTGTTTTTGCCGAAAGATACTTGAGAAAATAGAACAAGATCCGCAATTCTTTAATAATATTCTATGGAGCGATGAATCACCGTTGAATAGAGACGGATGCTTTAACATGCTGGCAACTTGCTTGCATCTGGCCAAAGCTATTTGGACTTTCTTCAAAATCAAATCTGGCAAATTTATTGGAAGAGGTGTCCGAGGAGGTGAGAGAATCCCATTGGCTCCAGAATGATGGGTGTCCTGCGCACTATGCAGTACACGTTCGGGCGTATTTGAATTCCACATATCCAGATAGATGGATTAGCCGTCTGGGGCCTTAATCCGCTGGATTTTTTTACTTGGGCTGCCTAAAAGAAGAGGTCTACTCTAAACTGATCAGGAGTTTAAAAGAGTTACGTAGCCGTGTCCAGGAAGCCGCTTCAAAAATTACTCAACGGCGGTATGCGCGACTTCTCAAAAGAGCTTTTATTCTGAGATGTCGGGCGTGTATCAGAGTCGGTGGCAGACAGTTTGAGCATTTACTGTAAATGCACACTGGTTAAATAAAGTATTATCAATGTGTAACGTTGTTTTTTATGAAGCCCTTATCATCAGGTACAGTTTAAGACAAGAAATAATCCAATTTTTAAAATTTTGTTATTTAATCGAATTTACTCCTTCTGCATATTAATAGCAATAACCTCGTATCTACATTTGATAAAAGGATGCATTATAACATTTTAGAATCTGCATTAAACACGCATGTTTCTAAAATAGTTGGCCACTTAGGTTCTCATAATTTTTTTTTCACCAAAGGCGCTCAAACTTTTATAAAAAAAATATTTACCACATTTCATGCTGAAAATTGAAGTTTAGATTTTTTCTTTTTCAAAAAAAGTGCAACTGGCACTCATACTATTTACTGCATATCTATTAGTATAGTCCATTAAGAATATTATAACACCAAAAACCCGATGGATTTAATTTAATTGTAGCCGTGGTGATCGGGAACGTAAAGTAATGTGAAAAAATTGACTTTTTTTAAAAAAATGAGATATCTTAGGTACTACTTGGTACTTACTTAGGTACTATTTTATTTTGAGCGCCCAATAGCTCTACTATAAGGTGCTTCAGGTTTATCCATTCATTCTGGGACACCCTGTGTACAGTAATAGGCCTATTGTGTACTAGGTGTACAAACAATCCTTAGTACGTTGCGTTGTAGATTATCGCAAGGATCTATCTCTGCCCAAACGATGAGTGATTTCAGTTAGCAAACGAATGGGCAATTGACCATATTTACGGGCTCAGATAATATGATTTGAGATTTCTAATACGCAGTATTTGATTCCTCATTGTTGCTATGGTAATTCTCTTTCGTCACACATAACGATTTCTTGACTAAACACTCACTGTATTTGTGGTTTTAGTTGTTTTCTTTTTCTAAATTTTCTTTTTGGACGTATTCATCACACTAAGTAGGCGTCGTGTTGAATCCAAAAGGATTACTCCCAAGCTCCCAGTTGCTTACTGTCACAAGAAATCAGAAGCGTCGATATCTCAAAATCAAAACATTTGGGTCCTTAAATTTTACCAGTTAATGTGGAAGTAATGCATGTGAAACGACGAAAGCTCCCAACCCGGTTATTAAATACGGATCAGCCTAATATTAAATATGCTCGCATAATTAGCTGAAATATAAGAAATATAAATTCACAAAAATTGGGCAAACGACAAATCCCCGTTTACCAAATACACTCTTGAAATACATTTGTGTGGCAGCAGCGGTTCCAGCCCAGCAGAGCATCAACATATTAATTATCTAAAAAAATATAATAACCTTACCACGCTATATGCTTATAAATATAAATATTTAAGAACAACCCAATGAAATTTATAAAAAATCGCAGTCACGTGCTATTTCAATCAGTAATATATCAACGTTATCGATTTCTTATCTCGTGGGAAATTTTTCTTCCCATATACTTTATTATTCCCCTTGTACATTTTATTTGATTACATTAAGTTTCGAATTGGTCGCACATGGTGAATTCCCACCTGAATGTATTGAAATGGTTTTTAATATTTACCCAACTTCCTATATATCGGCGTTAGTAAAAAACTAAAAAAACACAATTACGTAATGAATTTGGGTCACAAACTTGGTACCGTGCGATTGTAATTAAATTGACAAAAACAAACTAATTTCACAAATCGATAATTATCGACAATGATGGCATTGAACGTTTTGATATAATTAAATTAAAAGCTCAGCACCGCACAACTTTAAAATTTAGCCTTGTAACGTTAAACAAATGGTAAATTTAGCCCAGCGCGAGTACACAAAAATAGTAAACACATACAAGGTACCTATTCGGTTTGGTAATTTCTGTAATCGAAATAATAACTTCTTGCTGTGGAATATGTGTGTATTAGGTAACTTACTTACTTGCGTACACATAAGCATGACATTAAACCATAACGTCTTTTATTATTTTATTGTTTATAAGTACACGGTACGTAAGCAAATAAGTAATTTCCGGAAATTGTATAAAAAAATTCAAGTATTTCGATAAATCGCGCGCTGATGAAAAAGTGTCGAAAGTTTTAATAATTTCTTTTTCAACTCCGTGCCACAAGATATCTAGAGTACTGTACGTAAATTATTGGAAACTATAAGTAAAACTAGTTTGTCTTCTTTGAGCATTATTGTAAACGAAAGAAATTTCTTATTTTTGTTGTTTTATGTAAAGTTTATTTGCAAGAGCAAGTTTTTTTTTACTGGTTGTGGTCATTATGCAAGTACATGAGCAAGTCTCAAAATATTGGTGGATTACTCATACATGGAAACAAAATAAAAATTATGTTTAGGCAAATTTGTACGTCCAAATGATGTGACCCCGACTCCGTAAAGTAAGTTCATCAAAAGCAGCTCAATATCTTCGTGATCCCCAAAATAGGGGGAAAATGGACCTTTCCTAGGTCCCTTCCCAAGAATTGGGAAGAAACTAGTAACGAGAATAATACAAATCATAAATTTTTGGCCAAAAAGTAGGTGTGTAATATAAAATTCTCAGTGATACTTCTTAATCGAAAAAGTTACATGTAACGTACGGAAAAACGAAGTTGCAGCCAGAATGGCCGAATATTCGAGGTAAAGGAAATTTTTAAATCCATTGTTACGCCTAGGAATTTGAAACTAGATGCTTTGAAACAGTGATAACTTCGGGACATCCATCGAGTTGATTTTGCATGAAGACCAGTAAAACGCGAGGTTTGACACTTAGTACCTTGTTGTATGATGGACAACACTAAACCATTTTTTCATTGTTCTAAGCTCATTTTCCAAGTGCCAAGTGCCAAGGTACGAGAAAGTGATTTCACCAACAAACAAAATTTCCCAATACTGAATAGAGCATTAATTTAAATCAGAAGCAATTGTAGACCTAGCACTTAACGCTGATAGATTTTTCGGTTCCGGTTTAGGCTAGCATAAATTCTTTTGAAACAATTTACAAACCGACCAAACGGCACAGTGGTTAAAGCTTTGAAGTTAGGATCGGGAGGTGCCGGGTTCGAATTCCGATAAGGACAGGAGGCAAAAGAGATGTTTCATCATCTCCTGTAGAAGTGCAGAACTCAAGGACCGACCCATCTTCCATGCGGGTACTACAGGCTGGCATGGAGCCATGCAATGTGCAGATGATTCTACGTAAATCGAACCTATAACCGCACGTCCTCGATATGGCTACTGCGTATGGTACGTATAACAAAAAAAAAAAAAAATTAAAAGTAGGGAAGTTTCAGCAAAAATCTAGCACGAATCCACAGCTTCAATTGTTTCAGCTGTAGGGTTGGCGTTCTTCGGGTAAGATAAAATCGCAAAAATCTAGCACGAATCCACAGCTTCTAAGAAATCTGAAAATGGCTCGACTTAGTTTGAACATTTCCTTCTAGCATGCCAGTAAGCCTAAATACTATATGAAAGGTGAGCTGCATATTTACCTAATGAATTATTGTATTATTGAACAGGTTAGCCGCACCATTATTTTGTCCGTTTGAATGATCTTGGTATCTGTTCATGGTTTTTCTGATTGTGGAGTCTCCTCCAAGAGTACTAAACAATCCCCACTGTTTTATATTACTTTGATACATAGCAATATTAGCATTCCTCTCCTTAGAGAGTGAACATTGGACAGGATTGAAAGCAATATTTCCATCCATTTAGGAACATCACCACCACCATTAGATAGGCCGTAATTTAACGAATTAAAGTCAATTCCTGTTCAAAGACAATCATCGTTTTGATCAGCGGTAAGGCCCTTGGAAAATCAGTAAAACCTGATACATGATCATTGGCACCGCAGTCCTGAATCATAATAGTGTATGATAAGATATTGAACATATTTTGAAGAATGTAAACAGCAAGAACTATAAAAATGAAGACAAGTATTTTCTGCCAATATCAACACAGGCAATCAAAAATTAAATAGAGCCGCATTACAGATTGCAGAGAATTAATTATTTTATTAAAACTAACACGCAGCACTACGGTTAAACCGGAAGAGTTATTAACGAATTTTAAGAAATCATGATCCATTGCAGGCGTTTCATGACACTCCTCTCCTCCTCAGAACACCCTAAACAAATTTTCAAAAATTAAAACTCATCTAATGTACTCATCCCTGACGCTCGAAATAAACAAGTTTCGAAGCCTTTGTGGCACACGCATACATCTTATGGCGTTCAAAAATGGAAGACATCATGCTACTCACCTCCCCCCCCCCCCCTCCCAATAAATTTTGACCAAAATTATTTGAGCCGAAAAAATTTAAAAAATTAACTGGACCTCCACCTGAGAACCCTATAAAAAAAATTTCCAGGACGCAATCGAATCCTAGTTCTTGAAAACCACTTTTCGTCTATGTCCATATGTCCATTAAAGTTGTTTATACTGAGGAAAAAATATAAAACAGAAACTCGGACCCTGTCGAAAGTCTATTTAACCAAATTTTCTTGAAATGGGAACAAACCGCAATCGATTTTAGGCACTCAAAAAACCCCTAAGGCAATTTTTAGTCGGTAAGGCCTCCTCAGCAATTTTATTATTTTTGAGCCGCACCGGACAACATCAAAATCGTTTGGGGCGAAAAAAAGGTGAAAAAGAATGCTAAAAATCAAAATTGTTACTCCTAAAAATGAACATTTTCAAAAGAATGTAATTAACTCATTGATACAACATTTCGCAATATGATGGAACATATATGTTAAAACCCCAGACATCTAATTAACGCAAAATTCAAGATCCAACACGAAGCAACATGGCGCAAAATCACGTAACATAGTGCAATATCACACAACATCCCACAACATCACGCAACATGGTACTGTATGATGCACCATGACACACCAAGGTTCAACATTTCGCAGCATGGTGCAACATAACGGCGCCTCCGCGAACTCCTAAATGAATCCAAACACCCTCCATGAAAAAGATCCCATCGGAATCAATTCCTGCCACTCGAAAACCACTTGGGTCAAAGTTTTGTCAGCAAAATGTGACACAGACCTCACCGAAAGACCTCCTAAACTTATTTAGAGGAAATATGGACTCATCGCAATCCATTGCTGGCTTTGGAAAACCCTTATAACAGCCATTTTTATCAAAATCGTTTAAACCGAAAAAAACTAAAAAAGGAACTTGGCCCCACCGCATGACCCACTAAACTAATTTTACCAAATTTTGAAATCCCCCATTCATATTTTTCTTCAAAAAGTGCGTACTGAAGAAAAATTAAATAATGAAATCTGGCCGCATCGAATGACTTTTTTACTGTATCTCGAAATTAGGACTAGAAATTTTTACAAAAATCATGTAAGCTGAACAAAAATTTAAAATGGGAACCAGGCCTCACTGGACGCCATCAAAATTGTTTGAGGGAGAAATAAATATCGGAAGAGACCAAAATTAAAATATTAATAATTTATATCGACAACACGCAACATAGTGCAACATCTTAATTAATTTTCCAGAAATCAAAACTCATTGTAATCAGCCTTGCAGTCGAAACCCTTACCCCATGTTTTATCAAAATCGTACAAGCCGAATATATTAATAGAATAACCCAAGGCCCACCATAAACCCCATGAACAAGGAAACATTAAAATCGATTCCTAGCATTCAAACGCCCCTTTCCCCTTACAAATTTTTGTCAAAATCGTCCGAGCCAAAAAAAATTAAAAAACACGACCGACCGATTTATCAAAGCGATCGAGTCAAAAGAAATTTAAAAAGGAACCCTGACCTCACTGAAGGAACCCCTAAACAAATTTTCCGGAAATTAGAACCTCTCGAAATCCATACAAATTAATAAAATAGAACCTGGCCCCCACCAAATTTCCCCCTTAAATAATTTTCCCGAAATCAGAGCCCAACATAATCGGTTTCTGGTACTCGAAAGCGTTGCTCCAGAATTTTTTATAAAAATCGTGTGAGCCGGAAAAACTTAAAAATGGGACCCAAGTCCAAAATTGGCCAAAATTGGCACCTATCACAATCGAATCCTGTCACTAGAAAACCTTAGGAGGCTCCTTCGAGCCAAAACAAAATTTAAAAAATGGGACCCGCGCCCTATCGTCTCAACCCAATTTGCATGAAAATAATTCGAGCCGTTTCCAAAACCCTAGCCATATATAAATATACAATTATTTCTCGTATTAATATATTAGACTATATAGATTGAATTAGATTACATTAAATTAGGTTAGATTAGACTATATAAATACATATGACTGTTTCAGTTTTTCTTTCTCGCTCTCTCGAATTCGTTTTTTCTTCTTTCTGGAATCCCGAAGTACTCGTAGTAAGGTAATGAGTTTTGGATATTGACTCCAATAGATGCGGTTGCAATTAATGAGATCAGAGGAGATGGTCAATCATTTGTTCCCCCTTGATTTTCACAAGGACTATGATGAACCAGTAAAGAACATTTGAACCAGGGAAGAACAAAGTTTAATATAAATAAAACGAAATTTATAGAGAAAATTAGCGCCCATAATCGAGCGATTCATTGATGCGGCAATGATAGCGGCATCGTTTTTTTCCATCTGATAAGAAAGACGGATGTCAGTTTATATCTATTAAAAATCTTAATTTGTTTAAATTTGTTGATTTCGGGTGTTATTTCCAAATTTGTTGTGATACCAGCATATACCGTTCTTGAACAAGCGTGATGTCGAGTCCGAACGTAATGTTTATTTCTTAGCAAATGGTTGGCTTCGAAATTCACTTCTTAAACGACAATGATTTTTGTTCAAGAGTATGTACCATCATTACTTTGAGATGCGCGCGGCTCTATCTAAGCGTATTCGCTATTTGAAGCTTGCTAATTTTTTCGCCATCCATTGCTACGTCATTTTTTTCGCCAGTTAAAATTTTGATTTAACACAGTAGTTCAGAAGGCCAATTATTAAACTAAATTACTATCCTCAGACTGCGCGTTGACTTTTACTTAAACCAACCCTAAAAACAAACAAAAAAAAAATTAGTAGAAGTGTAGTAAAAATTTCACAAGTCTCTATTGAAATTTTTCATGTTTATACAAAAATAGATCAACTTTAACGTTTAATTCAATATTGATCTTAAGTTTATTCAACAAAATCTGAATCGTGCTTGTCCTATTCAACATACCCAAACTGTTTGAAGAATTTTTCTCTACCTTAACAGGGTCAAATAAAACAAAAAGTAACACAGGCCATCCAACGGTCAAATTTCAAAATTTCCACTCCAAATTTCAATATTTCGGTTCCAGAAGTCACTATAATTCGCCATAGGTGAGACTACTATTTTTAGATCATGCTTGGTCTATTCAAGAAGCACACACAGTTTGGGGAAATTTACTTTACATTACCAGGGTTAAATAAGACAAAGCCCATCAATGGTCCTGCGTCGAATGGCCAAATTTCTATATTTCCACCCCAGAAACCACCATATGGTTTTTGACCATTGATTACACTGACATTTTTAGTATTTGCTTGGTTCATTCAAAATGTACACACAGCTTGAAAAAAATCTCTCTACATTAACAGGGTTAAATAAGACAAATCACGTTAGGCTCTTTTCCATAGATGAGATCTTTCCAGACCATCAAGATGCACACAGTGGTTTTCACCTAATTTGGGCGACTCTATAGCCCGGTTGGGTCTGATCCAGATGAAACTTCTTACTTCAGCTTTTACATAAATTCGAAGATCCTAGTGAAATGTGATGGAAATCTGTGCACCAAAGATGGCAGCTTCAATAGATCAGGTTCAAAATTGGTCCAAAATTTAAGGGGAATTTGATTTGATAAAACCTTTTTTTTCATCAATGTTCTCTTTCGTTTATATGATTTTATACGTTTATCACCAAGTTCTGGTCCATCCACCAAGGTTGATAGTCTTAACCTACACCTTTCAGAAAATCATACAGGACTTGGTGATAAACTCATTAAATTTCAAGATATTCAATTTCTTAAGAAAATCGTAAACTCTCAGGATAGAAAAGTAAAAGGTTATCCAATAACAGTGTTGAACAGCTGTCATTCAAATTCGTGTTCAATAAGGTTAGACATTTTATAAAATGGAGCGACACACATTCCAACAACGTTCTCAAATTATTAAAACGTATATTATTAAAATCAGTGTTCTGTGGCACTATTCTGGCTTTCGCCAGGAATAAGTTTAGTGCAATAATTTTCAAAACAAAGTTAATTGGGAAACTTTAGTTCCACAAAATTTGCATATGGAAAAATGTTTTCCCATTTAACGTTCTTTCGAAAATATTTACTCCAAACGTATCCACCTCAGTAGACCTCCACCAATTCCCCATACCCAGGGAAAGCCATAACCGTCATCCTGATCGTACTATTCGTCGAATTGTACCAATAACGCAGAAGCATAACGCAAGAAGTGCACGAAATTAAGAAAACATTGCTCCCGTAGAAGAGAGTGTACGAGAGGATCAACATTTATCAATTCCACGACGTTCACATCAATTAGGACTGTCATATGGCACAACATGGCGTATTTTACGTAAAGACGTGTTTAAAGGTATATACCTAGAATACAACTAGTCCAAGACCTGAAGCCATTAGACCATCATAAGCTTCGTTTATTTGCTGATTTTGCCTTAGAAAAATTGGAGTACAATGATGAGGTTCATTTCTGGTTAAACGGCTATGGCAACAAACAAAACTGCAGAATATGGAACGAAAACAATGCATAAGCCATTCATTAAAGTCCATTGCATCCAGAAAAATTCTTTTTAGGCTGGTGATGTCATCGGTCCTTATTTTTTCCGAAATGAGCCAGGACAGCATGGCACCGTTAATACACCACATCGATGATTAATGATTATTTGTTCGAAAACAGGGAAAACATCAATATCAATGATATTTTATTTCAGCAAGATGGGGCTACGAGCCATTCAGCAAGCGTACCATCGATTTGTTAAAAACAAAGTTTAATGAGAAAATTATCTCAAGAAATTTACGACATCACCCCATTGGATTATTCCTTGGAGGGATATTTCAATTGGTGAGATTCGTGCAGATTTTTGTGAAAAAGTGGTCCAAAATTGGGTTGAAAGAATACGCTATGTTAGACGTAGTTGTGGTGTACACTGAAAAGATATTATATTCCATTATTAATGTCATGAATTAAACTTTCAAATAAAAATAAATTTTCATTGATATGATAAAGGGTTGAACACCCTTGATTTGAGATTTGAATTTTATTTGACAGATGACAAGTACAAATATTCCAGTTAGTTAAAATGGAGAGATATATGATTGAACAACGTGTTTTCATTATTAAAACTTTCACCATAGTTATTTAGAAGTTGGAAGCAAACTTCGGCGGAGAAAATTCCACGACAAACAGTGCTATTAAACTTACCATTGATAAATTTGAAGAAACTGGTTCAGTTCAAGATGCGTTTTACTTGGTCACCCAAGTAAAAATATTGCAGCTGTTTGCACAAGTGTTGCTGGAGAGCCAAGGACATCAATTCGTCGTCGTTCACAGCAATTAAAGCTCAAATCAACAACTTTGTTCAATATTTTACACAATTATCTTCATGTGTAGGCTTGAAAAATACAGTGAACACAAAAATTAAAACCAAATGACCACACAGTACGGCGGCAATTCATTAATTGGGCCCTAGAAAACAAGAAGAAAATGAAAATTTGTTTAAGCAAATTATCTTCACCGATGAAGCTCATTTTGAAGTTGGCGGCTATGTCAACAAACAAGACTGCCGCATTTGGCATGCAGAAACCCGTTGAAAATTCTTTGAAAAGACAATAAAACCAAAAAAGTTACTGTATGGTGTGAATTTTGGTGTGGTGACGTAATTGGTCCATATTTTTTCGAAAATCAAAATGGCAATGCAATTACTGTTCTGTGGAGTCAATTCGTAAGATATTCATCTATACCTATAAATAAAAGTCAAATTATGTCTGTGTATCTCGGCAAGAGACATCTGACATTTTGATCGTGTATAAGTTGCATGTCCAGAACCAACCTTACGAGATTTATGATAGGATTGAACCCCGGGGTCTAGAGCTCGGTACAAATTTATCTAAAATTAATATTTTTTTTAAATTTTTTGACGGGAATTGGAGGGGTCCGTTCCCTAGGTCAATGGGGCCTTCCTTATAAGTTGCCACACCACTCATCTAATCGGTTTCAAACATTGGATAGGGATTTTATCATTGGCAGGGTTTCATAATTTTTTTTAAGGGATTGGGTCCCTGAGTCTGGTGCTCCATACAAATATTTTCCAAAATACTCAAAAATTGCATTGCAAATTAATCAGAGCTATCAAGAAATTGTATTTTATAATAATTTATTAATTTTGTAATTAATTAATTTAAATTGAAAAATTAAAATTTTGCAATTTTTAAGCTGTTTTCTGACATTTAAAATGGTGAAGCTTCATCAAATAAATGAAATTAAAAAATAATACTTTAGACTAAATATTCGACTAACACGATTTTCTAATTATTTTAACAAATAAAAATTAATATAAAAAAGTTAAAATATGTAATTTCCATATAACTTCAGAAAGCAATTTATAATAAAAATTACTTATTCCATTTTTGTCCACTATAGCCATCCCACCATTGCAATCACCAAAAATTGTATCTTCCACTAGAAATACCCTTTGCTACAAAATATTGTACGTGTTTGAAAATTGGCTTTGGTTTTTATGATGAGCAACGTGAAGCATATCGGTAAACTGATCGAGTGCAAACTGCACAATCACGATCCGGAGAAACAGAGGAAGACCAGCAACAACGACTTTCAAGTAATCGTGTACGAGTTGCTCAGAAAATCAGAACAGGGCACAACGAATCGTTTCGTTTGAACGCATTGCATTTCAATACGATTCGGCAGTTGATTACCATTATCATCCATTCGTTGACCAATGTTCGAATGGAAAAGTTTCGTTGCCACATTTTGGATTACCACCAGACCCATTAACATCATGGCTAAAATGGTAATATTTACAAACGACACAGCCATACAGGTGACACAGTCACATCAAAACATTTCCTGACAAACATTCGCTAATACGCTGAATCTCTATAGTCTGATCCAGATGAAGAGCACAAATATTTAAGAATCTACTTTATGGGACCGCAATCCGACGATACACAACAACTAAATCAAGTTGATCTTGTCGCATCCCTACAAATATTCTTCCATAATACAAACGAGTTAATTCGATTGTTTAAAATAGTTAAAGACATGATGATATCGAACGATCACATGATTGTAATTAAAGCCGACAGAATACCAGTCGGACAACATCAAAGACGATTCAATGCACCAACCATCGATGAAGTGGCAATTGTGATTGTTGGTGAGGAACTTAACTCACATGACATCATCCTCCACGATCCGCAACGATCAACTTCAACGAATTTCAGAATTGCATCCGTCCTATGATGCATTACAATACCCAATTATCTACTGGGATGGACAAGATGTATATGACATTAATATTAAACAAAGAAATCCAACAACAGGTAATTCGGCAACCGTAAGTAACAATTACTTAATGATACGTCAAAATTCCGAAAACTACATTTTGATGTGTAGGTAGTTGTATCACCAATTCGTCGTTGATATGTATGCAAGAATTGAATCGGAATGACTTTTATTTATACGATTGAATCAAGCTAAACTGCGATCAGAATAACTACCAGCCATAAGCACAGGAAGCCCCCGACAGATGCACGAGTATGCTCAAGACGCCATGACATATGTACGTACATATGGTCGCCCCGGTCTGTTCATAACATGTAAACAATTATTAACTGACCAATCATCTTCGGATCGACACGACCTCACCACACGCATATTCAAACAAAAGTTAAAATCACTGATGGAATTCATAGTCAAATATCGCGTATTTGGAGAGATACGTTGCTGGATGAGCTCGGTAGAATGACAAAAACGTGGATTGCCACATGCACATATTTTGATTTGGTTAGTGCACAAAATAGCAACAAATCAAATAGATCAAGTAATTGTTGCTCAACAACTGGATCCAGCCTTATTTGAAATAGTCACCAAAAATCCATGGACCCTGCGGAATCAATCCAACGTCTCCCTGCATGGCATATGGAAAATGCACAAAAAAATACCGAAAAAAATTATTTAAAGAAACCATCACTGACAACGATTGGCTACCACGATTGTACCGTATTCGCCGTTGCTCTCAAATCGATCAAATATATCTGCAAATATATCAACAAAGGACTGGCATGGCTGTCTTTGCATTGACCAACAGAATCGATGGAATCACGAGATATCAAATGGGTCGCTATATAAGTACTAATGAGGCAATTTGGTGAGTTTTGGCTTTTCCAATACTTATACTAATTTTATTTTCAACCGACGCATTGAGTATTGAGTATAATGTGCACCGTTCATCCC
Source organism: Nephrotoma guestfalica (assembly GCA_963691935.1). Lineage (NCBI taxonomy): Eukaryota > Metazoa > Arthropoda > Insecta > Diptera > Tipulidae > Nephrotoma > Nephrotoma guestfalica. The sequence goes on from OY829913.1 coordinate 98,096,429, forward strand.
AACAATTGAGAACAGTTGGTGCCTAATTATGCCAAACTTATCGTGAAGCATGCCACAAATTAAAATCACTGGAAAATAATACACATTAGTATACATCACTAGCGGTCGCGCTCAATCGCTTGTCAACCGCACCAAATTCGCACATTATTTTCCATCATTTGGGCAATTTGCTTCTTTTAATCCGAAAGATTTGTGGCAAAATAGAAAGATCAAATGAGTGCGCAAAGCCAGCAAGATCACTAATCAGGATTGAGGACAAGTGTTTATCAATATTCAAGAGAACGCTCATTCAATTAGGAATGGTTTCATCGTCTCGATTAGCAGTCGATGTATACGATCGAGATTTGCACAGAGAGCATCAATTTAATGTCAATGAGCTGCAAACATTAATTCAAACGAATCTGCCAAAACAGACGATACAACAGCACAATGCATATAACCGCATTATGAGTGTGATTTCACAAAATGGCCCACAAAAAAAAAATCTTTGGAAGCAATCAATCGGACGCTCCAAGATTTAAGAGGTATAATACAGAGCCAGTCGGATGTGCAGTCAATTTGCTGGCTAGTGATTTTCGTCAGATTCTACCTGTTATATCACGTTCCACACCAGCGGATGAACTAAACGTCTCAAATCATCTGTTCTTTGGAAAAATGTTCAGAAAATTATATTGACCTGGATACGTGACCAACTGCAACAAAACGAATCCGCTGCTCGATTCGCCAAGCAACTTTTAGATCTCGGAAACGTCAATTATCCGGTCGAATTCCTGAATTCACTGGATTTACCAGGATTACCGAATCACAACACGAATTGATATTGAAAATTGGTGCACCCATCATTATACTTCGAACTATCAATCCGCCACGATTGTGCAATGGCACCAGGCTTACTGTCAAAACTTTGATGAATAACATTACTCGAGGCAACAATATTGAATGGCAAATTCAAAGGAGAACATGTCGTATTGTTATATGCCATTCGAATTTAAAAGATTGCAATTTCCAGTGCGACTCGCATTTGCAATAACCAATAATAAAGCACAAGGAGAGTCGTTTCAAGTTTGTGGATTGAATCTTCAAAATCAAATTTAATTCAACTGCGATGCAGCCCACACCGGGGTATACGCTAGTTTTTTAATATTTGTTGATTTAGGATCAATTTAGTTCTTACTTCAAAAGCAGGTACAGCCGTGTGAAATTTAGTGAGGTCTAACATCACTTGCAAGTTCCATCAATATAGAGAATATTTTCCCCGTTTTATAAAAATCGACAAAATCACATTCCATCCTACCATCACAGATATTAAATCGGAAATGAGATAAAATTTGTTATAACCAAAGAACATGATAATAATAACCCAGTAAACACGTTTTATCATGATTTTATGATCGCTCTGTCTTTAGATCATTTCATGACCAATAGGAAACAGAAACGACGGCGATGACCATAGAAGCACTTAGACGATAAAACAGAAGAATTTATATTCTCATGAAAATTGTTTTTATGTCGATGTGAATTGAATGCTTAATTGGGATCAGGTTTGGCAATTGATCTTTGATTTCATTTAGTTTTTATTTCTTATTGCTTGTTATCGTGTTTATCTTTACGTTGCGAGCTCACCAAGCAACATGAAATGGGGAGGAAATTTCATTTTTTTTTTTTACATTTCGAATTTGAATGTTGGATATAATTAATAAATTTTATCGAGTTCTATTGTATAACAATTCTTCCTGTTTTGGGCACCACAGTTCATCGAACAATAAGACATTGTAACAATTAAAAACAATTGCAATTATTATTAACGAAATGTTTCTGTGTACGCGGACTTCCTATATAAGGAAATGGAGAAAAAGATTAAAATAAAAATTGTTAAGTAGTTAAAATTCACGTGGTTAAAATGTTTAATTACCGATAAAGGTCACTTCTATTGTATTAGCATTATGTTCATAATGTGGTGTTCTTTTGTTTATAACTTTACGTAATATTGAAATATTTTCTTTGCAGATTTTCTTAAGATTTGCAAGAATCAAAATTGCGGTACTAGAGATGCATGTATCGTAGCTACGCTACGTATGCACGCGTTAATGTATACGTTCTGCGTGCTTTGTGCATGCTGTGAAAGTTGTCGACTCCGCATATTGTTCTGGTTTCTTATGTTTTATTCTCTTCGTTTCTTTTCTCGTATATCCACTTATTTTGATGACCTTGCAATGTCGACCGGTCTCTTTAGTACCGTTTAATAATTCTGTATTTTATTTTACTCTATATATGTATCTTATGTAAAGATACGTATGAATACAAGACTTGACGTGGTCTTTTTATTTTTTATATTGAGCATTCTAATAAAAACACTTTTCTTATGCCTTTATGCTATCTTGAAATGTACGTACGACTCTACATATACAGGCAAGAAAAGAGAATGTTTTAACATGTTGTTTGTGCTGCGCTGATGCATGCTGAATGTAAAACGGCCTTGCAGGTTATACATTAGCTTTTTTTAAAAGTGTATTAGCAATAGGAACTAGATAAACGGATTTTGGATTTTATGAGGGCGTGTAACTTTTGTGTCGGATTAGAAACAATTTTACTGAAATTAGTTGGATTTCCCATACTCGTATCAAAATTGTATGATGCTTTGTCTTATCCTGATAATCCTGTCACAATTTCAAAATTGATATGCAATGATCATTGTTTGAGTGGGTTATGATTACATACCAAAAATGTACACTGTTAAGTTTAAAAATATTACAATTGGATTTGTTTTGTAGTGAAATTGAAACATTTTTAGATAATCTTTAACATTTATACTAGAGAAGTCCCTGAATCACTAATAGTGTCGCTGTAAAGATCAAATAATTTTCTAACAATTTTAGATAAATACGAGAAAATTGTGATACAATTTACTAAAGTTTATTAATTCTAAAGAATATTATTTTAGACACTGTTTCTACTTATATATACAAGTTTAACGCTGCTTTATTCAAAATTGCCTAAGCTTTCACAATTGACTAGGAATTTCATGAATTGAGATTAGGAAATTTTTTGATAATTTTATGGCCAAAAACAGTAAGGGGTACCCCTTGGTAAATTTGCGAAACAATTTGAAATTTTTTTATGGCAGAATTAGTTTTCTCATGGTTCCTAATGTTTAGACTGTTAACCTGACTAAGAAATAATATGGAAATTATTTTTAGGAAGTGCGGTATTTCAATTTGGCTTTTGATCATTTACCAAAATTTCGATCATCGATTATAGGAAAGCTGGACAATGTTTTGATCCAATTTTAACGCCGCTTTATTCAAAATTACCTAAGCTTTCACAATTGACTAGGAATTTCATGAATTGAGATTAGGAAATTTTTTGATAATTTGGTAAATTTGCGAAACAATTTGAAATTTTTTTATGGCAGAATTAGTTGTCTCATGGTTCCTAATGTTTAGACTGTCAACCTGACTAAGAAATAATATGGAAATTATTTTTGGGAAGTGCGGTATTTCAATTTGGCTTTTGATCATTTACCAAAATTTCGATCATCGATTATAGGAAAGCTGGACAATGTTTTGATCCAATTTTAACGCCGCTTTATTCAAAATTACCTAAGCTTTCACAATTGACTAGGAATTTCATGAATTGAGATTAGGAAATTTTTTGATAATTTTATGGCTAAAAACATTAAGGGGTAACCCTTGGTAAATTTGCGAAACAATTTGAAATTTTTTTATGGCAGAATTAGTTGTCTCATGGTTCCTAATGTTTAGACTATCAACGTGACTAAGAAATAATATGGAAATTAGTTTTGGGAAGTGCGGTATTTCAATTTGACTTTTGATCATTTAACAAAATTTCGATCATCGATTATAGGAAAACTGGACAATGTTTTGATCCAATTTTAACGTCGCTTTATTCAAAATTACCTAAGCTTTCACAATTGACTAGGAATTTCATGAATTGAGATTAGGAAATTTTTTGATAATTTTATAGCCAAAAGCAGTAAGAGGTACCCCAAAAATTTACGAAAAAATTTGAAATTTTTTTGTGGCAGAATTAGTTGTCTCATGATTCCTAATGTTTAGACTGTCAACCTGACTAAGAAATAATATGGAAATTATTTTTAGGAAGTGCGGTATTTCAATTTGGCTTTTGATCAGTTACCAAAATTTCAATCATCGATTATAGGAAAACTGGACAATGTTTTGATACAATTTTAACGCCGCTTGATTCAAAATTACCTAAGCTTTCACAATTGACTAGGAATTTCATGAATTGAGATTAGGAAATTTTTTGATAATTTGGTAAATTTGCGAAACAATTTGAAATTTTTTTATGGCAGAATTAGTTGTCTCATGGTTCCTAATGTTTAGACTGTCAACCTGACACCTGACTAAGAAATAATTATTTTTGGGAAGTGCGGTATTTCGATTTGAATTTTGATCATTTATCAAAATTTCGATCATCGATTATAGGAAAACTGAACAAGAGATTCACGGGGTCTCACCTACATGGTCAGATAGATGAGTCAAAACCCTATGAGGGTAATTGATTATATGATCCCTATGATTATATCGCCTATCCCAGAAATGTTCACGGGATCTCTTTCATATATTTGAATAGGTCAGAAAATGTTCATCAGTATGGTGAAATTGGGACACGAGTGATGATTTTCATCATGTTTTTCAAAATTTACAACTTCTTAATTTTCAATTTTACTCTCAGTTGGAAATTTTGGTAAATCTGCCAAAACTAACGATACAACAATACAATTTACTCCATCTTAGTTGATTTTCTATATTTTAACGATTTTGCTACTTTTTAAATGTGAAATTATCAAAATTTGAATAAATTATCATATTTTGAAGAGCTTAAAAACCAAAAATTATTATTTCGGTTAAATTAAATAAATAAAAATCGAATAGAATCGTTTTACTACAAAGTCGTTGGAATAGATTGGATTTGCTGTAACAGACTTATGATTCTTAGTTTAGAAAAATATTTTAAAAATGCTTTCGGATTTTCTAGAAGAGCTTTATTTTAAGAATAAAGGATTAACAGAATTTTATAAATTAGTACATTCAATAAAATCCTAAAAAATATATTTTTGGTAATTCATTTTTAATTCACAGCATGTTTTTTTCATTTAAAAATTAAAAAATTATAAATTATCAGTAAACAATCAGTTTGAACAAAAACAAAACTTATACACGGCGGTCCTGTACCTTGGGAACTTCTTCATATATCAAAGATTCATTTGGTTCTTCAGGAATTTCTCCCGCAGCACTCATAATATTTTTATAAAACAATAAGGCTGGATTTTCCTCCCACTCTTGTGCGAAATGCTTTTTTAATAAATGTCGATGTCCATCAATTTATCTTTTTTAACCGACACTCCTATCGGAATTTGATTTGATTGATTGCATTACCTTCCCTCTCTTTAGAATCGGCTTAGCCACTCCAATGTCGTTGTTGTAGAAAGTTGTTCTCCTCTTATAAGGCAGGCATCGTTTTGTTTGCGACTAATTATCATCCTCTTGGACTCCATAAATTTGAAATACCAACTTCCAGGTGGTTTAATGTGGTTTGATACCACAAGGACCCCTTTTGGTGAACACTTTCTGTCCAGTGGTTTAAAAACACATTTTTTGTTGTCAGCTCTGAGTGACTTGTGCCTACTACCATTCCGAAATTATATAAATTAAGTTGCCGACTATAGTAAGCCGCCTGTTCCGGAACTTTAGGCAGCACCATGTTCTTTTGGCAGTCGAACGATATAGTCAGCACCCGTCATTTTCGGATTTTAGTTGATCGAAAAACGGTTTACTACGCAGCTTGTGAAGTCGTAGCTGCATCATAATAATTTGCTTGTTTGCTGTATTTGAGCACATGTATTGAGCACATATCAGTTGAAGGTGATTTAAAACTGATGTTGAATTTGGTCCGAAATACCATTCGAAAGTAAGATTGTTTTACATTCAAATTTGAATTAGCTTCAATAAACATTTCCCAAATTTTTGATATGGAATGGTCACAACTCACCACTAAAGTATTGTCGCCTTGCAATTCTACCTCGGCAGTAATGCAATTCTAATATTTTGAATAATTTAATAAATTCAATTACTTTTCTTCTTTTATCTTCATATTGGATTCGTATTCGCCACCCCGATTATCCGTTGGCAATTGCCCCGTTTGGAAATGCAATTTTCAAATACGCTGCACTCGGGATTTGCCGATATTTAAAACTCGTAAGAACAATTTTTGATAAACAGTTATAAGTCTACCATTTGATTTTTTAAGCTTGTAAGAAATGGATACTGATTTACGGCTTCCATCTTTTTTTGAACGATCACATCGGACTGGTGGCTGCATAATACAGTATTTTAAAATAAAACAGTCTTGGTTCATTTAAATGCATCGTCTCCTTTCACTTCTTTACATTTAAATAGGCCGCCTTTGTGATTGCATTTAATCATACGAGGGAGTTTTGTAGCAGAATATCTGAAATGAATACAAAATCAAACACGAAACAAATTAAAAAGTAACAACCAACTTTACTTTTTCTATTTTTCTATTTCACGTGTCCGATCGTATATTCAGTGGACTCCATTTTTCTATATCAATATTCGATAATTCTATTATTTATACATTAATTTTGAGTAAGATCTCATTAAATTAATCAATTAGTACTTAACAGCGATTCATTACACAGCACTGATCACTACTAAATAAAAAACGAGACAAAGGAATAGGCAAAATTTGCAACGGCTAATAGAATAGAAGGATTTTGCTTCTAAGTAATACTTGGAATAGATTCGTTTTGTTACCAAATGTAGTTTGTAATTATTATTTGCGAAGGAATAAAATGATTTTAGCACAACAAAGTTAGTTTAGATTGTAGATTTTAACCCATTGAACAAAACCCAATCATTATCTTCATTTTTTCGGAAAAAGGAGTAGACACCGGTTTGCTCCTAAACGACCCAAATGCCAGCCCAAAAAAACGCGGTGGCAACATGAAAACCATAATTTCTGTCACGTATGAACTGTCAGCCCAAAAAATCGTATATCACGACATTTTATTGATGTCTGAAGTAAGTTCAAATTTTTTTTATCTTGACTGTAACAATTGTCTTGACAGTTATGTCGAACACACTCAGCTCAAAATTCAAATTTTTATAGTTAAAGGACTATTGTAACCGTATATAATAAATGTAAAACAGCCAAGAAGCAATTCTTATTATTTTCAATTGATTCATGAAAATATTAATTTTAAAGAACAATAATATGTGGCCTCCAGTTTCAAAGACGGACATACAACAATATTACCGTTTTTTCGAATTTAAACTGAACTTTCTACTTTTCTTTACTATCTTTCGAAATATGTAAACTTTTATTAAGGAAATCGAAGTTTTCGCAATTTTACATACCTAATAGCAGTTACCAAAGTAAGAAAGGATTCAATAGTAATGAAAAACATTTTTGGCTATGAAAAATCTATGACGTATGTCGGAATTTTATAATTAACGCCTCATATATAAATCCGATTAGTCGATCCGTTCATTAAGAGTTTTTATTTTAATATATGTACATATCATATATATTATACTTCCTCATGCCGAGAAAGGCCTATATTCAGCCGCTTCACGAACAACCATAATATTTAGTGGAAGTTGAGATTTTCGGTGTTGGTCATCGGTCTCACTATGATTTTTAGATAGATCTGGTTCTAGCCATTACGACTAAGAAGTTTCAGGATGTTGTGATATCATGATAATGATTGTGTCAACTCCCCATCAGCCAGAACCACCCGCGGGTTGAAATGAAGGTTTTCAACCCTAATTTCAAAAGATCAATTTTGAAAAATTTTGTATGAGTGATATCTGGAAATCCCACCTTTTATTAATGAAATCAGTTAAACTATTTGAAATGAACATGCTGATCCAATTTTATGATTGTGCATACTCATCATTAACCAGAATCGCACATACAAGACCTCTTCTTCAACCCCATTTCCAGAAATCATTCATACAAAATATTTCCTAAATGATCTTTTGAAATTAGGGTTGAGATTAGGATTCCTATGGATGATTCTGGTTGAAGCGGAGTAGGCACAATCATGAAATTTGGTCAGAATGTTTATTTCAAATAGTTTAAGTGATTTCATTAATAAGAGGTGGGATTTCCAGAAATCGTTCATGAAATGTATTTCAAAAAATTAACTTGTAAATATACGGTTGAATTAAGGGTTTTCTACTCCCAATTCTACTTCAATAGATGTGGTACATATTGCATGATATTGACATATAACAGATATAGCCGTTCTAGGAAAAATCCTTAATACTAATACATAAATTTTCCTAGCCTAGAATCTTAGCCGTAGCTTTCTCGTCTATTTTTCTACTTGTAATTCTGTTTTAAATATTTATTTACTTTTTTTTTTTGATTAATTTACATTCTTTTTCCTTAACCTAATTATCTTTAAGCATAATTCTCTTGGGGTTCTTGCATACGTATAAACCGACATACGTGGCATGCACCTGCCGATATTTGTTTGGGTTTATGGGTAGTTTTCTGTGCCAGGTAAGCTTAGTGACTGCCCCTGGAGTTCCAGATCGCAAAGATAGATAATTTTTCGAAGGAGCAAAGTTCTAGAGTCCAACAATATTTTTACAAATCTCACTTGGAGACGCCTGGCGTAGTCTTGAAAGTTTTCAATCCTCGCACGAGACTTCATTTCGGAATTGCGAGTACATTTATAGTTTGATCGTTTGTGCCAATCGTCGAACACAAATCGTAGAGCGTTTGCCTGGATAGAGGAAAGACTTTTCCCTTGTGTTTTGGTCAAGTTTCCCCTCAATGCGAGCACCGCGTACGTTGGAATGGGCCTTATATATACGCTTTGTATAGCCTTAATTTATGTTTGGAAGAGAGAGGTCTGCTTCCGTTTAGAAATCGATAGAGTTGTTGCCGAGCGGCGAAATTTTTTTACTTGATATATTTGACTTGCGGAGTTTGCGATAGTTTCTTATCAAGAACGACTCCCAGATATTGCAGTTGAGATTTCGGTTCCAGAACGCTTCCGATAATTTCAGTTTATTGTGATTAATTTTGATGTTCCATTTTCTTGCATAGTTAGAATACCGACTGACTTTCTAGCACTGACGGAAGAGGTGAATATGGTAGTATCATCGGCGAAAATTTGAATTTTGGTTTCTTTGTTATTTGATTTTGGTATGTCGTGATAGTAACAGAAACAGAAGAGGTGTGGTCCTAGGACTGACCCTTGTGCAACTCTCACAAGTGCTGTTTTGATGGTGGAAGAATAGTTATTCAGGTGAACGTAAAACTTTCAGTCTCTCAGATAAGAGTAAATTAGCTTGATGAGATAGTAAGGGATACCGCGATTGATTAATTTGTAATTTAGTACATTGTGCCTATATCTAGAAAAGCAGCAATTGTCGATCGTCCGAACCGTTTGGAGTTTTTAACAGTATTTTTAAGTGACAGCTTGAATGGTGCAGTGCTCGGCACAAAATCCGAACTGTTCCTCAGCGATATAGGGGTTACTTGAGGGAAGTAATCTGCTAAGAATGGTTATTTCCGCTACTTTAGTTAATCCATTTAGGAGTGTTATGGGTCGGGTGTTCTTAGTTTTGTTTGGTAGCTTTGGTAGGTTTAGGAATAGGGACTACTTTGCCGATTTTTCAGCAATCTGGAAAGTTATCTATTTTGATTATTGCATTAAGATCAGCATATTGATTGATTGGTTTTCAGGTAGGTTTCTCCTCAGTACAGCGTTGGGTATGCCATCGTCTCCGAGGGCTTTCCTTTTATTTAGATGTTTCAATATGTCAGAAATTTATTCTGCTTGGACTAGGGGGATGATTGGATTGACTGGTGGTGACGCAAAAAAACTGGTTACTGTAGAATTCACGAATTGGGTAAAGTGAGGATCTTTCAAAACTTCATTCTGCAAATGAACTTTCGCTGATTGTTCGCTTTGCCGTTGAGTTTACGGATCTCATTGAATATTTCTGGGGAGTTATCAGGTATTTTTTTCAGTCTGTTTTTGAAATCTTTGTTCTTTAGTTGTTGAAACCAGAACGAAATTAATTTCGATAGGAAATTTATTTCGGATCTTACCATGGATCCGGGATATCTGTAGTGAAGTCGGTCCATGTAGTTTCGTTTTTTTATGAGACGTCTTTAACTTTAGAGATTGGTATGGTCTTTTTGGTGGAGTGCTGGATCGTTTTTGAAAAGTTGGAAGCGCATGCTTCAATCTGGTTTGTAGTGGTCATTGGAAGAATTTTTGGGAGATTTTGACATACACGAACTTTAAATTTTTCCCAGCTTGCTAGAGAATAATTTCTAAATATTTTTGGCGGGCTAGCTATGATTTTGACTGGAATTCCGAATGTTACTGGTATGTTATCGGAGCAGAATATTCTTGGGGAAAACTAAGTTTTATCTTCCTATCCTCATTTATTGCTTTATTTATTTTTTTTATAATTGGTATTTTGTTGTTGTCTAAAAAAGTATGTTTCCGGGATCTTTGCTATAGGTGTTTTTATCTTACGTTCTATTTAATTTGTTCTATTTCTTTGGGATGCCTCACTTAAATTTTACACATTCTTGAAAGATTTGTTTTTGCTATTTCTTGGGTTGCCCAATTCAAGGGTTAAATACTAATGGATTTTAGAGTAATTTTTAATATAATTGAAATAACTATATCGTTTTAGGAAGTTCTATTGTAAGTTGTGGAGTTGCAGAGGATTAAATTAATAAATGTTTATATTGTATCGATTATGCCTAACATACACACAGATCATATTAGAGTCGTTGTTAGCCGAGTGGTTAAGCTTGCAGGATGGTGAGGTTGAAGATCTATGGTTCGAACCTCATCGGAGCAGTGTAATTGTTATGGCAGATATTTATTTGGCAGACTGACGATTGCTACACTCAGCAAAACATACAGTAGAAAATGGAATATAAAAAGGGGGAAATGCATGACGAGGGAAGGGAAGATGTGTACAATTACAACACGATTACATATTCGCCTCGAATAAATACACAAATACATGGACAATTTATCTGCAACAGCGCAATATGGAAAGATCGAGAATCGCATTTCTGGGAATAAAAAGGGGACAAAATCGCAGCATAAGGCAGTTGTTATTTAACCAGTGATCAAGTGTATACAGCTAAAAAGTAAATAGTGAAATTAAAATAAGTAGTCAAAGTGTTGAACTGTGCAAGTAAATTTATTGAGAAATAAAATTGTACCCGTGTTAATAAAAAGAATCAGTGTTATTATTGCAAAATCCGTTACGAATCCTTGTGGCGCCCGAAATTCGTAACAAATTAGTGTCATACGTGGGATTTTGCGATATACAATGTTGAAGAACGCTAGCGGATACACAATCTCAACAACTTCGAGAAGAGTTGGACGAGCGGGGATTGTCAACGATTGGCAATAAGACGGAGCTATAAGCGAGGCTTCAAAATGCTGTTAAAGAGGGCCCGGATGGCGGTAGCAGCGGAGACACGAAAGCCATTGAATCGCGACCAACACCACGTGCAGTACAGATCACAGTGTCACGACCATCATCAGCAATAACCCCAATTAAAGAAAAGGATGAGGAAACTGCCGAAACTAAAGCGGAAGAAGAGCAAGATAATACTGTACTGACGTCTATGGCAATGCCAGGGGATCCAGCAAATACTAAAGCTATTTTCAACGCCTTACTTGTTACAAGGCCAACAACAAAACGCATAATTTGATCAGCTGGCATTACAAGGCCAACAACAAAACGCAAAGCTCGACCAGCTTAGGAAGTTGACACTACAGGTTCAACAACAAAATGCGAATTTGAATGAGCGGTCCCAGCAATAGGATAAGAAGCTGGTAAAATTGGAGGCACAACAAGAGAAGTTGGAGGCAGACGTTGAAGGACAAATACAACAATTGGAGTGCTGGGTCAAACAGATCGAAGCCCGCCAGGAAAAAGGTCCGACAAACAAAAACAATACCTCCAAACCTAGGAGCACGAGTACATCAAACAAACCGCATAATAGAGGCCATAAAGGAGTGTTGAAAACTCCATTTTTCGATGGCCAAACTTCAATAGAGAACTTCAAGCTACAATTTCAAGCCGCAGTAAAACATAACGGATGGGGAGCAGAAGAACAACTTAATGCATTTATCTTGGCGCTACGAGGCAAACGAGAGAAATTTTAAGGAGTTGGAGCTGAGGTACGGACAGTCCCATGTTCAAGAATTGTGCGAAGTACAACTTCATAACCGCCGGCAACAACGAGGTGAACCTCTACAAGATATGGAACGAGAAATTACGAAGTTAGCTCGCCAAGCGTATTGTAAAGTGCCGAGTGATGTCCTGAATGAGTTAACAAACAATAGATGCTTAATTAACGCTGTAAGAGACGACCAGCTCAAACTGCACTTGCGGACGACATCAAAGAGAAAAGGAATGAACGAAGTTTTGAGATCAACTCTAGAATACGAGGCAGCTAGAGTCAGCCTTACCTTCGGTTCAGTTAAACTGCGAAAATTAAATGTCGAGGATATAGCACAATTAGAGGCCATGATAGATGCAAAGATGAGAAGACCAGCACAAAACTTCCAGAACATCAGACGCCGCAGATCTCGCTCACGGTGTTTTAGATGTTAATAACCTGGACACTACATCAGAGACTGTAAACAACCAACAGCCAGGACCATAAGACAGCTATGATCAAGGAAACTAAGTGCCACCAGGTTTGCGCGGCGAAATCTGGTGAGAGGAGGAGAGTGCCCCAAGGCCACCATCTTAATTGCCAAACTTGGGAAGGACTGTAACAGCTTAGTTGTCAACGGCGCGTTAGAGAAATAATCATGTACGTTCACATTGGACACCGGAGATTCAAGATCTGTGCTATGTCCCGACATGGTGTCCCCAGGGCGTATGGAAAAAGTGTGTCGTTATAACCTAAGAACAGCAACCGGAGATGCGGCAGCAGTGAAAGGAGAGTGTATTATTGTTAGTCACAGTTGGAGGGATACTGTTTAAGCACAGATTCATTGTGCCGGCATAATGGACCAATGCATCTTAGTCCTAGATTTTATAACCGAACACGAGATATTACTGAATCTATAGAACCAAGTGTTATGATGGCATAATGTGGAGGTACCCTTGCAAGTAGGCAACAATAATCACGGCGGGTTACGAGTCATTACAGATGAAAGAACAGAGATACCACCGATGTCTGAGAAAGTGATATATGCCCGAATCAACGGTGACCTTGGGAGCAGCAAGGTAAGAGTAGTGCAGCCAGCAAATACAGGCAAAGAAGATGTATTATGCGGAAGAACCCTGGTGAAACTCATGCCAAAGATACCAGTGAGAGTTATGAATGTGAGTCCAACAGTAAGCGTGATCAAGGAAGGGGTAGTGATTGGCAAAGCTGAAGGGGTCGATTCCATCACAAATTGTGCAACGGGAGAACAACATAACAAGGCCATACCCCCAACGAGGAAGCGGATCATTCACTTATAATGTGATCATCTTGCAGGGACGGAGGCTAAAGCGGCAGTAAGAGAGTTAGACGGATTGGCCGACGGGTTAGCCTTAAACGATGATGAAATGGGAAGAACTGATAGTGCAACATCGAAACGACACTGGAGACCCAACGCCAATACGACAAATGCCAAGGATAATACCGCTAGGCAAACAACAGAAGGACGAATTACTGATCGAGAAAATGAAGCGCGATGGGGTAATAGAGAAGTCTAGTAGCCCTTGGAGTTCGCCGGTGGTTCTCGTGCAAAAGAATGAAGGTGCGATGCGGTTCTGTGTCGACTACCGTAGAATGATGTAACTAAAAAGGATACCTACCTATTGCCAAGAATTGACGACACCAAATATATCCAGCACGTTGGATCTCAAAAGTGGGTACGGGCAGGTAGCAATCCATGACAAAGAAAAGGCGGACTTTACTGCAGCTAATGACCTATACCAATTTACAGTAACACCATTTGGACTGTGCAACGCTCCTGTCATATTTGAGAGATTGATGGAGCTCGTTCTACAGGGTCTCAATTGGAGAACATGTTTAGTATACCTTGATGATATCATCGTATTAGGACGAACATTTATTGAGCCACTGAAGAATCCACAACAAGTCCAAGAAACCATCAAAGCAGCCGGATTGAAGCTGAACGCATCCAAATGTAGTCTCTTTAAAAATGAAGTCAATTACCGGGGCCACATTGTATCAAGGCAAGGAGCGCGAACTGATCCAATAAAACTAGCAGCTGTAGAAGAGTGACGCACTCCTAGAAACATACGCGAGCTGTGGAGTTTTTTAGGGCTATGTTCCTACCATAGACGATTTGTTCCGAACTTTGGGGATGTCGCTAGAAGCCTGCATCGGGTTACGGAGAAAACTCAGCCATTTACTCACTGAGCAAAGGAGCATGAAGACGCGTTCGTGCATCTAAAGAAGAAGTTATGTCGTTCTCCAATGTTGGGGTATCCACGTGCAGGAGATCTTTACATCTTGGACACCGATTCCAGTACTACGGGAATATGAGCAGTGCTGTCGCAAAACCAGGGAGGTACAGAACGGGTTCTATCATACTACAAGAAGGACAAGTTGCGAGATGGATCGAAAGACTACAGACCTACACGTTCAAAACTGAGCACAGAGGAGGATTGTTAGATAACAACGCAGATGGAATGTCCAGGAGGCCATGCAGTCTTCAGTGTACGCACTGTTCCAGTCAGGAACAAAGAAATCCCATTGCACAAATTTCGAGGATCATATTAGATACCGAAGATCACTGGACTAGGGAGCAATTAGCGGAAGACCAGTGACACGATCATTTCATTGTCCCAATTATCAAATAGATAGAGGAAGGTACCAGACCGCAGCGGCAGGAGATCGCAACCTTCAGTGCTGATAAGACTTTGGGAATCGATCGAAGGTAAAGACAATAAACTCCCAATCGTACTATCAGAAAGCCGGATAGGAGAAATCCGGCAAGAACATTACAGCAGATCCTGGATTCATAACAGTAGATACGGATCACATTTAGGCGTCAACAAAACGTTAGATAAGATACGGCTCCGGTTTTATTGGGTCAATTACAGAAAAGATGTGGAGGATTGGTGTAGGGAGTGTGAGGTATGCGCAGCCAGTAAGGGACCACAAACAAGAACAAGAGGTAGGATGCAGCAATACGGGGTCGAGGCACCGTTCGAGCGGATCGATGGATGGTAATCGGTACATACTTGTTTGCATAGACTATTTTTGTAAATGGGTTGATGCATATCCGATAATGAATCAAGAAGCTCGAACAGTTGCGGACGTACTTGTGAACCGTTAGAGCTACACTCCAACCAAGGCCGAAACTTCGAACCATCCGTGTTTCAGGAGTTATGTCGAATCCTCGAAACCCAGAAAACAAGGACTACACCATTGCATCCACAGTCTGATGGCATGGTTGAGAGATTCAACAGAACACTGGAAGAGCACCTACGCAAGGAGGTCAACGTCAACCAGGATAATTGGGACCAGTGCATTCCATTGTTCATGACGGCATATCGTAGCGCAATTCATGATACTACAAGATACTCACCAGCCATGGTCGTGTTTGGCAGAGAACTCCGATTATCATATGATGCTAAATTTGGATCACCTGAGATAGAACCAGTTACTAAGCAAGACTACACGACAGAGTTTAGGCAAAGGATGGTCAACATACACGCTGCAATAAGGGACAATATAGTGAAGGCCATCGACCGCGTGAAGACGAGATATGACTGGCGGTCAAACCGCATAGGATTTAAGGAAGAAGATTTGGTTTGCATGCTGTACAATCCCAAACGAAGAAAAGGGAAATCGCCGAAGCTACAACAAAATTGGGAAGGACCTTACAAAGTTATAAAGCAGATCAACGATATTGTATACCGGATTCAACAAGGCCTCAGGACGAAAATGAAGGTAGTTCACATCGAACGAGGATCGAACCTCATCGGAACAGTGTAATGTTTATGGCAGATATTTATTTGGCATCAAATGACAGATATTAACGCGATGAGTTAGAAATGCAGACTAACGATTGTTACACTCAGCAAAACACAGAAATATTCCAGAAGATGGACGTGACCGATGGAAGTAGAGCATGGAAGTAGAAAATGGAATATAAAAAGGGGGAAATGCATAACGAGAGGGAAGATGTGTACAATTACAACAACGATTACATATTCGCCTCGAATAAATAAATACACAAATACATGGACAATTTAGCTGCAACAGCGCAATATAGAAAGATCGAGAATTGCATTTCTGGGTACAAAATGGGGACAAAATCGCAGCATAAGGCAGGCAGTTGTTATTTAACCAGTGATTCAAGTGTTATAAGTTAAAAAGTAAACAGTGTGAAATTAAAATAAGTAGTCAAAGTGTTGAACTGTGTTAGTAATTTATTGAGAAATAAATTGTACCCGTGTTAATAAAAAGAATCAGTGTTATTATTGCAAAATCCGTTACAAATCCTTGTGAAGCCCGAAATTCGTAACAATATTATTTAGGAAGCCGGAAAATATTAATTTAGAATTAAATTTCAGGAAATCTACAGATGCTCGTGAAATAATAATATTTCTTTGAAATATTAATTGCCGATTGTGTAGACTAGAATTGTAACAGGGCCCAACACAATCAATCAATTTTCTTTAGGAAGAATTATGTTGATTTAGAAAAGCAATTGTTGAAGACCAATACCAAACCTATTAAGCCGTTATCCTTCCTCCAGTAGATTAGAAGTAGATTAGAATTGTGTTGTGTCGTACGATCGCTAGGTGTCTGAAACCGGATCGTTCGACACTTACCCAGTTCTTGGTTCTACAGACCAATCAATCAATCAATCTATCAAAATTGAAAACCATAGCTGGAATACAAGGTACTACCTACGCCGAAGCACGCAATTTTCCCCTTTGCTTTATTATAACATGAACATAAAAGATGACTTTACCTTTGCATCACTTATATAGTCATTCATGTTCTATCTTGTATATTCATGATAGTTTAAGGGTGTACACAACATAACCGAGCTGACTTTCGAATTAACCAAATCTCATAAAATTGAAATGAATTGAAAAGAGTATCCGTGTCTGTAAACATTAACAACTATGCACAGTAGATGGAAAAAGGTCAATACATTCATTAAAAAGTATATACACAGTCATACATTTAATATCTAACAACCAACAACAACTACTTTAATATAGGTAAATAATATACAAAGCTTATAATTTCTTAATAATACACTTTAAGACGAAATAATATTCTTACAGTAATCTAAATTGATTTAAAACCAACCGTATCATTTTAATAGCCTAGCCAACCAACAGTACATACATAACTCCTATATATAACATTCTAACAATGTCTTATAGACAATTAAGCACCACACGGTCGTTTGGGTGCTTTACGATTATGGATTTAATAGGGCAGATTAAATTAATATCTAATTATACAAATCTGTCCATATTCGTTCATATGTAATAAATTTCTGTAGAATATGTCCCATTCGATTTAGAATGCGTAAAGGTGGGCGATATTTTGTTGGTTAGGTCAAGCTCTGATTAAAATTGGCATTTTTCTATTTATAAAAAAAAAATATTAAACTTAATATCGAAAAATTGTTACAGAGCACGATTTGTTTCCAAAATCACTTAAACCAAGTGGCATCTGCTATTTCGATAAAGGCAAAATCGTATTGGAGGGTATATAAGGGTATACAATAGTAACTGAGTGTTAAATTCTTTAACTCGATACCACACCATCTGCTGTTCCAAATGTACATATAATGATGTATTAAGCCCTCAAATATAATTACAAAATTTACAACCGCAAAGTAGATGCTGGTTGTATAATGGAGCCGCTGTTATTATCCAACCATCATAATATGTCACAATGCAATTTATTTGTTGTCGCGCGCATCTTAATCACGAGTTTTATATATTATACTTAAGACAAAACTACACAATTTCTTATTTGTATTTAGTTTATGGAGCACTACGGCCTTCTATGACCTTGCCTGTAGCTTATAATCTTGTAAGTAAGAAACAAAATACAGATATTTTAAAAGGTGATTTTGTCTCTGTGTTCGCGTGAGAAGAGAAATATCATTTACTATCCACCTTTATATGTTTTATATAAGAAGTTGTTTATTATTTCTTTTCTTACAATTAAAACGATCTTTTTTGCTTTCGTAATTGGTCAAAAAACCGGTTGAGATATAAATAAAATTGCATTATACTCGAACTGTGTGATATTTATGTGCGCTCTGCCATTAGGGAATAATGTATGAGTTGCACACAATCCCTCCTGCCAAGCACAGTTTCAGAATAGTAAGAATATATTTATATATTGGCGAGACGCATAACTGTGCATTGGCTTAATATAAGTAGCAAAAAATCCTATTTCAGGCAAACCTTTGCCTTGGGTGTTTTGCACCCAAAATATAAAACATAAGAAACGTGGTGGCGAAATTATACGGTGTAGCGGATTTCGTTATAACGGATTTGCTGTGTAGCGGACTTTTTGTGTGCTAATTCTAGTGATGCGAAATTGTGAAATTAAAATACGTGGGTGATCTAAAATAAAATGGGAAATCCAACAAAACAAAGAAAGCGACGCCAGGAAAACGATGATCAAGAAGTTTCGTATTCCGATATCGATTTCTATAAAAAGATGATAAAAAAATTTCAAAGCAGCGTTGATGCAATGAAAGTGTCTCGACGTTCTTCAATGACTAATTATTCTGCTCCGACTAACTCAGAAGAGCCAACATCTTCCGCGAAAGCCAGGGAAGAAGAGTTAGTTCGACGATAACTTTGGCTAAAAGGCAAAGAAATCATGTCCGAGAAAATTTTCCTAATTTCTTTACGAACTGTTTAGTAAAATTTTTAGTAAAAATTTCTGGAATCGGATGGATCATGAGAAGTTTCCACTAAGCCACATTCTCCTTTATATGTATTATTTAGTTAACCCTGTATAAGACGAAATTAGAAGCTTTTGATTTTAAAAAATTAAATAAACATAATGACTTATCAAAGATTAAAGAAAGTAAAAACAAATTTTAAAGATTTTAAGTGTCGTCGTTATTAAATATGTACATTAAACTTTCAAACCCACAGTACTACAACCCATCAAAAATACGGTTAATTAATTTTAATTATAACGAAAATTTCCAAATATAGGGTTTTCCAATAGGAATGATATGATGTTTAAGTGACGTTTCGGCCATTTGTAATATGTCATCATCTGTCATTTTTTGTTTCAGTAATGTTTACAACTTCATCATGGTGAACAGAACAACGTTTACAAATTATTTAGTTTTATTATCAAAATAATCGTTCTCCCATTGCAACTTTTCGTGCGCTTTTGCCATTTTATAGTCGTAATAATCGTCCAAGTGTGCTCGCTATTCGTCGAATTGTTGAAAATTTTGAGCGTACATTTTCTTTGCATAATGTTGAAGTGCCAATAAGATAAAGATTGTTGCTGAAGACCGATATTTGTCGATTCCAAGACGTTCTCAAGAATTGGGACTGTCTCAAACCACAAACTAGCGGATTTTGAGAAAGGATTTGGGTCTGCAAATCCGTATAAAACTGTTCTCACTCAAGAACTAAAGCCATTGGACCACCGTCAACGTCGTGAGTTTGCTGATTTTGCCTTGGAACAACTTGAAAACGATAACGATTTTTTTAAGAAAATCATCTTCTCCGATGAAGCTCACTTTCATCTGAGTGGTGCGGTAAATAAACAAAACTGTCGATTCTATTCATGAAAAACCATGACATTCACCTAAATTGACAGATTGGTGTGGTTTTTGGTCTGGTGGAATCATCGGTCCGTATTTTTTTCGAAATGAACCTGGTAACTGTCATTGGAGATCGGTATAGATCGATGATAACCAACTTTTTATGGCCGAAATTGGGAGAAGTTGATCTTGACAACATTTGGTTCCAACAAGACGGGGCTACGTGCCACACAGCAAGTGCAACAATTGAATTATTGCGAGAAAAGTTTGGAGATTCGATTATTTCAAGAAATTGAGATATTGAATGGCCTCCAAGAAGTTGTGATTTAACACCATTAGACTATTTCTTGTGGGGTTATTTGAAGTCATTGGTCTTTAGCAATAAACCGAACTCTCTTCAAGCTTTACAAGTCAATATTGAACGTGCGATTCATGACATACGACTTGATTTAGTGAAAAAAGTGCTCGAAAATTGGGTACATCGAATTCGTTCCTGCAGAAGAAGTCGTGGAGGCCATTTGAATGACGTTTTAGAACTTAATTGTATCGATTGTACTTCACATTAAATAAAAAACATTTCAATTTCCTTAACAATTAGTGTGTTTTTTTTTAAAGAAATCATATCACTCTTATTGGAAAACCCTATATATATTCATAGCCACATACGTATCGCAATAAATTAAAGCTGTCCAGCATAGCCAAATACGCCACTTGTATATGCGGATTGTCAGAGTGCCCCATTTTCGCCCGTTCATTTTATCATAATTAGAACGAAAAAGTCCGAAAATAGAAATTCTATGGAGGAAATCCTGGAGATTTTGGCACATGGCCACATACATAGTGCAATAGACTAAAGTCGTTTAATTTCGCAAAAATACTCCACATGTCTATGCGAATCGTCAGGGTGCTCCATTGTGTCCCAAACATAATTTGAAAATTATAATAAAATAGTGCGACACCTATACAATTTGGTTAGGCAAGTGGACTGTATTTTATGTATTTGACTCGGCGATCATCGATTCCCAGATCACGTAACACACGATTATTTGCTTGTAGCAGCACACATAATATCGATCCAAAGACGAACACAAACAAAAAAAAACCACCAAGGGCTGACAGGAAGAAAAAACAAACACTTGGAATTTTAGTTGCTAATATTTTATTTCTATTCTGGTGGACGGCTTGTCGGTTACTGCCATGACTTGCCTAAAAACAGAAAATAGGCAATGTAAAGTCTACAATTCTATTTTACACGATTTTGACTGCCATCTAACGAGTTTTGTTATGGCTCTATTTTATCCATGCTGTATTATCATCTGCTTGATCGACTCCGTGCTATGTTATCATCTGCTTGATCGACTTCGATTGACATTTGACATTAACGAATATAAATATCGCAAGCCGCTGTCACTGCAACAATTTTCATTCAGGCACGGAAACTTAAATAAATTCTGACTATTTGACATCCTCCGCCCCGTTGAATCAGGTGATTCAACCTAAATTATTTGTTGCGACGAGTAAAATAAGCATTAATATTATGGAATGTTAAGATGCCATCCGCTGTAGATTTATCATCATTGTTGGTGTCGTATAGTAAATTTGGTAAGTTCATCTGGATATGAAAGAATTTGTTCAATGCGTTCCAGCGATGTATGTTATGGTAAGTATCGTTCTCCCAATGTAGCTTCGGGTACTGATGTACACATCCATTTGTGGTTGATCCATTTAGCTAGGTGGACAGGTCATATGGATATCGCATAGATAATCATAATTTCAATCTGCAATGCTGGTTGGTAATTCGTGGTAACTGGTTACTTGATACGTGTAGATTATATAGGTATATAGCTTTCCCTTTTAACTGGTTTAACTCGAATGATGATCTCGGTTTTACATATGGCAGTTCAGCGGATTGACATTGTAGGTGAGTAATAGAGGTTAATGTATTGGCAATGGACATAATTTATGGATCACTCGCTGCATTTCACCATCCATGGTCTTTAACGTGACAAGTCGTACTCTACCATCTGTGCCAGGATGTAATTGACTAACCTTGCCCATTTTCCAGCAATTAAGTAACGGATTATCGTCTTTAATTAGGACAATTTGTCCAATTTCCAAGTTTGCTTCGTCCCCTTTCCATTTCCATCTTTGTTGCAAGGTATGCACGTATTCCTTGTACCACCGTATCCACAGTATTTGCAACATCTTCTGGACTGCTTGCCAATGTGACAACCGATTATATGGTATGGTGCTAGTTTCGAGTGTTGGTAGTGCAACCCATTGTGTTCCCAATAAGAAATGTGATGGCGTTAATACGTCTTGGACTTCGGGACCACTGATATACAACGGCCTATTGTTTAGCATTGCTTCAATTTGAACTAATAATGTATGTAGTTCCTCCATAGACAAAATTTTATCACCGGTGACTTTTTGTAGATGTGTTTTTATGGATTTAACTCCGGCCTCCCAAAACCCACCGAAATGTGGGGCATATGCTGGTATGAAATGCCATGTTATCTGATGCTTTTTTAGTACCGAGGATTCCAATCTCTCCGCATTTTTTATCACAAATTGGTTTAGTCCGTCAAATTTTCGCTTTGCACCGCGAAAGTTTGACCCATTGTCTGAGTAGACGTCGGTTACAGGGCCTCGCCTTGCCACAAATCGATCGAACGCGCCAATGAACGCATCGGTTGTGAGATCGGTAACGATCTCAATGTGTAACGCCTTTGTACACATACAGACGAATACACAGCCGTATGATTTTCGATTTCTTTGCCCCCGTCCATGGATTAAATAGATTTGTAGTGGTCCGAAGAAATCTAAGCCAGTTCGCTGAAATGGCTTTACGAGTTCAATCCTCTCACGAGGTAATACACCCATTTTTTGCTTAATAAGATTTGGCTTCTGCTTAATACATGGCACGCATTTCCGTAGTATACCTTGAATAGTTTTCCTGACACCAATTATCCAGTACCTCTGACGTATCGTATGCAACAAGAATGACGGACCGCAATGAAAATTGTTGATGTGTATTTCGACGATTAGCTTCCTTACAATTGGATCGTGGGACGCTAGGATACTTGGATGTCTCTGGTCAGTAGTTATTGGTGCATTTTCAATTCGCCCTCCAACCCTTAATATTCCAACCTCATCCATGATTGGATTGAGCGTTGTCAATGGACTTCTCTTGGGTATAAGTTTATCGGACGTTAGTCTCTGGATCTCAACATTAAAATGTCTATTCTGCATCACCTTAATTACCCTTTCGGTGGTTTCAGACATCTCTTTCTTGGTAAGTAACCCTTGGATTTTAGTTTTTGGTTTTTTTGTCCAAATGTTGATCGCGCGGCAAAAATATGCCAACACCATAATAAATTTGCTGAAGCTCGAATACTTTTCTTGTAGTTCGTAAATGAAGTTTTCCCACAAGTTTTGCTGACACATCATGGTAACGATCTGCTTTCGCGCTTCAGTCGATTCAAATTTATGTTTCTTGTCGATTTTAGGCCAATTTTCTTGTGATGACAATAAAAAATCTGGACCATGCCACCACAATCGATGTTGTTGTAACTCGTCTGGCGCTAAACCCCGTGTGGCACAATCTGCTGAATTGCTGGCGGATGGAACATGAAACCAACGCTCACGCGGTAGCATTTTCAGGATTTTGCTGGTACGATTAGCCACATACACCGTCCATCTTCGTGGAACATCTGACAGCCAGTCAAATACTATGCGAGAATCTGTCCATGCATACATTCGATTCTCTGGAACGTCTAGAATACAACCTACGTGCCGCATTAATTCAGCTACCAATAAAGCTCCACATAATTCTAATTTTGGTACTGACACGGTGTGAACTGGTGCCACCTTTGATTTGCCAGTAATTAATCGACACTCTCTGATCCCATTAGTATTGGTCACTAAATATACGGCAGCAGCATACGCCTTCTCGCTGGCATCTGAAAACCCATGCAGCAAGCTGCTCTCGTTGAATTGTCCTAACCATCGTGGTATTGCAATTGATTGTAATTGGGGAACTTCCTCGCGTAACTTTGACCATCTTTTACGTGCTTCCGGTGGCATTGGTTCATCCCATGACAATTTTAACATCCACAGTTCCTGAAACATCACCTTGACCCTTATGATGAACGGAGATAACAGGCCAAGTGGATCGAAGATTCGGCTGAATTCCGACAATACTCTGCGTTTAGTGAAGGTTGGTGTTGCATCTAAGTTAATTTGGTAAGTAAAATGGTCAGCTTTCGGTCTCCACTTCAACCCTAATATTTGTGTGCTACCCTCAGGCTGATTGAAACTAATGGATGTTTCAGATCGTACGTTCTCATTGAATTCGGTTAGTAATTTTGTTGAATTAGAACTCCATTTCCTCAGATTCATCCCGGCCTGATTTAGCAGGTTCACAATCTCGCCACAAATTCGTATAGCCTCTTCCACACTATCCGCACCGCTCAATACATCGTCTACGTACGTATTTTCCTTGATTGCTCGTGCTGCCTCTGGATACATTGATTCATTTTCATCGGCGATTAACTGAAGCGTGCGAGTAGCTAAATACAGTGATGGGGCAATACCATACGTGACGGTGTTTAGCTCGTAAATATCGATGGGATGCTCTTCGTTCTCTCGCCATAGTATTCGTTGGTATTTACGATCACTAGGATGAATCCATATCTGGCGATACATCTTCTCGATGTCCGCTCCGAATACTATGTTGTGTTTCCGAAATTTTATCAGGATTTGATATAAGGTGTTTTGTACGGTTGGTCCAACCATCAATGTGTTGTTTAATGATACTCCAGATGATGTTCGAGCCGACGCATCGAAGACAACCCTTAATTTGGTTGTGGTACTGGTTTCCTTGATTACGCCGTGGTGCGGAAGATAAACCGCGAATTCTGAACCTCGATTCTTGATTAATGACATGTGTTGGAGGTCTATGTATTCCTTCATGAACGACTTATATAACTGGTGAAAATGTGGATCCCTCTTGAATTTCCGCTCCATCGCGAGAAGCCGGGTTTTGGCAATGGAATATGACTCTCCTAATGTTTCATGTGCTTCAACAAATGGTAATTTCACGAGATATCGACCGTCATCGTCTCTAGTATAGTTGGACAAGTAGTGTTGTTCACAAATGTTATGCTCGATAGTATTCCTGTCTCTGCTGTCTTGGAATATCTCCTCGGTTTCCCAGAACCTCGAAAGTGTTTTTTCTATATTTTCTTCGATCGTGATTGACATCACAGATGCCACTTGACCATTACTGGCGGTTCCTGTCACGATCCAGCCTAACTTGCTGTTTTGAGCAATGATTTTATTCTCCTTTCGTACTTGCCCTTCTAATAACAATGACCAGAAGTGTTCAACCCCAATTAAGATATCCACTCTTGCGCTATTGGTTGGACTCGGATCTGCTAGCATTTCATTTTTTAGCGTATCGAAGAATTCATGATTGAATGTTAGTGGAGGTCTAATATTAGTAATGGTTGGTGCTATGTACGCTTGATTGACGAGAAGTGTGGTTTTAATTGAAACTGCGTATTGCCTCGATTTTGACCCATTCGTTGACCACCCAAACCCATTACTGTCATATTTGCTTTCATTCGAGTTAAACCTAACCTCTGGACACAGTGTTCCGATATGAAAGAGGACTCTGCCCCAGAATCCAATAGCGCTCGGCATAATTGCCACTGCCCAGTACGATCCTGTATCCTTACCAGTGCAGTAGGCAACACTGAAACGGTTGATGATGGTTCGGCACAGCTTGTTGACATTACTAACTGTGATGATGCCTTAGACACTTCTACGGTAGTAGATTTCACCTGTACTTCCTTGCTTCGGTCGGTTTTATCGTCGTCAGGTTGACTATGCGTGGTTGGATGGCTAGTCCCGTTTCGTCTGGGGGTGTTCTCTAACTTGGATGAGTTATGTTCTGTCTGATGAATAAGCGAATGATGTCGACGTCGGCAAATTTGGCAACTCCGTCGTGATCGGCATTCTCGTACTGTATGGTCGGCACCCAAGCAATTGAAGCATCGATTTGAGGATATTATTACGTCCTTTCGCTTCGGAATATCCATTTTTTGAAAAAGCTGGCACTGATACATCTGATGGTTATTGGTGTTACATATAGGACAGTTAGTTGACACTGTTAGCAACGATTTAATACTTTGTGATTTGACCCCAGTATTTATCCTTGGTACTCTTGTCTGTTCTTCAGATTTAGCTTGGTATTCTAAGGCGTCCGCTCGGTTGGTGATGAATTTAAGAAAGGCTTCGAGAGACGGGTAATCTTCTTCGACTGAATGTTGCATCCATAATGTCCGGGTAGTATCATCGATTTTTGTGACGAGAATATATAGTAGCCACACGTCACGCTGCTTGGCTTCACTTCCTAAACCATGCAAGGCACGTACCACTTCGTCCGAGACATCGTACATGTTTCTCAAACTATGAGCACTTGGTTTCACAATGCTAGGCTGCTCCAAAAACATTTGAATAAATTTATTCACAATGTGTCGTTTGCGGTCGTATCGCTCCTTTAATTTATTTAAGGCCAGAATATAGTTTGCTTCGGTAATATCCATATGACGGATTAATCGTGCCGGTTCTTCCCCAAGTGAATTCACCAAAAATTGGAATTTTTGTACGGGATGCAGATTGGCGCTATTGTGAATAGTAGTGGTAAATAACTGATAAAACGTTTGCCATTCGGTGTATTGTCCACTAAATTTAGGCACCCGTAATCCCGGAAGTTTCACTTCTGGTGCTACCATTCGAGTACCGCTTTCATTCATCTGCGTATCTATTACACCAATGGTAATACTCGTGTTTCTTTCCCATTCATTTAGTCCAGCGATTAGCTCGTAGTATATCTGCTCGATGGAATCATATTGCGACTGATCTAGAGCGTTGAGTGCGAAGATTTTTTCTTCCACTTCGATAAATTCTTGAAATAGCTGCTCGGTAAGTTTTAAACGAACTCGGATTTCATCTAACTTTGCCGTGGTTGTAGATAAATTACCAACGTACGCCCTTAACTTGGTAAAGCTGCCCTTGATGCTTGCTCGTCGGCGCGTTAGCACTTCTATTGGTTGCGCCATAATCACAAAAACGTTCACTACACTATATTCACAAAAACGTGTCTGGTTAAGCAATTCTCAAAATGGCGGTGGATCCGGCTCGAAGGACCATATACAATTTGGTTAGGCAAGTGGACTGTATTTTATGTATTTGACTCGGCGATCATCGATTCCCAGATCACGTAACACACGATTATTTGCTTGTAGCAGCACACCAATATCGATCCAAAGACGAACACAAACAAAAAAAAACCACCAAGGGCTGACAGGAAGAAAAAACAAACACTTGGAATTTTAGTTGCTAATATTTTATTTCTATTCTGGTGGACGGCTTGTTGGTTAGTGCCATGACTTGCCTAAAAACAAAAAATAGGCAATGTAAAGTCTACAATTCTATTTTACACGATTTTGACTGCCATCTAACGAGTTTTGTTATGGCTCTATTTTATCCATGCTGTATTATCATCTGCTTGATCGACTCCGTGCTATGTTATCATCTGCTTGATCGACTTCGATTGACATTTGACATTAACGAATATAAATATCGCAAGCCGCTGTCACTCCAACAATTTTCATTCAGGCACGGAAACTTAAATAAATTCTGACTATTTGACAACACCTACATATTATTAGAGATTATAGTCGGTTATTTTATGTTTATTTCGCTGGCGCTGAACCCCATTTAGAGATTTGACCGTTTAATTGAAGTTCTAATATAAGATTACTTTTTTAGATTAATGATTGATAAGTTTATTGAATCCTAGCCAGGTCCAGTGGTTACCCAAAGTTGTGCAAACCCAAGCATCGGTTGATGATGTATCTCATTAACTATTTCAGGTTAAAGCCGCCCGATTTGGAAAAATACGCCGCATTTTTCGCGAATCGTCAGGGTGTACCATTTTATCCCGTTCTTTTATCATAACAATTAAATCTATAGGCAAAATATTAATGTGGCTAAACTAACAGAAATACTGTTTGGATCTCTTGCTCAAATGCTAAATTTAAAAAACAATAAAAGTAATTATAAACGAATTGCATATGTCATCCGTCAAGTAAATTTGCAATCAAGCAATATACAAGGCAATGAACACCAACCAACTGAGAATAATTTCTATCAAAGTCAGAAATAAAGAAAGTGAATTGTCAACTGAAAATGTCTCGATTTTCGATATGTCATTCCCATTCAGAGACCAAAGTTCATATGTCAGTCATCAAGATGAACCTTCAATCCCAATACTGATTGAAGTTCCACCCATTAGACATGAAATACCAGAAAACATTACTCGTAAAAAAACGAAATAGAATGTAGAAAACGGAACGAATTGAAGTTCCGAAAAAATTTACGAATAATCTTTGGAAATCCATGGACCATGGAAAATATCCGAAATACCGTAAGAAGCAGCCTTGTATCAGTCGGGAATTCCTGCTTAAGTATAAATTTGTAATTCTGCCGGATCACACCATGAATTATTAAACAATTAGGGATGATTTAATAGACCACGCTAATTTCAAATTGAATTTGCAACTGAGGGGTAAATGAAACGATCCCGATAAAATGAACGAGTCAAAATGGGGCACCCTGACGATCCGCATAGACATGTGGTGCATTTTCGTGAAATTGAACGGCTTTAGTCTATTGCACTATGTATGTGGCCATGTGCTTAAATCTCAAGGATTCGCTCCAGGAGACGGCGGAGTCATCTAGATGGAGTGATTTGGATAAGGTGATTTTCGGCAAGAGGCTGCCGAAAGGCAGGTAAGAATGTACCGCAAAAATAACATTACGATGTGCCGAAAGTGTGGACACGTGGGATAAATTAAAAACATTCTTAAAGGCCGAATTTTCTATGACGATGAATGGCGTGGCTATACATCGCCAATTATCCCAAAGAAGAAGAAAACCAGACGAGTCGTTCATGCGTTTCTTGTTCGAGTTGCGTGAAATAGGAAAACATAGCAAAGTGTATGACCTCTCCATTATTCAATATTGCATCGATGGCATCCAAGACGCGGAATTCAACAAACAAATATTATATGCCGCCCACAATATAGAGGATTTTAAAAATAAATTAAAATTATATGAAAAATCGCAATGAAGAAGAAAATTATAGCGCCCGCTCAGTGTACAAAACCGATTACACCAACATCAATTAACGATGCTGGATATCAACGCAGAAGATTTGTGAGGTCTACTATTCGATGATACGCGTGTGGTGACAATGGCCATACAGCAAAACAGTGTTTGAACAAAGAAAAGGGAGTGAAATACTACAAATGTGCGGAACTTGGCCAGATTTCCACAAAATGCGAGAAGAATGATGTGAAGAAGTCCGTTGCAGCAATAAACCAGCCGGTCGTTCATGATTTGAAGGGATTTTACTGAAAGGTCATAGTGTGATGGCCTTGATAGACAGTGGCAGTGACATCAATTTGATTTCTGAAACTAAATTTAAATCTATGAATATCGAGAAATAGGAAGATCGTGTCGTGACCTTTTCGGGTGTTGAATTAACTCGTTTTAACACGATTGGGCAATTTTCTGTACACAGAAGTTGATAACGATATATATCCAACAGTATTTCACATTGTAAAGGATGGCTTACTACCAGTAGACATCATCCTTGGCCGAGAATTGATCAATAAAACTATCACCGTAATCACCCCGAGTTCAATCACGATGAAGAAATTTTTACCAGAAGGCGGAGTTTTCACTGTACAATGTGAGAAATCACTGAACCTGAATCACATCAAGGCCGAGAAGGTGAAAG
This sequence comes from Nephrotoma guestfalica, assembly GCA_963691935.1. NCBI lineage: Eukaryota > Metazoa > Arthropoda > Insecta > Diptera > Tipulidae > Nephrotoma > Nephrotoma guestfalica. The sequence goes on from OY829913.1 coordinate 98,126,131, forward strand.
TTGCCATCCAAACTATGATAGTAAGTTATAGTCCGAAGAAGGTCGAAGAGAGAAGTGAAGTGGAAATGACCATAGTATTGAACAACGATGAGCCAGCTCATCAGAAAGCACGCCGTTTACCACCAAAGGAGCTACAGGTTGTTCGAAAACAAGTTAATGAGTGGCTGGAGAACAAAATCATAATCAAATCAATGCGGTTGTGTGTCGATTTCCGAAAATTAAATCGATTGGTGGCCTAGGATAAATATCCATTGCCGTTGATCCAAGACCAGATTGATCAGCTCCAAAGGTCAAAATACTTTTCATCACGTCATCTCAAGAATGGGTTTTTCCATGTGCTGATTGCGAATGAGTTATTACAAGTTTCTGAAGGACGCTTTTCGGCTGTGTATTTCGCCGCCAGTATTTCAGCGATTCGTCAACTCAATAGTCAACGATCTATGTTGCCAAAAGATTTCTGTCCATATAAATGGACGATTTAATTGTGTCATCGAAAACCATAGAAGAAGGTGTTAGCCGTTTAGAAAAGTGTTGGAAGAAGCAGCCAGAAATGTGTTTCCTGGTGATTAATTGGAGAAAATGCCAATTTCTATATAAGAAGATAAATTTTCTGGGGTATGAGATGAGGGGAGCAGTACCGAAAACTCTGAAGCAAATACAAAGTTTTCTAGGTTTAAAGGGCTACTTCCGAAAATTTGTAGAAGATTACGCAATACTCGCAAAAACGCTGTCAGACCTGTTGAGGAAACATGCGAGGTTTGCAATAGCGTTGGAGCAGAGGAAAGCAATCGAGATGCTGAAGAGGGTTTTAACGTGCTAACCTGTATTGAAATTATATGATGTAAACGCGGTGACGGAACTACGCACAGATGCATAATGGAAAATGGGCCTTTGAGCAATTTTGTTACAACGCAGTGCTGATGATCGTAAGGGTTCTGAGCAAATTTCAGGTTTATTTGCTATAGGACTTAAATTTCGCATAGTAAGCCGCACATAATAATGATCAGGACTTACAACCGATATTCGAACTATTGAAACTAGGTTAGTATGATAATTATATGGTTACTAATGGTATTTTGTATAAAATAGTTTAAGGCACAATATGTATGGTGGTACCGAGGAGGATGCAAAACGAAGTTATTAAGTCATATCACGAGCACGGGCCTCGTCTAAAAGAACAAATACAGTTGTGCATTCAAAACTGCATTCCATGCATTCTGTCTGAAAGGCAGAATGGGCTGAAAAATGGGCTTCTTAAGCCAATACCGAAGGGGGGCGTGCCATCATCGACACTTCACATCGATCATCTAGGGCAATTGTCGGAAACAAATATAAGTACATATTTTGCGTTATAGATGGATTTTCCAAGTTCACATGGCTATACCTACGAAGACCACGACATCCAAAGAGTCCATTCAGAAGCTTGAGTTGCAGAAAGCTGTATTTGGTAATCCGAGGTGCATTATTTTGGACAAAGGTACCTCTTTTAAATCGGTGGACTTCTCACATTATTGTAGAACTGAGAATATTCAACACTACACAACAACCACAGGTGTATATACGGACAACGGGCAAGCGGAACGAGTAAACGAAATCATCATACCCGTATTAACCAAATTGTCTTTGGAAAAACCGAGTGAGTGGTATAAACATGTGTCTAAGGTGCAACAATTTATCAATAATGCTTATCAAAGAAGTATTAGGATGACGCCGTTTGAACTGGTGATGGGCGCGAAAATGCAAAGTGCTCATGATTTACTGTTAAAGGAGATAAGCGAGCAGATATAAGAGAGCAGGCGAGAAAGTCGATTATGCACATTCAGGAAGAATATAAGAAGAGTTATAATCGTAAGAGAAGAGAGGCGGCGAAATACAAAGTTAGGGATATTGTGGCCACCAAAAGGACACAGTTTATCAATACTGAAAAAATCGCTGCAAAATATTTTGGACCCTATGAGATCGTACGGGTCATTGGACGAGACCGATACGAGGTGAAGAAAGTTGGTCAAGGAGAGGGGCCTAAACTTACGTCAACATCTGCCGAGTACGTGCAGCTTTATTTTACCGGGTTTTCTGACGTTGAGACTGAGAGTGATAATGAGGATGGTGATGGCTTCACCGGGACGGTTCAGATCAGGACGGCCAAGTCGGATGAAATGATAGAGATGTGATCACTCTATATTAAATATCTTTTTGATATCGCTATTTGTATTTGTTAGTATATGCATACAAAGGTATTAGCAATGTACCGATATTATTTTTGAAAATTAGTTTACTTTAATAAAATAGGGCATTGCAATTGGGATTCGAAAGACGCTGGACGTGTTTTAATTGTAATTTATATTGTGAGCTGCATTCTAATTATCGTAAGAGATTTATAAATTCGACTTATCTAAATATATAAAAATGGTGTAAAAAATGCGCGCATCAGTTGAGAACGGCTGAACGGATTTGGCTCAATCTTTTTTTGTTGTGTTCGCAGTGGACGCAAGAGATGGTTCTTATGAAAGAAAATTTTGAAAAAATCCACCGATAAAGTCGGAAAACCCAAAAAATCGAATAAAAAACCTTTTTATATGAATTTTGTGTGTACATTTTTTATTAGACAGGTGGTGCTGTTGTTAAAGCTTCCGCCCGGGTTGGGAGGTACTGGTTTCCAATCCCACCGGAGGTTGCATACAAATTAGAATTTTGTTTTTTATTCTAATCTTATTATTTTATCTATTTATTTTATCTATCTATCTATCTATCTATCTATATAAAAATCAATTGCCGGGCGTTAGTCTCGCAAAAACGCGAGAACCGCTAGACCGATTTGAATGATTCTTTTTATGCTTTGTTCGTCTCAATACAGTGGCGGTTTACGAAAAATAAAAATAAAAATCGGAAAATCGAAAATTGCGTTTTGTATAGGAATTTTGTATGGAAAAATACACTTAACACCACCAATGAAAATTGTATTTCGACAGTGATCATTCATTTGTATACCCACTTCGGATTATTTTCAATAGATGGCATTGGTGACAGACTGCTTCAAATGTAAGTTGTGTTGAATGTTGGCAATCTATGTACAAAATTAAAATCATAATTGTCTATTCATTAAAGCATATACTCGTATGTCAAATAATTGTAAAAAAATAAAATAGAAATTCACTTTGCATCAACCATTACGATCTTAATTGGTGCGTGACAAGTGCGGCTAGCTAATTGGATTGCGGGATTGAGATTGATTCGATCGGTAAGTTCATTTTAGTGGATTAATGACTTCAAAGTAAATTAGTCAAATTAATCATTGTAGTTCTTAGGAATTGATTTTTGATTAAAATGCTGGCTATCAGACGATCGAGCCTAGGACGAAGAACCCACAATTTACAAAAAATGTGTACGTGAGAATGAAACACAAGAACAACGTGAAGAATTAAATGAACAGAGACGTGCTCATATCGGACAAGTTCGCGCTGCACGGACACCAGTTCAGGTTCGACAAAACGGAACTCGACGAAGAAGTGCGGTGAACTGTACAATCGCCTACAAAGATCTTCGTTGCGTTGATATTGGCCGATGGCAAAGTTAAATTGTCAGTTTTGACTTCGCCATCGGAGCCATTGCGTACTTATCTCTATGGAAATACAATGTTATCTAGACATTTTCTCGCACACACGCAACAATACAATCAATGGTTTAACGAGACGTCATTTGGAACCGATGTTGTTGTCCGTCAACCCGGCTACAATCCCACCTATAAGGAAATGACGTCACCAGGTATCCATCATTTCGATAATGTTGAACGATTGTACTCATCATATTCAAAATTGCCCTCTATTTTATAGATTCAAGGTCAAATTTATCATCGAAGCGGAGCGTTGATGCCACCACCAATTGAAGAACCCAAATTCCTTCAAATTTATTTCGTTGGAAATTCCGAATTATAATTGAGTTATCGTCCTGCGCTTTCAATGCGTCAAAACGAGAGATAATCGAAGTACTCCAATGTCTTTTCCATGAACACAATGCGCTGTTTTACAGGAGTTTTACTTTGGAGACAATGTCTTCCGATGATCACAAAATAATCATTAGAGCAGACAAAAGACCAACCGGAGGCCATGTACGTCAGTACAATGTTCCCACTATCGACTAAATTGCAGTTGTGATGACGGATGATCAAGCGGCGTGATGACAGACGAGTACAGCGCGTATATGAAACTCATCGGCCATATGATGCACTTCAATATCCATTGATGTTTTGTCATGGCTACCACTTCCAGGTAAAGATGGCCAATCTGCTGACCGGTTAGTTATTGAGCTGTCGATTGTACTTGCATTGCTATACAAATAACATATTCATTTTGCAGGTGAAGAAACGATTAAGAAGTTTAGTTCCATGCAGTTTTATACTTATCGGTTGTTGATGCGACACGGCGAGGACAATCATCTTTTGAGATATTGTCGAAACGGAACGTTTAAATTTCATCCGCTTCAATCAATCAAAATTACGTTCCGAGCAGTACATTCATCTGCGCGATGCCATCGTTTCGGCCGGAGATGCAACCAACGTCGGTCAATTGATTATTCTCCCAGCAACATATGTCATGTTAGCAGCTGATGTTTGCATGTTCCGAAATTATACGGATCACGATTCGCTCAGCGAACGAGCGATTTTGGCAGCGAAGAACAAGGACGTTGACACTCTGAATTACTTAATTCAAAACCAAATCGCTGGGGAAATGCGTTGTTACAAATCCGTTGACTATGTTACCAATCAAGACGAAGCAACCAACTATCCGACCGAGTTTTTGAATGCGCTTGATTTGCCGGGAATACCACCGCATAACTTGATGCTCAAGAAAGGATCTGTGATAATTATGCTGCGCAATCTGAACCACCCGAGATTGTGTAAAGGAACGCAATTGGATGTGAAGAAACTGATGAACAACGTGATTCAAGCGACGATCATCAAGAACAAATTTAAAGAGAGGATGTTCTAATTCCGAGGTTAACAAATCGCAAGGTCAATCGTTGGATGTGTGCGGAATAAATCTGGAATTTCAGTGTTTTCCTCATGGTCAGTTGTACGTCGCGTGTTCGAGAGTTGGTAAACCATCATCGTTGTTCATTTACGCGCCGGACAACAAAACGAAAAATATTGTTTACCACAATGCATTGTATTGATTTGCCTCTGTATTAGATTTAATTCCACTCGAATAAAATACATTGAATTCTTTTAAATTCCAACTGACTCCAATTCATTTCCGCATTGAGAGCAAAAATACTAAAAACAATTCAATTTTCGATAGATGCCTGAGTTTCAATCGACATTTCATTCCCTTCCAATACTATAGTGTTGAATTCGACGAAAAAGGGAATGGAATGGCCACTCAACTAAATCATCTATTGAGGATTGAGTTGAGTTGCTTGATTTTTTCTCTCATCAAAATCAATTTTCGTGAAGGTGTTTGGTCGGAACGAAGTAATTTGGGGCGGAACGCGGTTCGTCGGGTTAGCTAGTATATATATATATATATATATATATATATATATATATATATATATATATATATATATATATATATATATATATATATATATATATATATATATATATATATATATAAAGGGTGTTTTTTTAAGAGGTTGCCGATTTTTTTTTTGAATAAAACACATATAAAATTATGAAATGACCAAAATTTTTTTTTATTTGGTAGATAATTTTTTGGCATTTAACATTTAAACACAATTTCTGGCATATGGCTACCACGACTATTTTTCACAAATGTCATTCTGGAGGTCCAATTTTCCAGCACTTTTTCAAGCATTTGAGGGCGTATGTCAGCAATGACACGTTGAATATTGGTTTCCAAAGCGTCAATCGATTGAGGTTTATCCACATAAACCAATGACTTCACGTATCCCCACAAAAAGTAATCGAGTGGCGTCAAATCGCACGAACGCGGAGGCCAATTCACCGGACCATTTCTCGAAATAATGTTGTCGTTGAAAGTTTCTTTCAATAAGTCGATTGTTTCACGTGCTGTATGGCAAGTGGCACCATCTTGTTGAAACCACATTTCATTCATATCCATATCTTCAAGATTTGACAACAAAAACTCATTTAACATGGTTCTGTATCGATTTCCATTCACGGTAACGCGTCGTCCTTCCTCATTTTTAAAGAAATATGGACCGATGATCCCACCAGCCCATAGACCGCACCAAACAGTACATTTATCAGGATGCATTGGTAATTCTAGAACGGCGTGTGGATTATCTTTGCTCCAAATGCGACAATTTTGTTTGTTGACGTATCCATTTAACCAAAAATGCGCCTCATCACTGAAGAGAATTTTACGGTAAAAAAATGGATCTTCGTTCAATTGATTTAACGACCAATCACTGAATTCACGGCGCAAACGATGGTCGTGTGGCTTTAATTCTTGCACCAATTGAATTTTGTATGGCACCAAACCCAAATCTTTACGTAAAATTTTCCATAAAGTCGATGGACAAAGTCCAATTTGCTGAGCACGACGACGAATCGATAAATTGTCGTTTTCTTCGACACTGGCCTCAACGACAGCAATATTTTCTTCTGTACGAACTCTTCTCATTCTTGTCGGTGGCTTGGCATCCAAAAGAGTGAATGTAGACCGAAATTTGGTAATTACGTTCTTTATGGTGGTCTCTGACGGACGATTATGTGCACCATAAAATTCACGAAGTGCTCTATAAACATTTTTAATTGAACACTGATTTTGAAAATAAATTTCCACGATTTGAAAACGTTGTTCTGGAGTTAACCTATTCATAATGATTTGCCAAACAATACTGAGTAGAAATGCCACTTTGAGCTGTCAAAACAACTGTCATAAAATAAAACGACATCTATCGGAAAAACAAACCTCCTAAAAAAACACCCGTTATATAGGCTGATAAGAAAAAAAATTATTTATTGTACCATCATGTATACAATCTCGTTTTAAGTTGGTTTTAAAGTAATTATCCAAAAAATAACCCAAATATCACAAAACCTAAATATATTTTGGTAATGGCTAAGTGAATTCTACATTTCATACCCACATATTCACCAACGACATCCAATCAACGTCTTTTCAAAAAAAAAAAACTTTCTTCTCTTTACATTCGTACGTCAACATTAATCTAAATTATATTTCGTTCCAGTGTGGTAAGTTCAAAATAGTTTCGTCTTCATGAATATTGTAATAAATCCATTAGTAAGTTTTAGCTGGAAACAATACACCAGTAAAAAGTCCTCTCACTTAATTTTTGATCGCAAGCATAAATATTTTTTGCGTAAGCTCTAATAATAACTCTTTTGTTGTAAATTATTTTCGAGCAATAGTTCGCACTATAACATTATTTTTATGTAAGATTCGTTCCACTTGGTCAGAATTGTGTATTTTACTCGTAGAAAATGAGTTCAAGCGAAAAATAAAACGAAAATGTGAAATGTTTTTTTTTTTGTATGTATTACGATCAATATCACCTGCTTTCTACGTAGCTCATTTTATGTATTCAGAGTATGCGTATCCAGTTCCTATGATACCATCGCACGATCTTATTTTCCATATCACAGGCATTTATTATTCATACCGAAATAATTATCGAGGCGTTCTTTCCTTATATTTTTAAAAATAATCATAAATTAATAAATTTTAAGATGAGTCTGACATGCGTTTGGGGCAGATGTTGAAATGTTATTCGGTACAGGATATTTTTCATCCCCATATATGGTCGTCGTTATACCGATCACGTTCATTATTTTTAAACAGCTTGTGTGTAAAAACCGTAAACGATTAAATCAAAATCAATATGTGTAATATAAACTATGTGTCGTAATCGTGGTGCAATGTTCTTGCGATCAAATCGGTTTTGGGATCAAGAGAGCATTATAAATTTTATGTTTTGTTTATTTTTAAAATGTGTAGAAGGCGTTAAATATAGTTGCATGCTGCATGTGTTGCAACTTCTTCGATCGCAGCGTTGTGCAGTATAAAAATAAACAGAACCGATCATCGTACTTACCATATACGAGTATACGAGCATATTATGGAAAAGATCAATTGATAATTTGTACTCCGTATAATGTAAAGATCGTGTATGATCATTTCTCGATCTAATGAATTTATTTTGTTTTAACAGTAAAATAATATTGCCAGGGACGTGGCGCCAATATTGATAGTTTCGCTTGTCGGATTATAATACAAAAGAAAAGACATTTTTGTTTAGATACGCCGGCGTTAATGCAGTGTGACAGAAATACGGCATGCCGTGGTATATCAATATTCATAAGAATAGAATAGGAATGGAAATATCGAGGTGAGGTTACCAAAACGTTGGCAGTTAGGTTTCGAACTAATGAAACATTGAATCCTTTAAATTAAAAAAATCGGTAGGTCTCATCAGACTACAGTGGCCAGACTACAAAAATGTTGAAAATACATCCACCTCGATGTAAAAGTAATATCTGGTTACCACCCAGAATAATCCAAAATTGCATATAAAAATCGCATGTATGCGTTAAATACAATAAAATTAGAGGTTTCGAAGGCGTTAGGTTAGGTTTCAATGGTTGCTACCGCACACTTAGGCCAATTATGGCCTATTGTGATACCACAGGATCCAACATCATTAAACTTCCTTTAAAACCATTCAGTGCTATTAATATAGCGTATACAAGATCTCGCACATTACAGCTTTCGAAATCAGAGAGGCTGTCCATAGTGTATTTGCTCAAGTAATCATTCCTTCTGCAGCTAGCGCAGGGCATGAGCATAGGAAGTGAACAAGAGTCTCTTCCTCCTCGTCCTTGCAACTTCTGCAGAAGCCATTTGCATCTAGACCTAGCCTTCTCGCATAATCTCCGAAGAGGCAATGTCCGGTAAGTACCTTTACAATTCTACCTAAATCACTCTTCCTTAGTGTGATTAAGATCTTGGGGCAGTTCCAGTTGAAGAGTCGTACCGCACTTTGCTAAATCGTCAGACCAATTGAATAGTTCACTCATCTCATTAAGAGATGTGTGGCAATGCAACATCACCCTTGACGCCAGGGAAACTGAATCCGGTGAAAGAATGGCCACCCGATTGTCCACATAAATTGCGATATCAGTCAACGATATTACATTACGCCTCAACCAGTTCATGACCTCTTCAACCGCTATAACTTCAGCCTGGTACACACTGCAGTAATCAGGGAGACGAAAGAAAGGATAGACCCACATTTAATTCCCCACAAAACGCACCAGCTCCCACTCTACCATCGAGCTTGGAGCCATCGGCGAAGAATTTAACTGTCACGAGGTCCGCAAAGAGACCACTCTTCCAATCCTCCCTAGAGGGGAGAATCACCTTAAAAAGCCCACAAAAGCACAACAGCGGTGTTATATAATCCAAATTCACCAGGTCATTAAACCGGTGAACCGGTCACTATATTTGAGTGCTCTTTTTACAGGCACTTCCACCCCTAAACTGCTGATAGCTGGGCGGCCGAATTAACCGCCATTTGTTTACCAATAATATTCAACGAGACCAGGTACAGCATAATGTCTAAGGCACTAGTGGGTGTCGTTTTCAGCACCCCACTAATGAGCAAACAGGCTGCACTCTGCATCTTCCCCATCGTGTTCCTGTATAATAGTTTCTCCAGAGCTGGCCACCATACACTCACAGCATACAGCAGTACAGGCCTTACTATACTGCCGTGTAAAGCCAGTGCACCAGCTCCGGTTTCAGACACCATTTCTATCCGATGACATTTTTACAAAAGTAGAGTGCCACAGTGGCTTTCTTTACTCTTTCTATCGTATTTGGTTTCCAACTGAGCTTACTGTCCAGAAGAATCCCTAAAACTCTCGCTTTATCAGTAAAGACCAGCGTAGTACCGAATTGTATATCTCCTTGTGAAAAGAACTAGCTCTGTTTTAGTTGGGTTGATCCTCAAACCATGATGTGGTTTGGCTGGCCCAACCCGCAATGATTGATAGTGCATTCTGCATCACACCCCTAATTGTACCAAACGCTACGTCAACGGCATAAGCAACCACACCTAATCCTTCCCTCTCAGTTTCAATAGTAGTCCATTGATTACTACATTCAAAAGAAGAGGAGAGAGGACAACTCTCTGAGGTGTTCCCCGAACAACCCGTCTTCCCGTGTCCCCGAACTACCCCCATCCCCACAATAACCCTTCTGCTTCCCAGCAAGTGATTAATTAGCCTGGTTACTGGGTGTTCAATCTCGAGTCACAGCCATCCCCTAATTACCTCCACCTTCACGTTGTTGAAAGCGACCTCTATATAGAGAAACGCTACCAGCGAGAATTCCTGAACATCCGGTAACTTTTCAATGTCCCGCACCAAGGCATGTAGTGCCGTGTCCACGGACTTACCCTTATGGTACGCATGTTGAGACTGTGCTCAGTTTCTGGGTACAATTCGAACGAATTGAAACCGAACGAATATAGACATCCACAGCCTTTCCATGATTTTCAGTAGAAAGGATGATAGAGATATTGGTCTTAAGTCCTTAGGGTTGCTGTGCAAGCTTCTATCCGCTTTCGGGAAGAAGATCACCCTAACCTCCCTCCATTTCTTCGGGATATACCCCAGCTTCAGACACTCTTTGAAGATAACCTCGAGCCAGGGAAGCAAAACTTCTGAGTTCTTCTGAATTTCTGCTGGTACAATCCCATCCGGACCGGCTGACTTAAAGGGCTTAAAACTTTTAATAGCCCATTTTATCTTCCGTGTATCCTCTGTACACAACTTGGGCCCTGCAGTCATCCACCTCCGCAAACGACGCTTCCTCACTTCGCGGGAAGTGAGTTTCTATCAGAAGATTAAGAGTTTCTTCACTAGAAACCATCACCACCAGGTAGCTTATAACAGCTGGACTGGTAGAGAGAATCTTTCTAAAGCGCGAGGTTTCTGAGACCCCTTCCATTCTACTACAGAAGAGCCTCCACGAATTCCTTTAAACCTTTCTTGTCTCTCTTTTATATTGTCTGAGGCATTCGTTATAGAAATCCCAGTCTTGGCATTCACTCAAATTTTCCGCTCTATTGAAAGCAGACCCGCAGACTTTTCGGAACTCCGCAAGTGCTGAGGTCAACTAAACAGGTTTCCGCTTTCCCCTCAGCTTTTTTAATGGGCAGGCTTCTCTCATAGAGGTATTGCAAGTCGTAGTAGGACTATGCACTATTGAATCCAGATCACTACCCGTGCCGGGGACTTCTGGAACTACCCTCCAATATATATATATATATATATATATATATATATATATATATATATATATATATATATATATATATATATATACGTGCCATACTGTCCTCCTGGGATTTCCGAAACACAGATCTTGTTATTTTTGATCCATGGTTCTTGGATAAGAACTATCTCCTCCCCTGACTTAGCAAGTCTGAGAAGTAGCGCCGCCGAAACAGCCTTAGGGAGGTGTAAATTTTTCTGCACAAACCTGATCATTGTTAACAGTATTCACTTACCTACTTACGTCAGCCGTGCTACGTCGGTTAGTTGGACCCAACAGAGTCGACGGTCTCCTCCGTCTTAATTCCTCCGCAGTCCCTAAACTTAAACAGATCCCCCTCTCAAGTCCGATGTGTCCCCCTTCCCATGCCTAGGAATAATCGATCCCTCAATTCCCTAGTTAACCCCTTAATTGGGTTCGCCACTAGCTGCGATTTTAATACCCCCTTTGGAGAGAGTAAAATCGTCGGGCTTTCCTTTACAGGCTGTACCTTTTCCACCCCTTTCTCGGGTTGCATGGTGCTCGGTTCAACCCCGACCTCGTCTTCCTTGAACACCTTCAGTGTTACTGACCCGAAGCCGAAATTGATTACCTCTTTAGTTTTTGACAAGGAGCCAGAGACTCTTTATTGATTATCATGATGGATATGCTAATGCTACCCTTAGGCTTCTCCTGCTTTACAATCTTCCAGTTTCTTCTTTAGGAACTGCCCTGAGCCTGGCTCCTGACCATACCTCTTCTAACTCTTCGATCGCCTTCCTGTACAAGAAAGCCAATCTATGATCAGCGCACACAGTCAGCTTCAGTCGTCGCTGATACCAACCCTGCAAATTGGCGGGGCTCGCGGATGTTGTTCAAGGACTTCACGAAAGACGAGGTTAAGTGCATTAAACACCAACCCCCAACTTTCTCTTCTGATGTTCCCGTCTTCATAGATCTCGTCTACGGCGGCTAGCACCACCTCCCTCTCCTTCCTGATTTCGCTAAAAAGCTTGTCTTTTTGGCGACTGTCCTTCATGAAACTTGGCCCGTTTTCTCTCGGCATCCAAACCTCCATGCTCCTCTTCGTTGGATCTCACATCGGCAATACAGCTCTTAGCCCAGTTGGCAGATTTCCTCTGTTCTTCAGTCCTGTGCTCTTCCGGGACTGTAGCCAGTCTGTTCAAGACACGGAAGGCCGAACGCCTAGTCCTGCATCTCCGAACCGACGGAGCCTCAGAATCAGACATCACTGACAGCTGGAGTCATCCTCCGTCTGTACCACCATTTAAGAAGTGCTGGCCACTTCTTTAGATTTTTTATTTCACAGATTCCATTTGGCCTCCACGAGTATCGGAGAAAACGATGGTCCACCCGTGCAGAGACCCTCTATTTTGATGCGAAAACTACATGATGTAGACAATAAGGCACAACACTGTCTGTGTACTTTATAATTCGTTCAACTTACTCAATATCGGACGATAATTGCTTTTATTTTGTTAACCTTTGAATAAAACTATCTGGAGTACTCTGTAGTACAGCTTGTCATGCTCGTCATGCTTGTTTTCCAGATGTTATTATAACAACTGATACTTGTTTTAACTTTGTGTGAAATTTTGACACTTTGTTCATTTTTGCAAGTCCTTCGGATATTTGTTTAATTGCTTTGTCAAGACGTTTGTTGTAAGAGGTTTTGGATCTTAAAATTCTAATAAAATCAGCCATAATGTAAAATTTTGTTAAGTCCGGCTCCATATTAATGCGGCCGAATGAGAAGTACTTAATCTACTTCTACTGCAGTTAATACACATCCGGGTTAAACCATACACTTCAATTTTGTTTTATTATTACTTTTAATATTGCTCTCGAGTTGCGATGCCCGTCTCAATTTTTTTTACAGCTCAACTTGTATCAACTCAAGTTGAAGCAGTGCAACTCGAGACTCTAGTGTATAGCAATCATGAAAATGAAATTTAACCTCGAGATTCTTGCAGATTTACCATTCACTATGTCGTCGAAGTCCAAAAATACTTATAAAAATTTCTGTGGGTGCGCGTGTGTATGTGTGCGCGTGTGAGTCCAGACTAAATATTTGTGACCTCTCTACAACTCAGACGGTTTGTTCAATCGGAGTGAAATTTCATACTTAAGCTTTTTTCATAAATAGGGAATGCCAGTGATTTTTGGCAGAAATCGGTTCACCGGCAGAGTCAGCTTCCATAGGAGCTATTCGTGTTTTGCAAATATTTTGAAAAGCATATCTAGATCAATTTTCCAAACTTTAAGAGGAAATGACGATTTTGACAAAAAACTGGCTTTAACAAAAATTCAGCTCTGTACAACCCAGATGGACTGATTGAATGGGACGAAACTACGCCCCTAAAACTAGGAGAAGCCAAACAGAAGAACATTACAAGATAGTAATAATATAGATAGGCTAATAATAAGAATAAAATTTTGGACTCCACCCCTTTCAACTGGGGGTTCTGTTAGGTTTAGAAAAACTTAGCAGAACACACATCAAAAAAGGATTTGAAAACAATTGGAAATTTGAAGGCTAATTTTAAGCTAATTAAATTAGGAAAACATTAAGCTCTAGTAATTCAAAGCTAGCAGAACTCAAATCAAAAATCGGACAAAAACCAAAATTATGACGCAAAACCTGATCTGACATACAAAGAGTTTTAGACTCATGATAGCCTAACCAAATGTCCATTAAAACCCATTTAATTTAATAATGAACTTAAATGGGTTTTAATGGACATTTGATTAGGAATTTCGGTTTTGGTCCGATATTTTAATTTGGGCTCTACTAGCTTTAAATTACATGACCTGAAGTTTGGTGAAGAACGAGTGGAGCCCGAAAAATTGTAATGGGCCATTTGACTACATCATAATGAGCCTAAAATTATTTGTATGTCAGTAGATCACGTTTTGCGTTCAAACTTTGGTTTTGTTCCGATTTTCGATTTGGGTTCTGCTAGCTTTAAATTAAATGACCTGGAGTTCATGTCAAGAACGAGTGGAGCCCAGAATTTGTTAAAGCATTTGATTAGATCATAATGAGCCTAAAATTATTTGAATGTCAATAGATCTAGATGTGCGTTCTTTCGATTTTGGTCCGTTTCAATTTGAATTCTGCTAGCTTTAAATTACCTTTAGCGTAGTCAAGCTTAAGCTTAGTTAAGAATGAGTGGAGCCCAAAATTGTTTGATTTGAGCTCTGCTAGCGTTAAAGTGATAAAGTCTAATCCTTTTTCTAGAACGAGCAGAATAAGAAAGGCATTTAATTAGCCTATTATTAGCCTATAATTATCCATATACTATCTTGTCAAGTTCTGCGGCGTATGAAACTTCATACCTAAACTTTTTCCACAATTTGGGAGCTTCCAGTGAATTTTTGCTGAAATCAGTCCACCGGAAATGACAGCTTCAATAAAAAGAATATAATTTACGAGAAAATCGATTATGAACTAACAGATTCTAAATTAATTTTTCACTTTAGAAATTAAGTCTGATGTATTCCAGTTCGAGAACTATGTACATTTGTCTTAACAAAAAAAGTCGGGTGTTGGCCAATTACACCCCTCAATTTTTTGTAAATGTTGCCCTGCTGTTGTAACAACATCAAAATTTAATTAACCAAAAGCAGACACTAACTGTTCTTATTAAGGGAGTAACTATTGTACGCCATTAAATCAAATAGCGTTAAAATAGGGTGCTGAAATTTACAAACAGTCGGAAAATGTTATCTACATTTTTAAACTGAGCTGAGAAACCGCATCACAGTACTGATTAGATATTTTGTTATAACTGCGGGTGCGGGTTACAAGTTACAACGAACTGATAATCATGAACGAATTAATTAACGTTGCTTACCATGCCTGTGAAAACTGTTCATTATTTTAATCACAATCTGATAAGAATAATAAACGAACGACCATTAAAAGAACAAAAATAAAATCATTAAATGTATGAACCATATATAACAATGTTTATGTGTGTAATATTTTGGATTACACTAGACACCCAGCTGTTTCATTTTTACATACATACTTTGTTTAACTAACCAAGGGTTTGTTTTGATTCTGCGCGGTACATATCGAAAACGAATTCCAAGTTCCAACCAACCACCATAATCCACTATATTTCCTTTCTTTATCGATCAATACGAAACAACAAAACTAACAAATACAAATGATTGCAGCTGCTCTGCTCGCCCTCTTTTTCTGGTATTCGCCCTTGATTATATGTAAGAATGAAACAAAACACGATATAGTAATGTACTACTCACTCGGATCATATGATTTGGTAGAAAGAAATAGTAAGAGATACGTAAAAAAAAACAAAACAAATATTTTTTGTATGAATGAATTTTGTGTTTTGAAATCGATCGCGATTGTCAGTTGATTTAAGACCCTGATCGAGTTAAGTTGGGGAATGTAAAATAAAGTTTAAAAATTTACCGTTTTTCTTCTTCAATTTGTTATCGATTCATTCGTTAAAAAATCTGTGAAAGTGAATTATTTTATTAAAGCAAATAAAGTGAATTTTTGTGTATTCGTTAAAAAAAAAATAATAATATTTAGTGTACGTGTGTCTGTTTATGTTTATTTTAAATAAATATTTTGTGTTGAAAGAAATATCGTAAATAAATGAAAAAATTGTGAATTACAAAAATACAAGTTTGAATAAAAACAAAAAATTACTAGATTTAAAGATGGTACGTACTCTATCACAATGGACAAAAACATTAAGTTTTCCATCCCGTATCTCACCAAATCGTAATTCAAAAGATTGTAGTAATGTGAATGTGCATCCTATTACACCGCCGCCAGCACCGCCACGGAAAAATAATAACCATAATAATCAACCACCATTGCCACCGGTACCAAATCAAGTACCATCATTGCAACAACAACAGCTACAGCAACAACCAAATGTCCCAATAACAGAAATAAGCCAAATTGTAAGTACATACGATTATATTTTTTTTTTACACACACACCCAACTAATTTAATTCGAGTTTCTTACAAAATTATGTTTATACTCCACTTGTTCCCATAATAACAGAAAAGATCAAACATGATCGTTCATGTATAAGACATAACTTTTTTTTTTTTATTTTAATTTATAAAACATGTTTATAATATCGCCTCGTCTTAAAATGTACGCTATATCATATATTCTAAAGAAGAAGGGTGCTAAAGGAAATGCGATCATGACAGATGATCTGATAGATGTGTGTGTATACAATAAGATGATCCTGCTTGTTTTTATCTCGTAAAAACGTAATGAGCCCGCAGATATTTTGAAATTATTTTAAAAAGAAACCGCAAAAAGTGAATCATGTATATCAAGAGTAACTGTCCGAAGTTCTTAATTAAATCGATTGTGTTGAATGCAGCATAATAAGATCGTTATGTGTCACTAACCGATCAATTTTGTAGGCGTGTGAAATAATTTTCAATATTTATTAATTTTATTATTACTGGAAAAGAGCGCGATCTGAATATTAAACTCTAAACCGATTCGGTATGATTCATGCCAAGACATCGTAAAGACAAGATTGATCATTAAGTTTAGTACTCGTGTATATAAGTATATCGTTCTCCCTAATTTCGGTTTGTTTTATAGACCATTCGACTACTGATAATTTCCGTTTGACTTATTGACTTTTTGGTGATAATTTTTAGTTTATTTTTAAAATATTTACCATAAGTAGTTAAAGAATTATATTTAGTGAAAGTTAAACTTTGAGCTCGTTTAATACACATTAGTTTTACACCATCTTAGTTCTATGTAAATTAAAGGTTAGTTCGAAATATATTTAAATCTAGGCAATCCGATGTTCTTGTTGAGTTCAAGGCAATTGTTTTATTAACAACGTTGATTGATTATTTACTAGAAGACTACTTTGATCGATCCCAATAAACAAAAATTGTTTTAAAAACAGTTGCTCGATTATTAAATTTTATAGTTTTAACCGCGTTAATTTTTGTTTTTGTGATTGAGTTTGTTAAGAAAATCTAAATTTGGCTATTAAGATCAACAGTTATATATTTTAATTTTGGTTAATTATCGTTGTTTGTATCAATATTTTTTAAAACCAGCTTTGATTTAAGTACACTTGCACTCATTATTAATATTTTCCCACAGTATAAGTATGTCTTGATTTGATCCTAGGATTGCATAATCCATATAATTTCCGAACACGTTTACCATCATCAACACAAATCTAATAGCAAACCGATTAGATATGTATAATATACATATCTTTCGTTTTACTTTTATTATTGTTATTTCTTTTTATTAAGAATTACGTAAAGAAAATATAAAAAATGTTTAAAAATATAAAATAAAATTCATATTCGGTCATGAGAAACTATTTGCCATACCACCAAATACATAAAGAAATATATAAAGAAAAGAAAAATATAATAAAATATAACCAAACGTCTTAAAGTTATAAAATATAAAAAAAATGTCTTGGGAAGAGAATGTGATATTTTATTTTATATATGTAAAAAAAATATATATATTTTAAATAGGACTTGATTATTAATTAAATTAATTGCATCCTGTTTTGTTTGCAGATCCAATATTATGTTCTTTCTCTGTCTTTCATTCGTCCATCAATATTCAGTTAGAAAAAGTCGCACGCATTCACAAACAAGGTTTGCCGTTTGTGACCAAGGAGGATCGCAAAAATACCTGACAAAACATGACTAATCGCAGATACACTGTACATTTGGGGTAAATAAAAGAATATAAAGAAACTGTTCACGTTTGAACATGTTCAAAAAACGAACTTGTTCTCTCTTTACTTGTCTTTATATAATAAATACTCCATGCATATATACATACACATAAATAAGTATTGAAACAAGTATTAACTATCGCGGATTTCTTCTTAGCACTACTACTCGATCGTATATATAGGTATGCATTTACATATATACACTAGGTAATATTAAAAATAGAAAAGAAATGATATTGTTACAGTAAAAGCAGATACCTATTAAAGTTTTTTTTTTCTAATCTAAACACCTACGGTATCTAACTTACTAAAGATGGGATATATAAAGGTAAACAAGTTTTTCCATATGTTTCGAGATCCATTACTCTATCTTGCTCTCTCGCTAAGATGTAAAATGCCATTATCTAAAATGATTATTTCTAATTTTCTAAAGTAAGAATATAAGAAGACAACAAGGTAAACGAGAAATTCTCTATTATGTTTGTATAAAACAATAAAATTTTGCGTTTCAAGAAGAAATTCTTTTCTTTAAAACCTAACGGATTTATGAATACTTACATGGTTGATGCATATCTACATCTCTGTATAACTTTATTTATTCGTTTTAAAAATTTTCATGGTGATTTATATTTTATATTTCTTTTTCTAACGCATTTTTCATGAATCAATTTTTATTGTGTCTGTTCGGTGCCGGTGATGTGTGTGACGTTCGAGAATTATCATGATTTATCATGATTTATTTCACTATGGGAATTTATTATGTGTTGTGTGCATATATTGCTATAGTGAAATTTTACAGTATTGCCACATAAGTGACACTGAAGGTCGAATGATTCGGTACGATTTAGTCTATTCACCATATTTGTTTCAATATTATTGCCTGTGACTAACATTTTTCTCACGATACCAGATTTCTCAAGTACACTCTAATTGGACGTATATGTACGTAAATATATCAATAATTCATTAATGCCCAAATTAAAACTTAGCTATTACAAATTCGACCTTCCGTAATTTATCATTGGGTTGATTAAGTCAGTTGCGAGGATAAAGTACAAACACTGTACGGTTAATTCATCATGCTAATAAAATTTAGTGTCTCTGCTAATTGATTTGTTCTAGTTTAGATAGCTTTTACCCATTCTAACTTCGATCACTAAATTTGTGAAAGTAAAATTTGATTAAATTGAATCTAGGCCTGTGCGCAAGTGTAATCCCAAGTTTAATCAAGATTAATCATAATTATGACTATCACTCGGCTGTATGGTTGTTTGAAAACCTATTAGTGGAATGGTACTTTAGTTAAAAATATACAATTTTTTAAAAACTAAGCCAAATCTATAAGCGGATCCGAAATTTAATAAAGCTCAATGATTTTACTAAATTGGTCTCGCTTTCCTACTTTACTACATCATTCGTTTTAATAGAGTATCTACAGTCACTCACAAAAATTTGCGTACACCCTAAAAAATCGAACGGATTTTTTATTAAGAACAAGAAATAATTAACGGATTCTGTATCTTGTGTTTACTTAGACATAAACAATAAAAATACAAGGTCACAAAAATTTGCGAACATTTAATAATTAAAAAATAAAAATTTGATAAAAGATCAAAAAATCACAGCTAACCTGGTATAACTTATTTTGTTCCATTCCTCTTTTAAAACCAGTTTCAATTGTTCTTTTGTAGTGATCCTATGCTTGTAGACTTCTACCTAGTTCGTCCCACAAGTATCATGCAGAAGGACAAGCCAATTTTTCGACTCTAGTCGGGATATTTTTTTAAATATCTAAATATATCTCAGCAGCCATGTTTCCGTCGATAAACTCTAAATTTCCGGCCCATCCTATATCTTCGTCTCGCTGTACAATTTTGCAAATTGTTTCCTTTTTTCCTTATTTACAACAGATATAAATGGTTTTTTGCGCATAGTATCCATTTCTCCTAAGGATATGACGCACATTTTCTGGATGAATAGTAATCCCTGAGGATTCTTCCAGTTCATCAGGTATTTGAATAGAAGTTTGTAGTTTCCGTGCTGTATTTCCACGTTCTCGTAACGATTGCTCCAATTTCCCTGTATGGTTTGCCTTGCCCCTGACGTTTTTCATTTTATAAAAGGCATTTTGTTAAAACACATTGAAAATTTGAAAAATCGAGAAAACTGTTGTCTCACCTAGATCAATTAAAACAACTAATTGATGCCTAGGAATTTTACTCAGTTGTAGTAAAGGTAACAGTAATTAAAATGAAAAAAAAAATTAAATGTAACAGGGTGTACCCAAATATTTATGACCTTGTATTATAGAAAAACTTGAATTATTTATTGAAGTAAATATATTTTTTTTAACTTTTGAGTCAACGCGAGCCACGAACAACTTCTCATAAACACGACATAACCGGGTATGTCGTTAATTTTGCTAAATCTTTAGAAGGGAAAGTATCAAATTAAGGGTAGTTCTGGGCTAAACATTGGTACTAAATGATAAATGGAGAATTAAAACTCAGCTTAGCAAATGTAATATCATTCTTTAAAGCTTAATTCAGTTAATTTTATTTTAATTTGATTTTTATTATTTTTAACATACATTTTATAGGCTTACTCCATATTATTTAACAAAGAAATTTTAAGTTGTAATTTTTGGCCATTTCTGGCATTTAATAAACTGACAATGTTCTGCGCATACTGGTTTAAGACAATAGTGACATGCCTTACTGGCGCGTCATCGATTCGAGTCTTTCCGGCATATAAAGCAATTACCTTCTAATGGTAATGGCTGAATAGAACCAGAAGATGGTAATTGAAATGATTCAGATGCCTCTCCTATTTTCCGCATCAACATTGCGTCCAATCCGTTTCGCGTGTTAAACTTTCGATATATACTTGCTTGATGGCATTGCAAACGCTTTGAAAGTTGATTTTGACAACTCAGGGTTGTTAATACAATAAATAATAACTGTAGCTAATGCAGCGATATCCAACATGTTGTAAACAACGTGAGTGACCATCTCTTAGTACGGCGTTTGGTGGTATATGCGCCCGAATCACAGCTTTGTTTTTTTAGGTAAGTAAGAGCACATTGCCTTGAGGTCTGGTACTCGGTTGGAATATATGGTTTATTTTTTCTGAGTGTACTCACAATAGCTAAATTCCATCGCATGAGACGTTGTGCCAGCGGTAAAGACGTAAAAAAGTTATCGATTGTAAGTGTACGACCACTGTTTATATATGGTTCCATCAACTTAGTGACAGCTTTTTCACCTTGACTAACTTCTCGCGACTCATTGGATAATTTAGCAGTATATAAATCAGCCTGTAATAGGTAGGCAGTTTTTGCATCGCATATCCACCAGACGTTTATGCCTTATTTGGCGAGTTTCGATTGGTGCTAATTGGTGCTGCTTTATCTTTCTCCAAGCGAGCTGGACGGGTATTTTCATTGTCAAAGCGAGTGAACTGTGTTATACTCCAAAATCTACGAAGACCCATGCTGGCCCTGTATAAAGGATTTGAAAATGTTTTCCACAGATCAGTAGTATATTCGTAGTTCGACCTAATACGCCTTGTTTCCTTTATTATGATGTTACACATTTCAATTACTCTACTCTGTACCGTCACGTGAAAAGAACGGCTGATCTAACGTAGCAGAGCTGTGGTCTACGTTCACATTTTCAAGTTCCTCGTAATTTGATTCACCTTCTAAATCAATTTCGTATGGATGTGATTCTTGCTCCGCATCTGAAGCATCACGATTGGCAGCAACAGCGTTTCTGTCATCATCAGATTCAGCAAGATCGTTTACACTTTGCTCTATGTCACTTTCATCTGAAACTTCGTCAATCAACTGCCTGAGATATTCATCTCTTGCCTCGTTCGTCATGTGTCGCATTCGGAGAACTTGACGCCCTTGATTAGCCATGCCTGCTAAATCTAAAATTCGTTTATTTGTTCAAAACACAAAATCACAGTAAATCCACAAATATAATTTTCCACTGAGATAAATTTCCGAAATTATAACGGTGGGTTGTTCATATATTGATAAATTTTATACTCCTCTATTCTATTCATTTTTCGCCTTTTTTCAGTCTGTGCTGGATTTCTAAATTGCTGTCATATCCTGTGTAAGTGTGCTGTTGACGAGTCTGATGTTCTGCGTCTTTGGACTGTGTTATGGGTTTTCCAGATCGTTTACGTGTTCTTTAAATCGGGTAATAAAACTCCTACCAGTTTGCTCGATGTAGAACGCATTCATTATATTGCTTTCCTTTTTATTATTTAGGTGGTTTTCCATTTCATTTGTTGTCTTATTTGAGCTCATCAAAATTTTACAATTGTAGCAGTTCAGTAATATTACATTTTTATGCACGAACGAATTTTTAAACATGAACATACCCGGGTATGTTCGAGATGAGTAAAAGATGTAAGAATGTATATAAGTACAAGAACGTGCCAATTGGCAATATAAAATTATTTTTTTTAAGTGCATATTTTCTATATTTAGGCAGCTACTAAAGAGTTCTCTGCAAGGTACTATCTTTTAGGTAGATTTTGTCGTTGAAAAAATCAAATACATAGTCGGCTAAGTTGTGTTGACACAAGCGTTAAACAAACACAGTCTTTCTTATTATTTATGCCTAAGTAAACACAAGATACAGAATTCGATAATTATTTCTTGATCTTAATCTGAAATCCGTTCGATTTTTAGGGTGTACGCATATTTTTGTGAGTGACTGTATATAAAGAAAATATTTTGAAATTGATTTTTAATATCGGCTTTTACAAACTAGAACTAACTAAATTTATTTTCTTTCGGAAAGCAATGATACATTTTTATGTGTAGCCTAGGCCTTCTCACACCGCACTTTTCCATTTTCCGGTTGATCCTTAGAAACATTCCTATTTTCAAATCTTTATTGTGTGGTTTAACAACCCAACAGACTACATATTAAGTTATCCATATTTTGTTGTCCTAAGAATTTGATTTACAAGGATTTTCAAAAGCGCACTGCTTGGATTGACAAGTATACAAGTTCTTAGCATAGCCACCAATCAATAAAATATAATATTGTTATCGTTGCTCAGTCAAAATTTATTGGTAATTTGAGGCAAAACTGTATTATAAAAGCCTGTTTATACGTTCGATCGGGTGCGTCTCGCATTACTGATCCGCGCAGAACCACCTACTGTGTGGAATTTTTTTTAAATTTTCTACCGGTGTGAAGTTGCTAACGTTAATTAAAAGTGTAGCTACACAAATTAACAAAAAATATAGCTTACACAAAAATCGTTTTTAAAAGTGTATGAACACTAAACAAGTGTAAATTACACAAAAAACAACGTAAACTAATTTTCAGTTAATAATTTCTAATTAAAACCAAAAAAAATACTGATATGCAAATATTAACGTTTTCAAAGTTTTATTTATTTTCCAATTGAGATTAAACACATTCCAGCCTGTTCAAATTAGTATAGCCCGTACATATAAAAAGGGTTGGACTCCTCTGACAAAATTTGACATATCTTTAATCTGTGCCAGTGTTGTACGTCTAGGCGTAATTCGGAATTGTCGACATGGTGGTGGCGAAAATAGCGTATATAATTTGTAATATATGAAAAATATTCGTGACAATATAGGTCCACCCATCCTCCGATTTACACGGTAGATTGGTTCCGCAGAATACCATGGGTAATCGAAAGTGAGATTTTTGTATGAAAACCGTGTAAATCGAAAAAATACAATAAAATTTATTTTAACTTAAAATATCTAGAATAAATAAGAAATAACAAATAAAATTAATTTTTTTGTTTTTTTTAAACCGCACGGTTTCGCGAAAGCAACATATTAAAAAAAAAAGTACCGTGTAAATCGGGGGATAGGTGTATTAATTTTTTGTTGTTTTCGCCAATATCTTTCAGTACGAGGTTGTCTTTCACAGATTCCTGTGTTCATATGGCCAATTTCTAATATTCAAAATAGTTTAATATGCAATGTCTGTAATGGTTTTTCATAACCAAGCTTCCGCGCCACATATTGAATGCATTACTGGACAAAGGGGGAAACTTCTCTCTTGCTAGACAAATTTATTTTTTTTTACCACTTTACAGGTGTCACTAGTTGGTCATTTATTTTCGAAAACGTAATAATTTCGAAAACACTCGAGATAAACTAAAGTTTTTTCGGTATGCACCATGAGGCCAGTGTGACATTAACTGGGGTTCCAGCCAACTTTAATAACAGTAGAACTGTTAAAATTTTATTTTGAAATTGCCGAAGTGTCAACTGCCACCTAAACGGAAATACAGAACCCTGTAATCTATACATATAAAAAAAATTGGTCTGTCTGTAATTTTGAAATCAATTACTGTATTTGTCTGTTCGTCCGCACCCACAGTAATCTGTATTTTGTTCCACCTTTATACCTTAATTGGGTTTAAGTTAAAACATAAATAGGTCAGTTATGGCCAAAACAAGTGTTATCAAGGCTCGTTTTCAGGTTCATTGTTTGTCAAGCAAAATTTGCTCAAACATATCAAATTTAAATTTTCCTCGTCTTCCTTGATTAAATTTGTGCATTGCTGTCATAACTAATTAAAGAAACTTTATGTTGTGGTTGTTTACTTTCGGATATGACAACGATGTACTCCACGCGAGTTCCCTTAAGAAGCAAGCTGTAGTTTTAATGATCGAAACTTATAATTTAAATAGTATTCCACTATATGAAGTAGTTTAAAAGTATCCTCCAGAATAGACCGGGAAAAGTAGGACATAATGTCTACATTGACAAAACAGAATAACACTTAAATTTTGTAAGCAAGGGTTTAAATAGTTCATCTTCCATTATTGAAGAAAGAGCTAGAATCAATTAAAAGTTTTAGAATACAGCACGAGCCATATAACTTACATTTAGTGATGAACATTTTTTAAATTTAGGATATGGAGCCCAGCAATTATTTGCAGCTACTTATAACGGGTTTCCCAATAGGACATAACAATTTTGTATTTTAATACGAACGCACCCTTGAAAGTTTTTCATGATCTTTGGATCATAGAAATTATTAAAAATGACTACCACAATTCTGCGTCTGTGGTCGCAAATTTAAGAGCGCTTACTCCAATTTTCGGCCATAAAAATCATCCCACCAGACAGGCTGCGTATGTTAAGGTGGATAAATCCGAGTCAGAATATTCACTATTGGATGTTCCTTGTGCCAGTGAGACAACCGTAAGTGCTTCAGCCAAAATGAGCCAAACCAGTCGATTCCACATTGTGGCTAATTTTACGTAAAGATCTTGGGTTACACCTTATCTTATTTTTGGCTTAATTGCTTTGCCAATAAGCAAAATATGCGTTATTAACAACAAACCCACATATGTGCCATGTTGGAAGACTATTTTTGGCCAGAATTGGATGGACTTGACAGCAGTTATATGTGGTTCCAATAAGATGGCGCCATATGACACACAGCTGGTCAAGCAATTGGTCTATTGAAGGGAAAGATCGGTAACCGTTTAATTTCGAGAAATGGTCGCCACCTAAATATAACATGTGTACTACACCTGGAATAAATTTCAGCCCAATATCTCACTTATTCTGTGTTTTATTTAAATACAAAAATTGTTATGTCCTTATAACGGGTGATTTTTTAAGAGCTTGAGAACTTTTTTTTAAAAAAAAACGCATAAAATTTGCAAAATCTCATCGGTTCTTTATTTGAAACGTTAGATTGGTCCATGACATTTACTTTTTGAAGATAATTTCATTTAAATGTTGACCGCGGCTGCGTCTTAGGTGGTCCATTCGGAAAGTCCAATTTTGGGCAACTTTTTCGAGCATTTCGGCCGGAATAGCCCGAATTTCTTCGGAAATGTTGTCTTCCAAAACTGGAATAGTTGCTGGCTTATTTCTGTAGACTTTAGACTTGACGTAGCCCCACAAAAAATAGTCTAAAGGCGTCAAATCGCATGATCTTGGTGCCCAACTTACCGGGCCATTTCTTGAGATGAATTGTTCTCCGAAGTTTTCCCTCAAAATGGCCATAGAATCGCGAGCTGTGTGGCATGTAGCGCCATCTTGTTGAAACCACATGTCAACTAAGTTCAGTTCTTCCATTTTTGGCAACAAAAAGTTTGTTAGCATCGAACGATAGCGATCGCCATTCACCGTAACGTTGCGTCCAACAGCATCTTTGAAAAAATACGGTCCAATGATTCCACCAGCGTACAAACCACACCAAACAGTGCATTTTTCGGGATGCATGGGCAGTTCTTGAACGGCTTCTGGTTGCTCTTCACTCCAAATGCGGCAATTTTGCTTATTTACGTAGCCATTCAACCAGAAATGAGCCTCATCGCTGAACAAAATTTGTCGATAAAAAAGCGGATTTTCTGCCAACTTTTCTAGGGCCCATTCACTGAAAATTCGACGTTGTGGCAGATCGTTCGGCTTCAGTTCTTGCAGGAGCTGTATTTTATACGGTTTTACACCAAGATCTTTGCGTAAAATCTTCCATGTCGTCGAATAACACAAACCCAATTGCTGCGAACGGCGACGAATCGACATTTCACGGTCTTCAGCAACACTCTCAGAAACAGACGCAATATTCTCTTCTGTACGCACTGTACGCATTCGTGTGGTTGGTTTAATGTCCAATAAAGTAAACTGAGTGCGAAACTTGGTCACAATCGCATTAATTGTTTGCTCACTTGGTCGATTATGTAGACCATAAATCGGACGTAAATCGCGAAACACTTTTCGAACCGAACACTGATTTTTGTAATATAATTCAATTATTTGCAAGCGTTGCTCGTTAGTAAGTCTATTCATTATGAAATGTCAAAGCATACTGAGCATCTTTCTCTTTGACACCTTGTCTGAAATCCCGCGTGATCTGTCAAATACTAATGCATGAAAATCCTAACCACAAAAAAATCACCCTTTAGTAAACTCCGATATTTACCAGTTTGATACTCAAACGACTAGCAGTTGAAGTTGAGTTATTTATAGAATACCGATTTTCCGTTTGGTGGAGTCATTCGAAAATAATGTCGGTAACGATTTTAAGGTGAGCAATGAACGTTATAGCATCATAATACAAAATTTTTTAGAGCCTAAACTTGATTATATGCGGCTACGTGAAAGTTTGAGGTATATGCCAAGAAGCACGAGACACTTGCAAAAGTAGAAAGCGAAACGAAATGTGTTTAAATGATATTCAGCCCGAATTGTTCCAAAAAAGTATGGAAAATATTGATAAGCACATCATGTGTTACCAGTGGAGTCGTGGTATGAATTTGGCGGATATTGTGTTTCATGTATCTTACATGCATGCTTTAAACGAAAATCTGGAGTCCTATTGAATCACTATATACTCGGAATTGAAAATTGGTTCTAATGATTTTTAAGGTAGGCTTTAATCTCTAATTGAGATTAAAACACATAGTTTCCCTTTTATATTGGTATTTTCAGATCTTTGAACCCAGAATTTATCCCGTAAAAACTGGTACATCGAAGTAGCAGTTTTCTAAAGTTGAGTTACGATATCTGAAACCCCAATATTTTTAAACTTTCATTTAACAACCAAAGCTCTACGAAATCGACCATCAGGTGATAGATTTTTGAAAATTGAGATTTAATGGTCGAGAGGAAAATATATGCTTGGGCGTTTTCATAAATTGGGATCAGTTCGTTTTTGAGCCACAAAATTCTGAATTATTAGCATCAATTGCACGATCAATTAACTTAAACTGGAGTTCTATTCTTGAGTAGAGCTATCATAAAACTATAAGAGGCTAATATAGACTTCCTAATTTCAAATGGTATTCAAAAATTCTGTTAAGTTAATAATATTCAATTGTAAGAGATTTGGAAGAGCAACATCATGTCTAATTAAATAAAATAATTTAATTCGAAATATGTATCTAAAAGTTTATCGCTCTTTGCTCGATGTAAAACGTTAGTTTAATTAGAACAATGATCAAAACGACAGTCCCGGGAAATTTCTTTTTATTATATTGACCGTTTTGAGAAGCGTAGCCCATTTCAATTGAATACGAATCTTAAAAAATACCTGAATGAAAACATTAACAATTTTATCAAAGCTAGCCCTGGCTTTCTACCATATCAACACCACCAAGTGGTAGCTCCACAAATGCTACGGACCGAATTTTCTTTAAACCATTTACGTGTTTTTTCTCATTGGGAGTTTTAGCTTAAACTACCCGTGTAAAGTTAACCCAGAAAAAAATCATGGAGCAACACTAAAGTTGCAATGATACCCCAGCCCAGAATTTAATTACAAAGATAAATTTTATCATTATTGAGATTTTATTTAAGCCCATAAATTAATTCAATAGATTTAACGCTGTCACGCATTGACATTCGGCCTGGATTAATTAGCTTCGTCAGAACCCAGTAACGGGCTGTATTCTAATACGACACTGGATCTTATTAAGTAGCACCTAGCAACCAGGTTGAAATTTTATGTTTATTATAGAAATTCGATATCCCACTGACTCAAACCAAAATAGCCACTGGTCTCCGAGGAACCTATAGACAGATCTTTCTTTATTAGAGAAACTTGATATCACACAAGTAATTGTATACAATTTTAGCATATATCTAAGCTACTGTATAAATTGCATATTATTGATGAGTTATTGATTGATAATATAAACTTGAACAGCAAAATGGGTGGATTTTTGTATGGGTGATGGACCAACGAAACAAAGAAAAAATCAAGGAGTTGTGTAAAATATTTCAACCTAAAACATCTTTTTGGCAAAGATTGAAAAGCACCATGGTCACAGAATATACGAGTATACAGAAGTGACATAACTCCATTTTTGTATGAATTTCTTTCGATTCGAATATTTGACTTTTAACATCAAAATATGAGTGGTAATAATAGTTTAGATAGGTAGATAATAGATAGCGCTAGTAGTCGTCAAAAAATTAAAATCGTTTATAATATCTTCGCAGTGTACAAATAAAATTTCCTCTCAATTGACTGGATTTCACATGTCACTTTGACTTTGGCTGCATCAACCGTATTGCTGTTATTGGTGAAATTAAGACTTGCTATAGATTTAAATCTGATGTGACTATACACAACTATATACAACACAGGATTTATTAGCATTCAGGGCGGATACTAATTCGCTCAATTTTAAGTATATACTGAATATCGTCGAATAGATTATGGTAAGTGGTGATACTTCTCAATCACTTCTAATCAACCTGTATGCTTAATTTTGAAATTATTTTTTGAAAAGGAGGTAAGAAACATCGATAATTTATTGCCAGAAGATGATCGATATTTTGTATCGTATGCTCATTACGGTATTCATTACGATATATTAACGGATGAAGTACGGACGAATACGTACTAGGACGCGATCATCAATAAGATCATTAATACCTAAGTATTTACAAATAAAATTGTTTTAGATCTAGGATGTGGCACCTCAATTCTTTCAATGTTCTCGTCAACGGCTGGCACTGAAACCGTAATTAGCGTTGATAGTTCTGATATTATTTATCAGGCCATGGATATTATACGACTAAATAAATTTAAGAATATTAAATTGATGAAGGGTCGGATTGAGGATTGTGAACTTCCGATATAGATAAAGTTGATATAATTGTGTCGGAGTGGATGGGATATTTTTTACTGTTCGAAGAGATGCTCGACAGCGTAATTTATGCATGAAAACGGCATTTAAAAGACGGTGGAATGCTGCTGCTCAACAGATGTAAGATTATCATTATGGGTACAAAGAATTTATCGATTATTGGCACAATGTTTACTCCTTTGATATGTCGTGCATGGAAAACGAAGTTCTAAAGGAGGCGACCATAGAAATCTGTAAACCAGAATTGTGTTCTTACCATGTGAATGTGTTGTTCTTGTGGATATAAACTGCCTTCGCTTCATTTTTTGTGTTACCGAATCCGATTAGATTTCCACATCGCCCTCATCTAAACCAACCCATTGGAAACAAATCGTATTCTATATGAATGTAGTGATTGAGATGAACTCAATCAACTATTTATTTACAAAACAGGTTTGGAGCATATGGGAATCCAAGATTTGGTAGAATTCGTTGTGATGTGGGAGGTGGTGGTAGAATAGGTGACGCATTATGGATATTATTATTCTCCACTAGATTTGCAGGTTGAGGATTCCCGATAGAAGTAGGAGTAGTCGAGCTAGATGAGAGTTGAGATCTTGGTGAATGTATATCATTCATATGATTTACTGGCATTGGTGAGTTCATTTGATGCGCTGTTGTTGAATTAAGTTTGGTGAAGTCGACTAGGTATATTGATGGATGGCGATGGTACGCTAGACTCAGACAATTTTTTTATATTTAGTATGGAACGTATTGATTGGCTTTGTAACGGAATTTGTAGTCAAGGCCGTTGTAGTATTTAGTGGAATGTATCCAATGCGATTTACTCGATTTGCGTTTGTATATCGATTAGGATTATTCACTCTGACTGGTTGCTTTTCTTCACCGGCGAATGTGAAATGTTCAATCATTTGATTGGGCAAGTTTGTTTGATCTGGAAAAACACCATTAATAACGTATCGGATTAATGTATCGTGATCTTCGGTTTGGTGTAATTTGCAGATTCACATTTTGAAACGAATTTATATCCGTATGGGTCTGCCAATGTATATCAAGTGGTCTCTGGTTTGGGTAAAAGTTGCATCACATATTTTGTTTGCATAATGCACATTTTTCCGACGAATTATCATTAAAGTCATTTTCCCGGTCGTCATTCGTACTGGATTCGCTCACTGTTTGACAAATGATAACACAAACAATTTGACAGATAGTCGAAGAGAGAATTTATGTTTACACTTTTAAAAAAATTTAATGTTTACAACGTGAATTTTTTTGTTACGGCATAAGTAGGACCTAAACTGTCGTTTCTGTAGTATATTCTGTGCCATGGTGTTGTGAAAAATCTTTGTGTTTTAATAAAATAACGAAATAAATAAATTTGTAATTATAGACATAATTTAAATTAATGATCGGTAATAATACCGAATTAACAATCGGTTGTGCAAGTGCAATTAAGGTAACGAGTGTACAGTGTGGTAGATAACTGAAACCAAGCTAGTGAGTGCGTATGGACAATTAAGCTACCAAAATTAGTTAAAAAAAGTTATCGCCATTTTTTTTGTTCGTAATTAAATTTTTCTTTAGGATTAAGTTAGGGTTTGAGCTAAATTCAAATAATTTATTTTTGTTGCATTGGCATGTTATGTCACACGCATACATACATTTTTTAACTTTTTTTATTAATTGATTTAAATAAAAATTGAGGACGCTCTCGATATTCCATTTCTCAACAGCCATCGATATTGAACATATTAAAGAACAACCAACAGCAACAAAATCAAACTTTCCTTCGATCCATAAAACAACCCCCCTCCCCCTCAGCCACTGGAAGCTAGCCGGCTGAAAAAAGCTGCATGGATCAACCGAAGGTGAGGGATATGCCTTCCGCTTTGCTATATTTAGTTTTTGGTTTTGTGAATTAGGTAATTCTTACGTTTATTCTGTCTTCGGACATTACATTTAGTTTTTTTTTAATTAATAATTATCGTAATATTTAAAATTAAGTTTTAATATTTAAAATTTTACAATGTTTAGGATAAAATTACATGTCGGGAATGGTGCAATTTATTTTTTAAATTAAATCCCGGGCCTAACTTCACTTAATTGTTACTATTATTTCATTATTCTTCACATCCGATTCTGTATGTACTAATTCCACGGACGGTAATATTACCACGGATTTAATATTTTTTGTTTCAATTTTATTTATTTACAAACAACATATTCAGACGAATTCGTACAAAAATATTTTGAAACGAAACTTTAGTATAATTTTTTTTCGGTGAATTGTTTTGCGAACAAAATTATCCGACACCTTAAACACCTTTCGAGTGTTTTTATATTTGTTCACTTTCATAAGAACAAAAAATAATCTAAAAATCTACTTCAATTAAATTGTGTATGTGTACATATTAGATGTTAATCTAAATTCAACATCTAAGTTATAATTATAAATCGATTTAACACATTTTATCGTGATCTTGATATTAGGAGAAGTAAAAATTTCCCATCCGGTGATATAAGACGCACCGACACATATGTAATACAATGATGGTAAACAGGTCATCTAACTCGACATTCTCTCAAGCATTTTGCTTTTTGTTTTTGTTTCTGTAACACAAAAACGTCGGCGACATTTTTTAAAATAATTAATGTAAACTCATTAATAACATATTTAAAATACGAATGAAAGTGAATTTAAATCGATTATATAAAAATTAATAAGATTATGAATTAGCTAATGAGCTGAATAGCTAAATAAAATGTTAAACAACCGATTATGTGAGTTTTATGTACGGATACACATCCCAAAAATTAAAATTAGTGTTACCATTCTTCAAGGTGAAATAGTTTAAATTTAATGGCTTGTAATTAGCCGGAAGAATTTATGTAAATTTATATAATTCCCATGGTTTTAAAATTCACCATCCTCTTGAAATATGTTGAAGATGAAGCATATGGTTAACATGTAAGTCATTTCTTTTGTTTTGTCATTAAAACGTAAGTAAGCAAAAAAAATGACTTAAGTTGTTTAAATTATATATATTTTGCGAAAGTGGCTATTCAAAACCCTTAACCTTATAAATAAGAGTAAGTACTGCAGCAGATGTGATTTTAAGCGTACAATGTAATATGAGGCCCCTTTTTAATGCTGTCCCTATATACATACATACTACATATCGGTGTGTTTTGGTTAAATTCTTAGGGCTCTTAACACATTGCGATATAACTCAACAAATAGAGTTAATTTGTGATTTTGTTACCAAACTATTTTGTTGTTCAATTGACTTGGCACACGATAAAAATTTTTAGACTGTAACTAAAACGTTTTTGTGTGTTTTTTTTAGCAAATAGTCAAATCCGTTGTATACCCATTTAGGTCAAATGTTTTTATAACATATTATATTTTTGAGAATGCAATTATGAAAACATAAAAATAATAAACCGAAATATTATATACCATGCTGGTATACTATATGTCTGTATGTATTTCGATTGAGAAAGCATTTCCTCGAAAATTTTGGTTTTACTTAATTAAAAATTAATTTTATTTGTGCTGATATCAGTTTTGAATTTCCGTTCGCCGTTGAGTGGAGTATATCGAATAGAATGAGCTGTGGTCGGCGATTTAAGTAATAAGAAATGTGTATATTGACAAAATATTTATCTACACATATAAAGGGTGTTTTTTTAGAGGTTCACAATTTTAAATAAATTAATTATTACAGTACATGGCGTAATCTGGAGGTTCAAGTTTCGACCACTCCTCGTAGCAGAGTAATAGATCACACGATCTCGGTGGTCAATTAACAGGACCATTACGTGCAATTAGCCTTTTGTCTTGAAATGTTTCTTTGAGTAAATTAATTGTATTCCGCGCTGTGTGGCATGTAGCACTGTCCTGTTGGAACCACATATCAGCAAGATTTCTGCCAGCCAATTGGGGTACAAAAAGTTAGATATCATGTCTATATACCGTTCACCGTTGACTGTAATATTCCGCCCACCATCGTTTTTGAAGACATATGGACAAATGATTCCACCAATGATTGCCAACTTAAAGATGTGAACCTCTAAAAAACACCCTTTACACAAGGTAAAGGAATATGTGCAGCCTGATAATCATTTCAATTTCATCAAAGTTTTCAATATTCCTCCTTTGCCATTTTCTAGTCTTGCTTGCGTATCTTGCCTTTATTTTTGTGTTTACACTCCAACTTTCAAACGTCAATTATCATAGATGTGCTTTCAACTTTATTTTTTTTACTTTACTTCCCTTTAGCAAAAAATGGGATAGATTAAAACGAGCACTTCTTGCACTTAATTTACGTGGTTTATTGCTGTTAAATTCACAATTTCTTCAATAAACTACGGAAACCTGAATCTGACTCCATGTTAGTACAAAAATTACCATTCGATTATTTATTCCAAATGAAATCCATCTTTATCCAAATCAAATTCACCTTTATTCAAAACATTTTCATTCTTCCCCAAATAAAATTTATACCTTCGTTCAAATCAAATTCACATTTATCCAAATCATATTCGTTCTTTTTCAAATCAAATTAGACCGTGGAGGATATAAAACCAACAGAACCTATTTAATTTAATAAATTTATTGCACTCCAAATTCATCCTTTTGCAAGTCATGTTCATCAATTTGCAAATAAAATTCGCCTATATCCAAAACATTTTCATCCTTTTCCAAATCAAATTCAACTTTACCAAAATCAAATTCACCTTTATTCAAAACGTTCTGTCTTTCCCAAATCATATTCACCTTCGTTCAAATCAAATTCACCTGTATCAAAATAACAAATTTTTTAATTTTATTTCTTGCAATCTGTTCTGGGGTCGAAGCACTCCCATCTCTTTCGCGGTTCACTATTGACGTCCTACCTAACGCAGTTGCCAACCAAAATTAAAGGATAATTATAATATTTTATATTAACTTATTATTTTGGCTGGCAACTGCGTAAGGTTTGACGTGAATAGCGCACCGCGAAAGAGTTGGGACTTTGGGAGGGATACGACCCCAGAACAGATTGCAAAAATTAAAAAATTTGTTATTTTGAATCTAGAATTTAAATACAATAAATTTATTAAATTAAACAGGTTCTGTTGGTTTTATGTCCCCCACGGTCTAATTTGATTTGGAAAAGCATTAATATGATTTGGCTAAAGGTAAATTTGATTTGAACGAAGGTTAATTTGATTTGGGAAAGGATGAATAGGTTTTGAATAAAGGTGAATTTGATTTTGATAAAGTTTGATTTGAATTGGAAAAGGATGAACATGTTTTGGATATAGGTGAATTTTATTTGCAAATTGATGAACATGACTTGCAAAAGGATGAATTTGGAGTGCAACAAATTTATTAAATTAAATAGGTTCTGTTGGTTTTATATCCTCCACGGTCTAATTTGATTTGGAAAAGGAAGAATATGATTTGGATAAAGGTGAATTTGATTTGAACGAAGGTTAATTTGATTTGGGAAAGGATGAATAGGTTTTGAATAAAGGTGAATTTGATTTTGATAAAGTTTGATTTGATTTGGTAAAGGATTAAAATATTTTGGATATAGGCGAATTTTATTTGCAAATTGATGAACATGACTTGCAAAAGGATGAATTTGGTGTGCAAAACCTATATATGATCATGCAAGTCTTAAATAACAAACACAATCATTCTTATCATATTAATTGAAAGTGATGTTGGATATGATAATGATTAAAACAATCCAAATGTTGCTAACAACGAATATGATTTACTATTCCAAAAATCTTTGAGGTGGTTTTATCACTCTACCAGTTTTAGTTATCAATCTATTTTACTACCATTATACTACCAACTCTACTGGTCCAATCGAATCTGACTTTTTTAGACGGTTTGTTTGAATTAGATGACATATAAATCGAATTAGTCATTTTTTTGTTCACGAAAATGTGGTGAATCAAGTTGAATATTATCAATAGTTTTACTTGCGATTGTTGACCTCCATGAATCAAGATTTAAGCCTGTTAATAGAAATTCTGATGTTTTAAGTTCCTTACACAAAATAGCCGCTTTCAATGTGTGATGCCAGCGTTCAATCAAACCCAGTAATTTTGATTGTATCCCTGGTTGGTAATGATTGACGTTGGAATTTCAAATCTAGTGATCCATATAGAATAAATCGCAAATGCAACTGTATTGGCTGAAATACCAGAAATAGGAACAGATTCTGGCCATTTTATGTATCTATCAGTCTTAGCTACACAACAACGATAATATTTGAAACTGATAATGGTCCAATCAAGTATAAATGAATCTCTGAAAATCAGTGAGAGACCACAGGATAATTTCCTAATGTGGACTTGGTATGCTTAGTAATTTTAGCCTTTCGGCATGCTAAACAAATAATAAATGTTAAAGGAATTGGTTCGAATCTTAAATTTAAGTTTCTGTAATTTCTTCTTAATCGATGCTTTCGTGTAAATCAATTTGATGTATTCGTGGTAATGTATCAGCTAAACATTATTAACTCCCGAAATGTGCTGAATGTCGGCCGTAAACTGACCTATAAAGCTGAGATGCCTCAGTTGTCTCGGAGATGCTTTATTTGGATTTTGATTAAATGCAAATATCAAAGGCTTATGATCCATAAATAGCGTAAAATTTCCTCCTTCTATAGTAAATATTTGATATCTGCATAAAAAACAGCGAGTATTTCTCGATCATATGCACGATATCTGTAAGAGAGAAAAAAAAACCTAAAGTTTTCCAGTCATCTGCAAGGTCAGGTGCTGCTACCATAATGGCTAAAGCCTCCCCTCCTCCTAGAATGCCCTAATCTTTGTTGTAATTATTGAACGCGATAATTGATCCTTGTGTCCAGTTAGTTGGATCTTTAAAAAAAAATTATTTTATTATTTTACAAATGAATTTAATAATAGCTGATCTGCTGCAGCATGTGGCTTCAATTCGATCTTGAAAAGACAAAATGCCTCGGACTGAAAAATTATGAGCTATAGAAAATTTATTCCAGATAAGGAATTGCATCCAGGTGCAAAAATACATTTATCTGAATTAATTATCAAACCGTATTCCTGTATAGCTTTTGGAAAATGATTTTGATAAGAATAAAATGCTCGTCGATATTTTTTGACCCGACATTAATATATGACTTAAACATACGAAACCAAAGTACAGGCCTTGGAGAATACAATTCATTAGCCGCTGGAATGATTATACTGCATTTCGTAGACCCAAGGTCATTTTGCATAATTCGAACAAACCAAACGGAGTCGAAATCGCTGTTTTTGATATATCACTATAGGTTCAAGGTAAAAACAAAAATTATAAATGTGGAATTGGATACTTATCTGGAATTGTTATTCGATTGAGTGTAAGATAATCTCCGATAACCGATTTTTTTTAACAGATGTAAGAGACTACCACATACTACTACTAGGCCGACCGATAAAATTAAGAAAGGACAATATTATAAAACTCGAGCGGTATGCAAGAACTGATTCGTTGATAAGCGGAAAACCCGCATTAAAACAAATTTTATTTGTAATAATTTTTATCTAACCAGATTTTGCTCAAGAATTTTCACACTTTCAGCAATAAAGGTGTTAAGACCTAATAAGAATAGATTTTTAAACAATTCACTCGAATTTGTTAGAAAGGATTTCACAAAATACTGAACCAAGTCTTGTTTATTTGGTACTGGAGAGTACAATGTTTGCGAATTAAAGGCGGGCGAATTAAAATCACCGCTTGCTCGCTAGTGAAGCTCAAAAAATATTTGATCGTTTGTTTGACATACGTTTATTCCACAGCTAAATTGGTAATGCTACAACTGCCATTTTCGTATAAAATCGAAATTTTAGCTGATTGAGCTATGAAAATGTTGCGTTTATATCGGTGCTATACTTGTCATTTTGCATAAAACATTGCTAATTTAGCTGTGAAATAAACGCAACAATAGAAAGCAATTTAGCGAATATAGAAAGAATAATTTCTCGTGATATTGTCTAGTACTAAATAATGGTTTGAGCACAATAATGAAGAACAAGTCTCTTACCTCTTCAAATGGCTACTCTTGCGGCTCTATTTCCAGCTCTAGAAAAATCGTCCAGAAAAATGTTTCCGCCGTAATCGAGGAAGGTGAATCGTTTTTCATCTGTTTCGGATGGCTTTTAATATTTCTCTAACTCATAAATGTTTCGGTTAGCACAAGATGGTTTACCAAACCGCATCTCATCATAATGACCCCGGGAGATCATTCCCACTTATTGCTCAAAATGTTGACCAACACTTCCTCACTAGCCTCCTCACTAGCTTTCGATTGGATGTTTGGTTCTTGACTTTGGACTTATGTAAATCCAATTTCATTTTCATCGGCCGTCCTATCACCACTTAAAGGTTGCCTTCATATCAAAAGTAAATGAAGGTGTGAAATGATCGCACTTCAAGAATTTGAGTAAAACTAGGTCGGCATTACCTTCTTATTCTAGCTGGTTGAGCCCGATGTTCAACGAGTCGAAAAAAATTTTAGCGTGATCATTTCTTCCTTGTAAAAAAACGTCTTCCAAGCGGTCGATCGTCTTTTCTGTCGTTGTTGATTGCATTTTAAAAACTTTTGGTCATTTGCTAATCGCGTCTACGACCACCAGGTACCAAAAACCATTGACTAGTCCTGCAAAATCGATGTCCACTCATGACCTCTAACTTTTTTCCATTGACCATGACTGCAATGTGCACTTTGTGTTTTCGCATTTGTAGCGCAATTGTTACAGATCTTTACCAGCTTTTCGACGACTTCGTCGATCGATGGTCAATACACCTAACTTCGTACCTGGATGGCCTTGGTATAGCTCGGAAATAATGTTTTTACGATACAGACCCCAAACGACGATGCGATCGCCATAAAACATGCAACGTTGGATGTTCATTAGTTCTTCTTGTCTAGCGAACAGTTTTAGAAACCCTGGCTCAATTGTCTGCTGTTTTGCTGTATCTATTGGAAAACACCCATCGATGCGGTTTACGTACCCCGAAACTCCAATGACAATTTGGTCATCCTGTTTCTCGTGACCGGTAATTAATCGCGAGATGAAATCTGCGTATGCAAAGCTCTTCTTGTCCACGTATTTCATGATGAAATCGTATGTGAGTAAGATAAGTACGTATCGTGTACACCGGAATGACTCTTCGATCCATAAATTGCCAACAGCGATGTATCGATGAAACTATTTCAGACCGAACATCATTGACAAAGCATCTGGCTAAATCCGCGGGTAGTTTTTATCGGTTTTCCTAAATGACTATGTGGCGGATATCGAAATCCGTCACCACGATTTTGTTCTTCTTCGGGTGGGTCATAGTGGGTTAACACCAAGTTTTACCTAACCACTTTTTAAGCTTCCAAAAAGCATTTTGGTGCACCGGTTGCCACTCAAATAATACGTCATTGCACAACAGTTCGTCCAATGGCCCCAATAATTGCAACGATTGGACGCTCTCGGTGCGGCGATTATCCTCAGCATCTCAATTTTCTTGAAATTTGGACGTAACCTTCGCATCGACGATGTGGCTCAGCTACTCCATCTCTTTCTGGCCAAACGAACACTTTTCAAGCTTAAGCCGAAAACCGTACTATGATAATCTTTCTCGTCACTTTCTTCAACAATAAAATCAGTGATAGGAATAATACCATGAGCTCCGCCCATCATTGTGTCATTTAATTGTCGGAAAATGCCAGGTGCTGCCTTCACACCCGGTTGTAGACGGTTTCTAGACGATTTTTCCCGCTGTTGGTAGTGGATACTTGTTTGTTTCCCGTGCTTCATTCAACCCTGTCCTTTATTTTTGCAGCTGCCGATGGTG
Source organism: Nephrotoma guestfalica (assembly GCA_963691935.1). Classification (NCBI taxonomy): domain Eukaryota; kingdom Metazoa; phylum Arthropoda; class Insecta; order Diptera; family Tipulidae; genus Nephrotoma; species Nephrotoma guestfalica. Next base: position 98,165,667 of record OY829913.1, read on the forward strand.
CGGCTAGATCCAAGTAATCGATCGGAATGATTTTCAATTGTTGTTCGCAGCTGTTGCGAATGGCATCGAGCGCCTATTGCGAAAGATGGGTTTTGCTTCCGCCTTAAATGTTAAAGATGCCTTCATTTGGCTGCACAAACCCCGAGAATCAAATAAAGTAACGGAAATGTTTGCTTTATTTCCTCGTCAATTTTGGTGATTATATTTTGATCAATTTTATTGCAGACGCTCACAATGGACACGTTCCATAGATCCATAGCTTCCATTCAATCACTTCCGAGTACATTGTAACGCGAAGTTCTCAATGCTTGTTCTTCGCATGTGGCCAATGACGGCGATCCTAGCAGGTTCTGGTTACTCTCGGAGATAATCATCTAGTCAGATCCGAAATCGAATTGCAATTTCAGTTTCGGGCTGTCGATTGTTGTTGGCTCAAGGAACTTTCGGGTCGAAATGGTTAAAGCGTTCACAACAAGACTTCGACGTCAATTGAAGTATTGTCCTTTATGGAAACGTATGGTATTGATGCAGCTGACTTACAGTAATTTGCCTTGTGACCAACTTGCTTGCAATCGAAACATTCATTTTCGCGAAAAGCGCGATTACTGTTGAAATGAATTGCCGCACGCTTTCGACACGGAAACTTCACTTTTGATGTCTTCTCTTTCGGCGTCTTGGCATTCTGTTTCACCTTTGTTGAGGCTCGAATGAGCGGATCCAGCATCTGGAGATGTGCATTTTTCAATGCTGAACTTTTCGCACTTCTTGTCTTTCCTGAGTGACAAAATCGTATTGGCCAGCTTCTGATGTTGATGTTGATGGCTGTAGAGAGTTTCTCGGTCAACAAATCTTCTTTCTGTGGTGCCGTAGCTGTTTGTGGCAATAAAGATAGTTTCGTATCTCTGGCATCACAATTCGAACGTCAAATTGTCTTATAACAGATTTTTATGCAGTGATGTTGTTGCTGCTCTCGTGGCTGTAAAACCAAGCGTGTCATCAACATCGATCGCCCGTCTCGACGGATTTTGACTGTCTTTCAACCATCATTTTATGGTAATGAGTTCTTTAATTTCAGCATCCATTTTGTAGAAAAAACTTTATTAGTTGTATGCATAAAATCTACTAATCCTCACCACAACTGTTTTCATTCTGTGAAGGATGCTTAAATTATACTCATAGCTTCAATAAAATAATATAAAGCCTACTCATTTCTACCCGTGTTGCCACCTCACAACAATCGAGATATCCTTGACACGGAGCAGTCATAACTATTGAAACTTGGGTTTAGGCACAGATAATAATACACAGAACCATTTTTTGTTATCAAAAATCACAAAAACTGATATTCTGTCATGGTCTAATCTAAACTAATTCCTTTTATCACATTAAAAATTTGATCCGTGTACCTAAAGAATTATCTGTGTATTCTTATCTGTAGTTTAGATCACTTAAAGATTCTTTACTGAATTTTTACTTATCTCCTACGTACATATAGACTTACAATGTTAATTTGTTTATTGTGGTCTAAATAATAGTTTTTGACAAATAAAATAAGAATTTTCTAATCGGTTGGCATTAGACCTATTGGTTATTTAGCCTTAGAAACCAGATTAAATTCAATGAGCTACAGAAACAAATATTTACATTTCTGTGATAGATTAAGTCATAACAATAAATTACTCATAAGGAAGACAACCAGTTTTCTCTTTCTATCAAATCGCAGAGTTTTTCCTTTTTTAGTACAGTATAGTGTCTCATCTTTCTATTTGGGTACCCGAATTCTTGGGTACATCGACAATGTAAAAGAACTTCCTATTCCTGTATGTCCGTCCATCTGTGGCCAATTTCAACTTAAAAACTACAAATGATATAAACTTGAAGTTTTGAAATTAGTTTGTTTATAAACTCGACCGAGTAAACATGGCTTACAAGGTCCATATCAGTCCAGGTTGACAACTACCTAGAAAAATAAAATGGTAATGTAGTGCAATATTGTTTAAAACACTCACCAGCGATGTTGCCTCCAAGTTACCAATGTGTTTTGATATAGTTATGGCAGAGTGCCAGGCAATGGGAAGACATGTTGCCAAAGACAAACAATTTTCTGGGTTATGCGTTAATCAAGACTGCATTGCGTAGTCTAGTGGCAATGGATTGAAATCAACTTTTATCTGTTAAACTAGGCGGAACTTATACTCACTTAAAAGAGAGTCGTCGAGAGCATATTTTCATAGTAAAATATGGGGTTACGATACGGTTTTAAGTTGACTAAATATAACATCACGCAGTTCAAACGAAAACATAAACAAAATTAAAATTTAAAATCAGAGGAACACAGGAAACTCTAGGTCTATTGATATTTCTCCAAATTTCTGCTTCTATTTATACGATACCATCAGTTTTGAAACCAGCGGATATCACAAATAATAATCTATACAGCGATTCACACCGTAACAGTTAAGCACTCAAACAGGGACAATTAATTTCCAAAATTCGAACTTCTCTATAATCAGATGGACATTTTAGAATACGGATAACTGGGCGGAACAGGATAATACATAGTCAATTTCGATTTAACAAACCCGGGTCACTCTAATACTGAATCGGTTGGTGAACGTTTTCAGAATGGGCAGAAGATGTTAAAACCTCTATGTTTAAACTAGATAAAAAACGAAAGAACTGCGAAACGTCTATGTTGAGAATCGATACACAATTTCAGATCCAATTCAGAATGTGAAGTGCTGGTGGAGTCCAGGTATTTAGCCGAGTTTAAATTTCCATTTTGGACCAGATTCTGGAATTTTGCCATACTGAATAAATCTCGGTCAATTCTTAAACGATATGATCGAATGTGATTTGGAGAATTTGAAATGACCAAATTGTAGGGTATAATTAGGATTCCAACAAAAACTTTGCAAGTTGCAGATTAGATAAGTATAAGGTTACTTTTCTCGAGGAACTAATTTTCATGGATAACAAGTAAAAGTTACCTTTTATTATAGTAAGGTGGAGTCTCTTGCGCCCCAGAGACAACAGGAATGCAACACAAATATTTCGTCGTCCTAATATTATAAACTTGGAAAATATAGAGCGAAGACCTATCAAACGAAATGCATTTTCTTGATAAACTGCAAAGTACCCCAGTAAGGAAACGTCACCTCGGACAAAAGATTGAGGGGGAAATGGGATAAATTATGACGCTTACTAAAATTCACTTTGTCTTATCGTATAATTCCTCTATTCACAAAATTATAAATACGCAAGGCAGAAGTGTTATTTTTGGGTCGAACATCGGTTTTAAGGATACATTTTGGCAACTTCCGTTCCCTCAAGAGACCACAAAGTTTGTGGTGGCGCCAGCAGACTTAGTAATACGTCACATACTATGTGGACTCTATGAAAAAACCATTGTGTATTTGGATAATGCCCACGTTCCATCGAAAATTTTGAAGAATTCATTTTGTGACTTAGACAAATGTCGTTGCTACTTAAATCTCAGGGCTCAATGTCAATTTAACCAAAAGTAACTTTTGCTAAAAATTTACTATCTGTGATCATGAAAAGGTGAATGCTATTCCCTTATTCCCTGTTCCGAGCACACAACGAAAATGCTTAGGTTTATTGATATCAAGTATGTTACCTTGCAGCCCCACTAATCAATTTGTTAAAAAACTAAATGGACACACGAATGTCAGAACTCTTTCAACCAATTGAAACTGGCACTACCTCAAGCTCCTCTAATGTTTCACCCGGGCTTCAATCGACATTTTAATGTTCAATCCGATGCCAGAGTACCTAAATGCACTTTTAATGCGATTTTGAGGTATACAACTTTTGAATATTACACCGAGTGGTCTCCAAGATTCTTCACGATGTATGTGTGAAAAATAAATGAAATTGTTCTGGATTCCCATAATTGTAAAAAAAAATAGCAGTAAATTTAGATCAACTTGTCCTAAATTGAGCTGATAATATGGGAATTTTAATAATAATTTACACTGTTAAATTACGTTTTAAAAGAAGTTTCGAGTTTCAAATAGTTTAGGACGAACTCTACTTGATTTTATATAGCTGTATGACGTTTGTCCTAAATTTGTTCTAAAAGTTGTTGTTGCTTTTGGACAATTTAGGAAAACACGTAAATAGAGAATCCGTATACGAATCTCCTAGTCGAACGTAACAAATTGTGCATCAACCCATTAACGAGACCACTTTAATCAACTTTTATCACGATCCTGCTTCTAGTTCAAATCTAGTGGTAGCCAAAAGTTTTGATCGGTTACAAACTTTCTACTTGTGATCAGTCATGTCCAAAAATGTTAAAAATTACAATTGAAGGTTATTAACTTGGCTACAGAATCCTGGGTAGGTAACTCCAGCTGGGAAACTTTCGGATTTCAAAATGAAACTTTGCATACCGAGTAAGCCCAATTTATGCTAATTAGTGCTCACGGATAAAACTAATGCTAGTCCAGGGGCCTCATTCTAAAAATCGGCAGAAATTTCCGAATTCGGTCATATTATTCGGTTTTATCGCCGGTTACTTTGATCATTTTTTCAAATTCTTTGCATATTTCTTAACATTTGTTTCCCTAGTAATGGAAAAATTCCGACTGGGTTAATCGATTCAAAATTATTCCCTTAGTAGGGGAATAAATATTAGCAAATTTGCAAACAAATTTTATAAAATGATAAAAGTACTCGGTGAAAAATTTGAATAATACAGAGAAATGCGATTGTGAGTTCAGGAATAGGGCTCCAGGAGGTTAAATAACGGGAAAATGAAATTTAAAATATCGCCTGAAAGATGAAACAAATTAAACCCGATTACTAGAAAAAAAACAGAAATAATTTAAGCCTAATTTTAAAACCTTTCAAAGGCGGGTAAACTGTCGAAATTTGTGCTTATCATAGAAATATAATTTTCATAAATTTTCATTCATAAATTGAGGAAAAACAAACTAGCCCCTAAAAGATACTATATTAAACAAACAAAGTATTACATCGCCTGAAAAGTTCTCGGCCTGACACATAGATGGTGTCACAAATTTAAAACCCATATTTTTAAATTCTACCAACCTTCAAATGGCACCTTTTAAAATTTCATGACATTTGTGTTGATTAAACAGTTTTTTGATGGGGAAAATACCGTTCAAGCAAAGCAGTGGCTTGATAAGTGTTATTTTGACTTTGCACCACGAAAATTAACCATCATTGACTAGTATGCTGAATTTAAACGTAGTCATACAACCACCGATGATGCACCATGCCCTGGACGCCCAAATGAGGCTATGACTCCAGAAAACATAAAAAATCCACGAAATAGTTTTGAAAGACCGTAATGTGAAGTTGCGTGAGATATCGGACATTGTGAACATTTGTCCATGAGAAAGCTGTGTTCGAAGTGGGTCACAATGCTCACAATGGATCAAAAACGGCAACGCGTCGATGATCCCGTGCGCTGTTTAGAGCTGTTTAAGCGCAATACAAACGATTTTTATGCGGTATGTGACAATGGAAGAAACATGGATCCACCACTATACACCAGAGTCAAATCGGCAATCAGCTGAATGGCGAGAGGCCGGTGAACCTCATCCTAAGCGACCAAAAGCACAACAGTCAGCTGAAACGATTATGGTGTGTGTATTTTGGGATGCACATGGTATAATATTCGTTGACTAGCTTGAGATTGAAGGAATAAATCGCAATAAAACGACCTCAAATGAAGAAGAAAAAATTGCTCTTTCACCAAGACAATACACCATGTCACAAGTCGATCGCGTTATTGGCAAAATTTCTCGAATTGCACATTGAATTGCTTCCGCATCCACCGTATTCACCAGAGTTGGCCTACAGCGATTATTACTTGTTTGCAGACCTCAAAAAAACCTCCAGTATAAGAGATTTGGCTTCATTGAAGAAGTGATTGCCGAAACTGAAGCTTATTTTGAAGACGAATATAAATCGTTCTACAAAAAAGGCATCGAAATGTTAGAGAGGCGTTGGTCTGATTATATCGCTCTAGAAGAAAATTACATTGATGAATCCAAAAAATTGTGTTTTCTTTGTTAGACCGGGAACTTTTCAGGGGATGTGTTACAGAGGTATACCTTGTCATAGTTGTGGCATGCCCAAACATGGCCCAGAAGCATATAACTACGGCTGTAAGAATTTTTTCAACTTGAACGGAATACTAATCGAGGTTTTGTGAGTTGATCGTCTGTCTCACTATGTTTTTATGTTAGATCTATCCAATGTCCATACCCACGATAATTTTCAGAATTTTGTCATAGTCATGGCCCAGAAGCATAAAACTACTGATGTAAGAGTTTTTTCGGCTTCAACGGAATACCAGTCGAGATTGTGTGAGATGATCATCGATCTCACTATGTTTTTATGTTAGATCTATCAAATGCCCATATCCACGATGATTTTCAGAATTTTGTCATAGTTGTGGAATGGCCAAACATGGCCCAGAAGCATAAAACTACTTCTGTAAGAGTTTTTCGACTTCAACGGAATACTAGTCGAGATTTTTCGAGGTGATCATCTGTCTCACTATGTTTTTATGTAAGATCTATCAAATGCCCATACTCGCCTCAATTTTCAGAATTTTGTCATAGTTGTGAAATTGCCAAACTTGGCCCAGAAGCATATTACTACTGCTGTAAGAGTATTTTCGAATTCAACGGAATACTAGTCGAGATTTCGCTTGGTAATCATCGATCTCACTATGTTTTTATGTTATTTCTATCAAATGCCCATATCTATAATGATTTTCAGAATTCTCCGCTACAAAATCTCGACTAGTATTCCGTTAAATTCGAAAAAACTCTTACAGCAGTAGTTATACGCTTCTGGGTCATGTTTGGCCATTCCAAATGTAGTTTCGCCTAAATGTTTGTTTTTGGTGTGTATCACTAATAAACAAACAATTTAGGCTTAGGATTTTGTTAGTAAATATTTCACTCCGGTGTTCAACTCAAATATTATCACCTCCGCACTTTGTGTATTTAATATAGTATCTTTTAGGGGCTAGTTTGTTTTTCTTCAATTTATGAATGAAAATTTATGAAAATTATATTTCTATTATAAGCACAAATTTTGACAGTTTAGCCGCCTTTCGAAAGTTTTAAAATTAGGCTTAAATTATTTCTGGTTTTTTCTAGAGATCGTGTTTTATTTGTTTTGTCTTTCAGGCGAAATTTGAAATTTTATTTTCCCGTTTTTTCGACTCCTGGACTAACACTAATTTTTCCCCGTTTACTTGTTATGCCTCCTTATTTATCATGTTTGACTCCCAAGCCAATGAGAAAAGCAGTTTAAACCCTAGTGCGTAATTTCCTGCGTGTAATTTCCGTAAACAGAACCAGCATCTTCATGAAATTGTTTTGTATAAGATGGTAGGAAGTACAGACTTCTAAGACAGATAAATTTCAAACCGGGATGTTGTAACTCAATGCAATTCGAACCGCCTTGGTTTGGCACAACAAAAAGAACTCACTTGGTGAAGCGGTCTCTATCTGACTCAAGACTTTGTCTTAAGCTAACTCATAGAACTGGGTTCTGCTGTAAAACAATATTTAAAATTTGGGATGCGCCCGGGTCAAAGCCCTCCATCCTTAATATTAAAAAAGTTATTCCATTGTTATGGGTAAGTGATTTTACGGAATGCTGATAAAACATTAGGCAGTTTTTATTAATTAGAAAAAGATGTAGAATATATTAAACATTCTTATATGAAATGGGTCATGTGATCCGTCGCGGAATATACATATATTTTACATAAAATATATTGAAAACAATTTTACAGAATGACAATGGTAGAAATGTATACGTCGAGTGTATAATCTTTGTAACTTTTGTTTGGTCTTGGTTCAGAGGAGACAAGTAATTTTTCTATATACCCGGATGATTTCTTGGTATATTTCAACCATAATTAGGTAATATATAATATTCACCGCGTACTTACATTATGTACATGTTATATGTATATAAGGGCAAAACGTATACACTACTACATACCTAGATGTATACGTATGAAGAACACGATAAAAATATTAAAAACATTCTTAGAGGAAATGCATTAAAAATACTCAGTTTTAAAAATAAATACGTTTGCGGTTACGATTAAGAAGACCCATGCGTTGAGCACATGCAAGGCTGAAACACATATGATACATGTAATAAATGTCATTCACATAACAATTTCCAAGAGATTTGCGCTAAATATGTTTGTTCTATTTCACCTTTCATCCTCCTGATATCTTGATCAAAAGAATATCATCACAGATTACATAGCACATCTGTTTAGGTATTTTGAGGTACTCTGATTTCAAACGAAACGAAAATCTAAACTAGACACAATACTTTTATCGTCATCAAACGATGTATGTATATTTAATAGACAGGCGTTCGTTTCTAAGCATATGGTTTCTTATTTGTCTGCTCACACATACGCTAGAGTATTTCGAAAGCTGAATGTTAACCATTTTTATGGTATAAAAGCATCTGGAATTTCAGTTTTATTGTTCAGAAATAAAACAAAAAATCAATAAATCACAAATGCATCTTGCTATCGTCTCTCTATATATAAATACGAGTATGTACATGTGAAATTCTTAAATACCTCGAGGTTCTTTAACAAACTGCTCCCACTGAAAATAAATTTGTTTTGGTAAATTCTTCGATTTTGACGTGACAAAAATTTCGTATTACATTTTCTATATGTTGATGCAATATACTGACTGACTCGTATAAATACTACAAGAATTTCATAATCATAATCATGTTTCGGTATTTATATATGTCTGTTGTATATAAGTTTTATTTGTATACCGACACTTAAGACGGCTAAGAGACGAGAAAGAAAATTAATAAAATCAAATGTAAAACTGGAAAATTATAATAAAATTCACACACTGTTTAGATTACATACTGCACTGTACTGGTTGTAAAATGCCTGCTTATAGAGAACATAATACTCGATGGAATGTGGTTTTTGGTGTTGTGAAGAATACTGTTCAGATTTCGTGTCGATCTCCTCTGGTGTGTGTAAAGGCGTGCGCGAGATTGAAGTATATTATAGTTTTATGTACAAAACGTATTTTGTCTACCACATATACGCCGGTTTGTATATTTCCGGATCAATCAAAAAACTATAAAATTACATAAAATAAAACTAAATAAATAAACAAAACATCTGCCAACGCAAAAATAATGGTTGATTATTTTATCGTGTAAACATATTTTTGAACCAACATTAAAAATTTTTTTAAAGATAAAGGATGGGATTTGTATAAATACTTAAATCACTCACTATGTGGCATATCGTTGGAATACCATCTGTTTCATGACCGCTACTGTGTTATATTAGAAAGTAATTGGGCTTAATTTGTATATATTTAGACTGCTTTGTGGAACGAGATGACATTAGGACGGTTTGATTGTAGATTGCAGCAGCAGCCAACTGATAACAAAAGGATGTCTTTTAAAACGCAATCTTTCCGGAAATGTATAATAAATTACAAAAGGAGACTCCTGGAAAATCCTGTAATTTTTTTTTGTATAAAGGGTTTTCCAATAAGAGGTTTCATTTTGAAAAAAACGAGTATTTTTTAAGAGAAATCAATGAATGTTTATTTCATTGTAAAGAGGAAGGTATGCCATTAACATTTTTTTATTTTATATATTTAAGGGTTGTAGCCCTTTGGCTAGTCCCCTTTACAATTTTATTATATTTTTAGTCGATCTTGATTGGATCTTGTAGATCATGCGGTTTCTTCCTTCGCAGCCGTCTTACTGGGTTTGAATCATCCAACATACGACGTATCGCAGCATTTTGGTGTAGACTAATACGTTACATGTGTTTTCTCGCGTGTTTGCTTATTTCTTCACTAACGAAATTGTACAACCCCAGATCTGAATACCGTAAGTCCACACAAGTTTTAGGATTTGCCGGTATAGTAGCAATTTATTATGTAGAGTTAGTTCAGAATTTCTTCCTAAGAGCCAATCCATCTTTCTGCATTTGATGTTTAACTTTTCTTTTTTCTTTTTCACATGCTCTTTCCATTTTAGTTTCGCGTCTAGAGTCATGCCTAGATATTTTGCCGTATTTTCATAGGGAATTTGCTGGGAGTTCAGTTCTACTGGTATCCAGTTGACCTTCTTGTTGGTAAAGTTTAGAGGACAGATTTTGTTTAATTAATTTTTATTCGCCATCTCTTGGTCCAGGTACTGACAATATTAGTAGCTCTTTGCAATTTGCTTGTAGATTCTTCTATGCAGTTAGCAACTGCTAAGATGGCCGTATCATCCACAAACGTCGCTATGTTAGCCTCCTCTATCGTTGGCAGGTCCGAGGTGTATAGAACATATAAAGTTGGTCCCAGAACGCTACCTTGTGGTACCCCTGCTGATATTTTCTTTATTTCTGAGTATTCGCCATCTAATTTAACTCGAAAGTGTCGGTTAGATATGTAAGATTTTAGAATTTCATAAAACTGCTTTGGTAAGTCTCTTTGTAATTTATATTCCAAACCTTTATGCCGTATTCTGTCAAAGGCCTGTGCTACATCCAAGAAGACGCTTGAACATACTTTCTTTTTTTCAAGTACGTCTTCAATTATGTTTGTAATTCGGTGTGCTTGTTCTATTGTTGAATGGTTTTCTCTGAAGCCAAATCGATGTGGAGGAACAAGATTTCTTTCTGCTATTACTGGTTTTAGTCTCTTTATAGGAGTAGTTTCTCGAATAATTTTGAAATTATTGGAGTAGTTTACGTAGTCCTTTTTCAGGAAGAGCTTTTGCTATTTGTCCTGTAATTAAGTCATATCCTGGAGATTTCTTTGTATTTAGGCTGAGATTGATTTCCTCTTTTAATTCTTGTAGTGTGACAGGAGATATATTGCAGTTATCCATTTTATATACTGGTGGTATGTTTTCCTCTGCAGTTTGTCTAGGTAGAAGCTGAAACGTGTTCTCGAGGTGGGTTGCAAACAAAGAAGCTTTTTGCTTTGCACTTATAGCCCATGTGCCATCTTCATTTTTTACTGGTGGAATTTGTAGTTTAGGTCGTTTTAAACTTTTTGTCGCTTTCCAAAGGGAGTACTCGGTATCTTTTTCCCTAGTAAGGCCACTCAAGTATTTATTAATGGATTCATTTTTGATTTCTTTAATTAGCAACTTTAGTTTATTGGATAAAAAATTTAGGGTTGTTTTATATTCTGGCGACTTCTCGACTTCTTTGCCAGGCCTTTCTTGCTTTTCGTTTTGCTGTAACTGAGGGGTACTACTCCACACCGCTTCTTGTATACGGTTGTGGAGTTGTTCTAGTTCTTCTTCTAGCTCTATCTTGAAAGCTGAATGTTGAAAGCTTCCATGCTTCTTAGTATCTTTTGGAGCACTGCTGTACCTTCAGTAGTGCCCTCCGAAATATCTGATTTTGTCTTGACTACTTGCGTGTAAAGTTTTGGTTTTGGTTCTCCCGTTTTACTAGCATGAGGTTTAGGTTCCTCTTTGCTGGAAGTTTGATAATTTTTTACCGATATTCCTGGACTTTGTTTTCGCGTTTTATTTTTTATTCTTTGTATAGCTCCTTAGCTATTTCACATCCCCGGTAGTTTGCGGGATGTGACTTATTTCAATTGACACATTTTGCAGCAATATTTTTACTAATCGGGCATACCTGGGCTTGATGCTTTCCGGCACATTTCACGCATCTAATCTCTCTTTGGCAATATTTCTGCGTATGATTAAAACCTTGGCATTTTTTGCACTGCGGTATTAATCCGTTATTCTTTTTCAATGGCTCTATTTTAACTCTCATGCTAAGTATTGCCTTGATATTATAGACATCTTTCACTTTTGTTAAAAGTGAGCCTAAATAGTGGAAGCCCGCTTTTGTTAGCTTGAACTCCTTGTTCAGTTTCGATTTTTTCTTTCTTAATAATGTTTACGGCATTTTCTATTTGATAACGCTTTTGCTTGAGATCCTCAATAATTTCCTCTTTTGCGCAGGTTGGGTGAAGAGCTCTAGCCATAACTTTAATTGGGCGATCATTCTTATCTTCATAGGTAAACCACTGATGCCTCTCGGAATTAAGCTTTGTAGCCAAAGCTCTATAAGTTTCAGAGTCTACAACATTAATTACCAGACGCCGTTGTTTAGAGATACTAGTTTGTACTCGGCTATCGTAATCGATTTCATAATCGACTGTATATTAGAGAAATTTGATATCCCGACGACATTTATTGGTGGAGGTGATTTTTCTTTTGGTTTAGCTGGTTGTTGTTCTAGAGCTAGTTGTTTCTTGATGATTAACTGGTTTCTAGAAACCTCTTTTGAAGTTGATGGTAAAGTTATTGCCATTTCTGGTGAGTGTTGCGCTGTCCTTTTCTTACTTACTTGGAATGAATTAATGCCATCATCGACTGTTGGGCTAAGTGTCGTCCCAAGTTCTGCACGTGTTTCAACTGCTTTTTTGAGTTCTTCATTCTCTTTCTTTAAAATTGTAAATTATTCTTTCAATTTAGTAGTAAATTCTTTTATTTCTCTTAGTTGTTCACGGAGTTCGGCATTTTCCTTCTCGTACTAAAATATATTTCCAGTTGAAGATCTTGGTGATCTTGATAATTTGGAACTTGGTCCAAATGGGTTAAACAATGATTGGCCCACCCCAGAATCTGTTGGGCCTGCCTCCGAAGAGTGTGGATTTGGCAGCATATCTGCTGCTGCACCACCTGGGGTATTACATTCCGTATTTGTTGTACTCTTTGTTTGTTTTAGCCAATTTATACCACTGGCATTTGGTCCCCGGTAGCACTTTGCTACTGTCGAAGCAGTAACCGCCCCTCCCCTCGCGACGAGGACGCGGCTACCTTGGTGTTACCTAGGTGTACACAGAGACAGCCGAAGCCCTCTGAGTACCCTAGGCTGAGGGGCTCATTAACATTTAAAAACGATATCAGCCAAATGACCGCCACGGCTACACTTGCAGCACCATATACTTTTCATGAAATTTTCTATAACTAATTCGCACATTTGCGGCTGTATGTCCTCGATAACTTAACGAATTCCATCTGTAAGGTCTTGAATGGTATTTACCTAAGGTAAAGAAGCTTTTCTTGCAAAATTGTGATTGTTTCGTTGCTTGTGTGGCACGTAACGCCGTCTTGCTGAAAATAAACGTCGTCCACATCAATATCTTCCAACACCGGTCATAAAAAATAATTAATCATAACTCGGTAGCGCAATCGATTCACCGTAACAGTTGCACCAGACTCATGTTCAAATAAGTAATATCCAATTACATCGCCAGCGAAAAAACTGTACCAAATAGTGACACGTTGGGGATGGAGAGGCTTTTCAACAATCATTCTTGGATTTTCTTTGGGGTTCATGCGACAATTCTGCTAATTAACGTAGCCTCCGAGGTGAAAATGAGCCTCATCACTGAAGATGGTTTCTCGATGAAAATCCAGACCATTTTGATGCATTTGAAGGACCCAATCAGTAATGATACGACGTTTATGGTGATCGACCGGCTTGAGTTCTTGTGTTAACTGAACTTTAAAAGCCTTAAGACCTAAGTCTTTATGCAAAATACGGTGTAATGTCGTTCGTGGAATTTCTAATTCCAAAGATCGACGAGGAATCGACAAACCTGGGTTTTCGTCAACACTACGGGCTACAGCAGCAATATTCTCAGTTGTTCTTGAGCGACGCACGCGGTTTCGATTTTTCACTCCAAATTTTTCCACCAGTTTCACTATTGCCGGCCGAGAAGGAGCTTCATATATAGAGTTTTCCAATGAGAGTGATATGATTCGCAATAATTCAATTGTTGGTGAAGTCCTTGTCCTTATAGTCTTTGTCAGTAACCGATTTCATCAGTGACTGAACTTCTGGATAAATGGTTACATCCACAATATTTATTGGTTGGGGTGATTTTTCATTCGGTTGCACCAAATTTGGTGTAATGTTCTTCAATCTGGACTAGATTGTCCCCTACCAGGCTCAGCCTCAGGTGACGATTCAGCTTTTCTTTTCTTACTCTTGCTGGACTGTTTTTTCTTCTTTAGGATCCATTTCGTTTCTCTTTGTAATTCATCTTCATCAGTGGAATAGATGAGTTTATCTGGTTCAATGCTTCCTATATCGCAATCTTCTTTTGAATTCCGATTCATTTGTAGGTTTTCATTTTCTCGCTTTAGATACTCAATTTCTTCGCTTAGCTTGGCAAATAATTGCTCCATATGCTCTAGTCTCGCCAAGAGATCTATATTCTCCTTTTCTAGGTCAATAGTTGTTTTACTAGATTCGGCTATTAGTAAAATTAAAAGTAAGATTTCGAAGTAAAATTTCGCGTGCCATCACTTGTTTCGTGCAATGTTTGTCCAGTACATCTAGGTATCGCATTAGAAAAAGTATCGGCTTGGTCAGCTACCGAGTTGCTTCTATTTTTCTTTATCGGTAATCTTTGTAAATTTGATCTTCTCTGGAACGGATTTGATGTTCCCTGATAATTCAATAGATGGCCCTCCCCAGAATCCATAGGGCCAGTCTCCACAGAGAATGGATTTACCAATGTTGATATTGGGGTACCACCTGGGGTATTATTTCCTTTTGTTGGTACCATTGCATAGTTTTGATTGACTAATTAGCTATTCTGCTTCACCACTACGAACCGTACGTTCTACAGAACATTGTTCAGAGTAGGCCCGTATCCATTTATGAATACTTCATGGAGGCTGTCAATCCCGTACTCCGTTGGTTATAGTGAATAAATTCCAAGATGGTTCAGTTCTTGATTTCTTTAGAAATATTCACAAAATCATTTTTGTTGGACATATAAGGGGTACTGCATAACAACCACCCTAGCACGCCAATCTGTTTTAAAAATGTTTTAAAATCCAAGTCATAAGCAATTCAGGTAGCATATTTCTGTCAGGTATGTTCATTGCCATCCGAAAAATATAGTGGCTGAATTTGTGCTATTCCAGAATTGGCTCAATTTCATTGAACAACAAAAACCGTTGATTGAAGAATTTTCTAACATTGAATTCAAGACTGGTTGCATCAGTCCCAGCCTTGGTTGTCAAGATCTCGGGAACGATGCCGTCCCAAGCCATCGATCTGCATCAATGACTACACTTGGGTCTTCTGAAACTTACCGATTCACGTTATCCACCCAACAAGAAAGACATTATACTTTGAGCAGATGTCTTTGAAATGCTTCAAACCGATGTTCACTCCTTGCCCAAAACACAAAACTCCATCAACCAAATGTCTCATCTCACTGCGACTCACGAGAATTATGACACTATCAACAATATGCTCAGATCATTTTGTAAAATCAAAAGAACCTTATTTTACTTCGAAAACCAATATAAGATGAATAAAATGCGGGCAACATTTCCAATTAACAAACTATCGCAATAAACGGAAGATTCAGTGTTTCGGTTGTTCAACGTCTACGCATCGCCATTACGAAGATCACGAGAAGCAGCAATCCTTCGATTATATCATGCGGAACGTTGGTTTTTCCAAGAATTATCAATTCCGTCTAGAATAGAACAAATTTATGCTACAATACTTGGAATTGTTGGGTTATATGGAAGAAGTGCTAGACGATAGCAGCAGCTAGCCTGGCCGAATCTGCCCCGCCACTGTATAATGTATCGCAAACTTTGCGTAGCTGTTCGATGCGCCGCTTAAAACGAACGATGCATCATTTAGTGCTCCATCTCGTAAACACCAACTTGCTTTTGTTACAGATACCAAACAAATGTATCGACAGATTTGCATGGCATCCGATCAAACAAAGAGGATGCCAGCGGATCGTATGGAGAAATTTTCCAGATTGACCAGTGCTCTTTAGCTGGACACCTGTATACTACCAGGAGTTGTGATACCTAACATATCGTGTGATGAAGCACAAATCGAAATGATTCGTCGACTTTTGATTAATCATTCGAGAAGTCACTAAAATCTTCAAATTCACAGTAGTGTACGCAGTAGAGGTAATTCTGTGTGCAAAAAATAGTAAGACTTTGTTCATAATTTTAAAATTCTTTATTTATTTCTCCAAATATATTTCGTCCCCCTCAAAGTAATCCCCCCGGCCTCAATACACTTGTGCCAACGTTTGTTCCAATCCTCGAAACAGTTGTTAAAGTCAATGTCCGGAATAGCCTCCAATGCCCGTAGCGATTCACGTTTAATGTCTTCAATTGACTCAAAACGGTTTCCCCGGAGCGGTCATTTGAGTTTGCTGAACAGCCAGAAGTCACACGGAGCTAAATCAGGCGAATACGGTGGTTGCGGAACGATATGATGTGGTGCAAAAACCAAGAGCTGTCGACCCATAATTCCGGCATCTACGCATAACACTGAAATAGTATTCCTTGTTGACAGTTTGGCCGGTCGGAAGGAATTCGGAGTGCACCACACCTCGATAATCGAAGAAAACTGTCAACATCACCTTGATTTTTGACTTGCTTTGACGTGGTTTTTTCGGCATCGGCTCATCTTTGGCACAATATTCGGCCGATTGATCGACTGTTTCCGGGTCGTAAGCATAGATCCAAGACTCATCGCCAGTTATAATACGTTTCGTGACATCTTGGTAGTCGGAAAGCATTTTTTCACAGACGTCAACGCGACGCTGTTTTTCCAAGAAATTTGGTGATTTTGGAACCAATGATCTTTCAAAATGGTTTTCACTGATCCTTCCGATATTTCAACGATGCCAGTAAGGTCTCTGACTGTTAACCGTCGATTCTCGAGCACCAATTCCTTGATTTTATTAACGTGTTGATTATCAGTTAATGTTGATGGCCGTCCTAGACGTGGTTCGTCGTCAACACGTTCTCGACCCTCTTTGAACAATTTGTACCAATCAAAAACACTTGCTCGCGACATACAATTATCACCGAAGGCCTTTTGGAACATTTTTAATGTTTCGGCACAACAAAAATCGCCGAATGCACTTTTTGTACTTCAGAAAGTCAAGCGTATACTAAACACTAATGATTATTTTGATGTGACATTTAGCACAGATGTCACTGACAGGCATACCAACATTGAAAAAAAAATATTTCGACGAATGGTTTTCCGCGCGAAATTTAAATTAAAAAGTCTTACTACTTTTTGCCCACAGTAGTATATCGTGCAATGTTGTATCCGACAAAGAGAAAGGTCGCACCACTGAAAACTATCACCTGGTCACGCTTATAACTTTGCACCAGTATATTCATCGCCAAGCTTATGCAGTGATCCTTGGTTGGAATTCTGTGAGGCGGAAGCCGTGACTTTTTATTACGATTTGTATCACATATCCGCCCGATGTTCATTACTAGGTAAACTAATTCGTATCAGCGCTTTCTACAAAAAGATTCATGGAACATCAACGTCCAGGCACTGACAGATTTTCAAAGCTTTCAATACTCGAACTGGAGCTCAATTGGTCATTCGAGTTCAGGGTTAAACTCGTTCAGACAACACTTCTGAATTGACCCAATTCCATTGAACACCAACGAATGTGGAATGAACGAATTTCTAACAAAAAGTGTTCTAGAACCCAATGAAGTTGGCACTTCTGATTGCATATTCCTTTCACGTATGTTCATTGATATCCCAAAAATACTTTTCAACGATCGTTGTTGTTCAATGGACTTGGGCCAATTCTGGATTATCACAAATTCAGCCACTATATTTTTCGGATGGCAATGAGCATACCTGACAGGAATATGCTATCTGAATTGCTTATGACTTGGATTTTAAAACATTTTATTTCTATTGTTTAATTTGTTGATCAACACAAATATTATTGAATGCTATACTTCTGTATTTTGTGTGTTTCATATAGTATCTTTTAGGGGCTAATTTGTTTTTCGTCGATTTTTGAATGAAAATTTATGAAAATCATATTTCTATGATAAGCACTAATTTCATCAGATTAGCCCCCTCTAGAAAGTTTTAAAATTAGGCTTAAATTATTTCTGTTTTTTTCTAGAAATCGGGTTTTATTTGTTTCGTCTTGCAGGCGAAATTTGAAACTAGAAATTTTGAAATTCGTAAGTTTCCCTGCAAGGCAACGTACATATATAAAGGGTGGTTAAATTTTAAGGGCCGACGTTGAATGTGAACCACACCTAAACTTCAAGTTTTTTTCTGCATTTAATTTGACATTTCTCAATTTCAGACTAATTCAATTTGAACCATGGAAAGATACACAATCGAGCAACGCGTTAAAGTTATTCAGTCATATTATGAAAATGGGCGTTCAAATCAAAATGCATATCGTGCACTTCGTGAATTTTTCGGTCAATTTAATTAATCGTCCAAATGTGCGTACAATCGGAAAAATCGTGCAAAAATTTGAGGAAACCGGGTCTGTACGAGATTTTAAAACACCAGTGCATGCTCGTACAGCTCGTACAGCAGAAAATATTGCTGCTGTTCGCGATAGTGTGGCTGAAGAGCCGTCCACCTCAACTCGTCGTCGTGCCCAACAATTGCACCTCTCATGCTCGTCGTTGATAAACATTATGCATAAAGACTTGCTTTTACACGCTTATAAGGTGCAATTGACTCAAGAACTAAAGCCTCTTGACCATTTCAAACGTCGTCAATGGTCAGAATGGTGGCAAGAAATGGCAACAGTGGATGATCACTTTTCGAAGAAAATCATCTTCAGTGATGAGGCACATTTTCACCTCAGTGGATTCGTCAATAAGCAGAATTGCCGTATTTGAGCGAATCATAATCCAAGAGTGATCAGGCAGTTACTGTGAATGGTGTTCGCTATCGTGAGATGATAACGCACTTTTTATGGCCCGAATTGGAAGATATGGATGTGGACGATATGAAATGTCAACAGGACGGTGCCACTTGCCACACAGCTAACGAAACAATGGCTCTTTTGAGCGACAAATTCAATGGCCGTGTTATCTCACGTGGTGGCGATGTCAATTGGCCGCCAAGATCATGTGATTTGACACCGTTGGACTTCTTTCTTTGGGGTTATTTGAAAGAAAAGGTGTACGTCGATAAGCCAACAACAATTCAAGAGCTAAAGGATGAGATAATTCGGCACATTAACGGCATAGAACCTCAATTATGCCTAAGCGTCAACGAAAATTTGGACCATGGGGTGGAGGTGTGCCGCCGAGGTCGCGGCGGCCATTTGGCCGATATTTTGTTCCATACATAATTGAACCATACCATATTATCATAATAAAAAGAATTGACAGTAATTTCCTAAATAATTTGTGTTTTATTCAAAATCAACATCGGCCCTTAAAATTTAACCATGCTTTAGCAGCTGGTATGAGCATACATCAGTTATAATCGACCGTTTGTCCCAAACTACCCGTTACATTGTAATCTTTATAAATATTTTAAAACGCAATAATCCCAATCCCTATATGGGACAAAGACGAGATAAATTCTTTCTTCTACTAAATGTATTTGTAATAAGATGAACGACCTATTTGATTTATTTACGTTAACCAAAACTCTATACTCGGTATTTGAAAAAAAGGGGAGAATGGAAATAAAAAGGATTATAAAGTGCGCAACAAAAATAAAACTTGAAATACAAAAGATTTGATTAACGGACGACGAACCCTTTATGTGTGACAAATTTAACTCGACTTAACGATTTTTCTCACATAATTTATTTTATAACTTAGCAGCACCACCCATATAGGTTATGTTATAAGACAATATTATAATTAATATATCACAGCGTTTTGGAATTTATTTGTTACAGAACAGGTTTTTTTTTATAAACGAGTGTAGTTTTTAGGTTATTGATCAGATTTGATTCATAAAAATGTTCGCGTAACGAATTCGAGCTTAATTGGATATATAAAGAATATATAAATATTTTTGTACAAGAAGACGTAAGAATATATTAAGCATATCCGGTCAACCGCAAAAACAACAAAAACCGCATAATATACACTATACAGTAAATAAAAGCAATATCATTTCCGGTGACCTTTGGAAACGACCTCTTGCGTTATGTTTATTTATTACAGTATACATACAACAAACTGTAACACGGTACAATAACCATGAAATTATTAAAATCCAAATTATTTTCTTTATTTCAAATCACTGATTAATTTGAATAAATCAAAGAAAAAAATCTTTCTTCTTCGAAACTTCCTGTAACGTCTTTCTACGTATGCTGGCTTGACAGAATCTAATCACTGGGTAAATATCATCCATCTATCTTTTCGATATGTAGGTATGTGGTATATACATTTTGTCATCAAACGATCATCATCATATTCGTACTACACACAAAGTGTTTATATATGATTATGACTCATGATAATGATGATGATGACTTCTTTAGTGTGGTATTTATCGTATCGCCAAGATATTTTGTTCGTTGAACTTTTTTTTTTTTTTATTTTGAAATCCCAAATGGAAGTAAGAAAAACGTCATCTGAATATTTCGCTATAAGGAAATCGCATCTAAATCCATACCAATAATATATTAGTAATCTAGTATCGCAGTTTCAAAGAAGAAGTGTGTTAAATCAAATAAAAAATATTTTAAATTAAATTTTTTTTTTTTACAATATTGTTCCAGATATATCCAGATCCTGAATCAGAAAAAGCAATAATGGGTTCATTAGTATTTTGTATACATCATAAGCAAGGTTGCAAATGGTCGGATGAATTACGAAAATTAAAGGTAAGCGCAACATTTAACATGTACATTTTAAATGCCATGCATTTTCTAACTCAACTACAATTTAGTTGTGTATAACGATTTTAGAAAGTTAGGTTTGTTTTTGCCTCGTGAAGGACGTTAAGACGGTGATTAAAATAGAACTAAAAAGAGTAATGTGGTGTGCTCTATTCCACCAACCGTCACCACAGTGTATTTACAATATTTGCAATTTTATTTAACTTAATCTTATCTTCTTGTGTATTTGTTGTGTATATGTATGTAATACAAGTACACGCTCTCTCCCGCTCCAGGTCAGGGATCTCAAGTCGAATTGTTTTTTTTTTGTTGCTTTGATATAAAAAATTTAAATAACGATAAATCAGTCGATGGACTAAACGTTCATATGCAAATTATATATTTGCATGCAAATTATTGGTATTTCTTGCGTACATTTGAATTTATTTAATCGAATACGTCATCTTCACAGAATTCTCGCGGTTGGACATTATGGTGTGTAATTTGTTATTTGATGGTGGGACTTCGTGCTTTGCTACCTTCAAAAACAATAGGCCACGTACCGTATTCATCGTGTTCAATAATTTTGAACATAACATTTTCGGGCCTTTGTATACATACCATAATTCAATAGAGACATAAAATGTAGGCGACACATAAAACATATCGCACATTTATGATCATAATTATACACGTTCGTATATATTCCTTCTAATTTACATTTTTTTTTTGTCTCTATATGTAAGACACAAAATTTGTAATAAACTTCCAAGAAAGGAAACACAATATGATAATAATAATTTAATTTAATTTTAATAGCACGACTTAACGTTTTTTAAATATACCATAATTATTAGAATTTTGATTTCTAGCACTTCTTATATCGTACATTTCGTCGAAATACAAATCACCGAATTACCTGTGTAAAATGTAGTTACAAAGCAAAACGTTTTTTACACAATTGCGCCGAAATAATTTTTCGGCTAAGCCTAATTTTCGACTTTCTTACCTACAGCCCGTTTTACAACTACACCACTACACTACTATCACAACTTCCTAAAATACATTTGAACAATACCCCTTTCAATAATTTCGTTCAAACATCTTCTTCTTCGCTGGTACTACATCCCATGACGGGATTTGGCCGGCCCAACAATGCTCTTTCAGATAACTCGACAACAAAAGGGGCGCCAGACACGATAACTAGGAGTTTGAAGGTCTTGTTCTACATCTTTCGACCACCAAATAATTTTAGGTACGTATAATGTGTCCGAGCCATCTCAGCCTCGATGATTTACTTGTTCCAATTATTCAGACGCATCCTATATATTTTTCAATCCTTGATATGGTCCCAGTATCACACGCACTAATTTGTGCCAAAGTGATTACTGGTCTTATCAGCGCTTTGTAGATACATAATTTTGTTGTTGTAACCTGCTACGATCTGTGATGTTATATCTGCAGAGACTGAGCTTAGCACATTTACTATCGATCGCATGTATTTAAACTCATTCACCTTTTCGTCTTATGTGTCGCCTGTTAAAATTCCTCCATCTGGAGAACGATTTGATGCCAATATTTGGCTTGGTTTGTAATATAAACAGCTGCGATGTGCTATGTTTAGTTGGCGAATGACATATTCTAACGAAACATTGAATATAATTTAGGCTATTGGGTCCCCTAGTACGGCAAAATCTGAGTCTGATGTTATTGGGGGTACAAATAAGTTTTGCGGTTTTTTATAACTTCGAAGCTTTATTCAGAGAAATTGGTACAATGTATTTTATTCAAAGTTTGTCCATCGTTAGCTACGACTTTTTCCCATCTTTCAAAGCGTTGAAAAATATCCAATTTATAGCTTCACCGTAAGCAGTAAAGTGCTGCTCGACCAGGCCATGCGTCATCGACTGGAACCAGTGGTAGCAGGAAGGAGCAATGTCTGGTGAATATGAGCGTTCTCGTGCTGGAAGATCACTTTTGGCATATTGTGGGCGTTTGAGCTTCAATGCTCGGCTTAATTACACCAATCGTTATTGGTATCGTTCTCCAGTGATGGTTTCGTTAGGCTGGAGTAGCTCATAGTAGATCACTCCGAACTAATCCCGCCAAATGCACAACAATAACTTCTTTTCATGAATATGCATGACCGGGCTTACCCCATGATTTTCTGCGCTTTAAGTTATCATAGTGAATCCACTTTTCGTGCCTCGCCACAATTCGATGCAAAAAACCTTCCGATTTTGTCTTGGGAGCAGTTGTTTGCACGTGAAAAAATGGCGATCGACGTCCTTGGCTAGAGTTCATACGGAACCCAATTTCCTTGTTTTTCGCTTGTTGAGTCACTCCCAAAGTTAGCGAGCTCCTCTTGAGTTTGCCATGAATCATGGTTCAATGGCGCCTCCAACTCAGCGTCTTCAAACTTTACTGGTCTCCCTTCGCCTTATTTGTCACTGGTGTCAAAAGGCGGAACCAGTACTCACATGTTTTTTTTGATGGAGCATGTGCCTCTTATCAAAACAAAAAAGCAGTGATTCCCGCAAATTGTGATTTATTGGCACACAGGTTGACATGGTTGGAGCACCAAAAAATTCTTGTTTACACTTCACCAAAAGGACATATTCTGATTTTAAGACGCTTTAACATAAATCTAGTTATAAGATGGGCCGATGCGATTTCCCTCAAAATTTATTTGTAGCCCGCAATATTTCGGAAGCCTCCCAACAACTTGCCTTCAACTATCACTTGCTTTTACAGCCCTTCATTAATATTTTGCACATGGTTATCAATTTTGAAGAAATGAGCAAATGTGGGAAGATACTCCACAATGTGTTCCTCTGAATGCTATCATACGCCTGTTGAAAATCTATAAATAGAAAATGAACAGAAATGCCATTTTCGTAACACTTTTCTAACTCAATGCTCAGAGAATAAATTTGATCGGTTGACCAAAGTGCACTCGCTGTCGGTGTTGAGTAAAGCAATTCCACGATATTTGTTACAATTCAGCCGGTCTCATCTTTTATGTAGTGGACAAATTAGAGATATTTTCTACTCTTCTAGGGTTCTCTCTGCGACCCAAGTCGATGAAAACAGCTCAAACATGAGGTAGAAGAGGTAAGCGCCGCCGTTCTTGAACATTTCGTTACAGATGCCATCCTCGCCAGGTGCCTTATTATTTTTCATTTTCTATATGACTTCGCTCTTCATCGTAAGTTGAAGCAGATAGAGGTGTCATTTCTACATTGATATCAGATTGGAGGTCTATTTACTAGGTGCGCAACTAAATTTCCGGTTTTTTTTTTAAATGGAAAATTTCAATAGAAGTATAAAAAATTGTTTATTCAAAATATTATCCTTCGCTTTCTACACATTGTTGCCATCGACGCGTCTTTGGACCGAAACCATTCATCCAACCACTTTTGCACTCCTTTGAAAACTGGCCAGCCCTGCCTAGCCATGCACCATCGACCGGAACAAGTGATAATCCGAGGGGGCCAAGTCTAATGAATGCATAGTTCAGATTGCTGAGTTGTTTTGAAGATGATGAATGCTACCAAGCATTGCCCATTGACAGTTTCGCCCTGTTTCAGCAGTTCATAGTACACGATTCCTTTCTGGTTCCATCAAACGCAGAGCGCTTTCCGAAGCGATTTGGCCGTGCCGTCGATGTTGATGCTTCGCCACGTGAAAGCAACGACCTTTTGTGTTTGGGATTTTTAAAAAAGATACAACTTCTCATCTCCCGTGGAAGTAAAATTTCGCAAATTGCTCTTCGATTTTCCATCTGTCTCTCAGTCAACTAGGCATCCATTTTCCCTCCTTTTGAATTTTTCCCATAGCATGTAAACGCTTGGAAATAATTTGGCGAGTCGTGTTTAATACCTCCGCAAGTTGATTTTGAGTTTGCGTATATCAGCTTCATCCAATAACGCTTGCATCTCGCTGTCTTCAAATGTTTTTGGCCTTCCAGAGCGCTTCTTGTCCTGATTGTCGAAATCGCCACTTCTGAAGCGTTTAAACCAATCCACAAATAATTTTCGATGGTGCATGTTCGCCGTTGGCTTCCTAAAGCAAATTACGTGCTTCAGCTGCATTTTTTTTCATGTTGAAGCAGAAAAGCTAAGCTTCCCGCTGTTTGTTTTGCACAAAACTCGACATTTTCGTTCTAAGAAAAAATATTTTTGCGTTGCAATATGTGCTGGTATTACAGCTGGTTATCGTTAACAACTGAATACACTATGAACAAAACACAACATCTTCTGACATAAATAACAACTAGATGTGTCGCTAGCACCATCTATGTATGAAACCCGAAAATTTAGTTGCGCACCTGATAAAAATGACGTATTTGTGTCCATTTGTTACACCCCAGATTCGTTGCGAATAGCACTACTACGTGAGGCGTTTTTACGTGCGTGATCACTTTCTAGAATGGAAGCTAGACAATTCCCATCCAGCCACCTACTTTTAGTTTTTCATATATATTTTTACCAAGATTCGGCCATTAGGCTAGCTTCGAAATTGGCCCGGACAACTTGATTGTTTAATGCTTCGGTATTCCAACGTTAGATTTGTTGGAATCATTAGATTTGTTGGAAAGTGGTCAGTATCGATATTGGCGGCGCATTTGGTCTTAATATGCTGTTTGTTGTTGTAAATTCGAGTTAATCATCCGAGGATTTTGTTGAAGTTTTGTAACAATTGTTTTCCTCAGGTTGAGATGTTAAACCACGTATAGAAGGACAACAGGGCTCAGTTACTTAGCCTACCCAAGTTACGGAGTAAGTACCGGTGGCCGCCACAAGGGGGCCTTGCAACCACTTGCTGAAGTTAATTACAGAGACGCCACAGGACGTGATTCGTGCGGTAATTCCCCTGTCAGCACTCTTACCTGACCACAGAACAGAATATATGATGTTTTACGTCACAATTATATTGTAGAAGCTTAGAGTCAAGGCGAGTTCAACCTAGTTTGTCGAATAAATTCAATACAAATAGTTTCACGTTCTCTGATGTTTATTAAAAAATCTGAGTATTTTAATTGAAGTGAAGTTAGTGACACAAGCTCTGCGGTATTACTTGACTGAACATAAATAAATTCAAAACATATTTTTTCTTGTAGTTGGCTTAGGGAAGAAGTTGTTTTTGTCAGTTGTTACAAGAGAAAAGTGCGACTTCTTATTTTTTAGTTTCGGTATGGTTCTCAAACTTTTTATCTTTTAAACAAAGGGAAAATTCATTTAAGACATCTAAGATGGTTGAAGATCCGGAAAACTTAGTTGGGCTGCCCTGAACCTAGAAAGTTGTTTTGTGGGCGAAAATATTTTGATGGGAATTGGAATCAATATTCACATACATTTTTTGTAAAAATAATTTTTCTCTAAATCGGCAGAAGTACCTAAAACTACCAAATCAGATTATACAGATGCTAAAAGTTTTACCGATAGGTCTGTTCAACATTTTTCAATTTTTGTAAATATACGTTGATTTGGATTTATCCTTAGTCCAGAAAATGAATCATCGAGTAACACTAAAACTGAAATGATATCCCGGACCAGAATTTGACCCGAGCAGGCAATGCGCTGATAAAAAATAATCCGTGTTTTTTTTAATCGACCTAAGTAATTTTACTGTGCACACTACGTTTACTCAGTTTTTCAAATTCTACTCTGAATAAAGAATGTCAGTGTATAAGGGAGGAGTGTGCAAAGTAAAAAACAATTTATTACTGTATGCACACCGGATCATTTGTCTCTGCACAACCTTTGCTCGGTGTGTAATACCCTGGGTGAAGTTCCCTGCTTGCTCGGATTGAATTAAAAAATAGGCCACCCACAGTAATTTCGTTCAATTTAGACATTTTATTCTTGTCCAGAAATTATGTAAAAAATAACAAAAGTTTAAATTAAAAGAACTGAATTTATTTAGCAAAGTGGGTCATCTCGCTGAATATCGGTAATAACTATAAATTTTGGATGTGTCACAAATTTCAAAACAATTTCGGTTTGATGGTTTTAGTCTAGTAGTACCGATTTTCTAAAATACCGAACTGCTATTCGTCGTGCAGTTAAAAACCTGCAGTATAAAAGACCAATAAAGGGATTCAAAAGATTCGGCCTACCTAGTCTGTACAGATATATCGGAGGCCAGTAACGAAATGTATTCTATTCGACACGAGCTTGAATTAACTAGCTATAGATTTAATTTCAACCCGGTTTGCAATTGTAAACAGAGCTATGATGGTTTGGGTTAGTGTGGTTATCGAGTTTCTATAATGACTAAAGGAATTCGACCTGTTATGTCTTGGTGTATCGTGGGCCAGTACTGGAATGTATTATATTAAACATGAAGTCGTATTGACTAGGCGGGGCTTGGGGTTTGGTTAACGTAAGTCCCTTTGCCTCTGACATTGGAGTGCTTGCTACACATAGGTGTCACTCCTTCTAAAGGATGGGGTGCTTCTTTAACGTGAGTTCCCTTGCCTCTCACGACTGGGTGTTTATTTAACGTGAGTCCAACATCTTGATGCACCCTCGGAAATTTAATAATCATAGGACTTTCAGATCATCATGTTTTTCCCAATACTCGTTTCGAATGCAATAGCAAACATAATGTTGTGCCTCAAACCATCAGAACTATATGATCACAACATGCAAATCGATTTGAAATTAGAACTAGAAATAGTCAATCGTGACGAGTAGAATACAATCCGTTACGGGCTTCTGACGTCATACCAGGCCGAATCCCTTTGGAAATTATAGAAACTCGATATCATACTGACCCAAACCACCAAAACTCTGTTCACAGCATGCAAATCGGTCTGAAATAAAATTAGAGCTAGTTTGTTCGACTCCTATCGAATAGATTACATTTCATTACTGGCCTCCGACATATCTGAACGGACTAGGCGGTTTTGGAATTTGTGACACATCCAGTGGCCAATGTTATGCTAAGTAAAAAAAATCAGTTATTACCGAGAATGAAAGAGCTCACATTTTGCTACTCAGTGCTTTCAGATTAAGACAATTGTATGAAAGCATACTGTTGTCTGGATGAAACCGTACTGTTTGTATAATTTGTAATTTTGATTTTAATGTTTAAAATTTGACTTCAATTTCTGGACTAGAATAAAATATCGAGGTCGTTTTAGTGTTACGCGATGATATTTTTTTGGAATGAAATTCTGGGCAAACTTCACAACTTAGAGATTAGTTCTTGACAGTTCCTTCAGTAACATGTAAGTAACACAGACACAGGGCAAATCTTGTAATGCATCTATTGTATCGCGGCCAATAGTTAAATTAAAGTGTTCCTTTGAGGCACAGCTTCAAAGGGTCGTAGAGTGTATTGTAAGAGCATTCACGACATTATGCCTGAATTTAATTTGCCTAAATCATTTTTGGTGGTCTATTTTTCAATAAATGTATGATTATTTAGAAATTTAGGGTCGAACTGTTTACATATCTAGTTTTATACTCAGACAGTTGAATTAATCCCTTTATTGATTTCAAGCTCTCCAGGGAGGGTAAACGTCTCATACATCGTCGGTGTTTGAAGACGTAATCAAGTTACATTCAAACGGGTTTCGATGACGAGTTTGAATGTTTGATGCAACTACTTTTCGGCAAAATGTATTTCGCTGAAATAACCAATGCTCTTATTTGCACGTAATCTTATATTCGGTCATTATCATAAATTTGTTATGGAAATTCCATAAAGCCTACATTGTAACAAAGCGCGAAAAATATCTAAAAAGTAGGAGGAAGATTTGTTCACACTGCTATTAAAAAAAATATCAGGGGAGATTTTAAATGCCTTTCTACACCAAATATGGGCGTCCCAGAAAAAACGCATCGTAAACTTAATTAGTCCAAATACATATAATAAAATATTAAGCTGACCTGCCAATACTTATCGATGACTCACGCACTTAAAACGCGATCATAATAAAAAAACTCATTTTAGTGCTTTTCGAATTAACATGCATGATCTGTTATGATTGGGTACAATTTGTTTCACACAGATCACATCACCATCCTTCAATTAAACATTATCTCTTCTAATTACATAACGATACACACAAAATCGAATAATGTGGGTATTATGCTGCGATGCGATTACACACAATTTATCTTAAATTTCTCACACATTTGATCTCTTAACGTTTATGTTTCACCTGATCACAGTAAGATAAACAAAATCATACACAACGAGTTTGAATTCTTTACGTGGGCATCTCTAATTTTGTGTTTTGTTGTTGTCATGATCTTATATACAAAAATTATAATAAAAACGACGATCATTGTTATATAACAGATGGTTTAATGAATTGTTTTTTTTTTCTCTTTTCTATGTTTTAGGCTCATTTGAATACCTGCAAACATGATGCTGCCCCATGCCCGAATAAATGCGGATCACAAATACCTCGCGTTATGATGACTGATCATTTGACGTATACGTGTACAATGCGACGTGCAACGTGTGAATTTTGTAATACCGATTTTACAGGACAAGGTTTGGAAGAGCACACGGGCACATGTACCCAAGAACCAATATATTGTGAAGCGAAATGTGGCGCACGTATATTACGTGGCCGCATGTCGATACACCGGACCAAAGATTGCTTAAAACGAATGCGGCGATGTCAACATTGTAATCGTGAATTTTCAGCGGACACCCTTTCAGCGCATTGTGCCACATGCCCGATGAGCCCAATACAGTGTCCGCAACGGTGTGATTCTAGTCCAATACCGCGTGCCGAATTAGATGCCCATTTACGTGACGAGTGTAAAGCACTCTCTATTCCGTGCACGTTCCGAGAGGCTGGATGCCGTTTCAAAGGGCCACGACACTTGTTGGAATCGCATTTGGAAGCAAACACAGCATCGCATTTGTCGTTAATGGTTAGTTTAGCTGGTCGCCAAGGTCAACAAATACAAAGCCTTAAAGGGGCTATCGCCAAATTGAGCACAAATTATACGGGAACTCTACTCTGGAAGGTGACCGATTGGTCATTAAAAATGGCCGAAGCTAAAACTAAAGATGGATTAGAATTAGTATCACCCCCATTTTATACCAGCCAATACGGTTATAAACTACAGGCGTCAATGTTTCTAAATGGAAATGGGCCAGGGGAAGGGACACATGTGTCAGTATATATAAAAGTGTTACCGGGAGAATATGATGCCCTCCTTAAATGGCCCTTTTCACATTCAATTACGTTTACCCTATTCGAACAAGGTACACTCAGTGGACAAGGTGGTGTGGCCGAATCTTTCGTACCTGATCCATCTTGGGAAAATTTTCAACGTCCGTCGCGTGAACCGGATTCCCTCGGGTTCGGGTTCCCACGCTTCATCTCGCACGAGTTACTCACAAAACGTCCGTTTGTCCGAGACGATGTCGTGTTTCTACGCGTTAAAGTTGACCCCAGTAAAATTGTAGCCGTTTAAGTTATGCAAATAGTTCTATGTAGATTATAGATGTTAAAAAACTTGTAAATATTTTTGTATCGTATAAATTATTATATTGCGACTGTATTCATAATATTTTTGAAAAATATTTATCTACGTATTATGATAAAACAGACGGCACCCACTCACCAGTCTATACCCATTTTATAATCCGCACCGACTTGACACCACCACCAATGTCTCAGAGGATTCACACCATACATTTTAATTTTAATTAATCAAATGTTAATTAAAATATAAATTTTTTATAAATATAGAAAAAAAAACTATTATCGCTGGAGATAAACCAAAGTTTAAATAATTGAAAAAATATAATCTGAAAGCTTTCTGAAATAAAAGCTTTCGATTAGTTGAATAAATTAATTAATTTAAAAAACAATGAAATTCGAATAAAATTGAAGTCAAATATAAGTTTAAATTTAAGTGTGTACTTAGACAAATAAAATATCTATATCTATAAATAATTAGTCTGTAAGCTTTAAAATAATAAGATTTATTTGTGAACGTGATTCGTGAACGAATAAAGCATTCGAAAATAAACGTTTATATATTGTGTGTATCATATTGATGAAAAAAAGTGAAATCATTAAGAAAAAACTGAACTGATTTTAAAATATAAGACGATTGAATTATTAAATACAAATGGTTTTATTTTGTTTGGCAACTCCATATCCCTCTCGCATTATTTGTAGCCCTCTGATAGATATCATTGAGCCGTGACTTCCTATATGAATTCAAAAACGTTCCCGTCAATAACCATGAACAGCAGATACTAAATCAACACTCCCGAATGTGGATAACAGGAATTACCTAAGATATTAATCCTCTTACTGTGGTAAAACACGTTTACCGGCAAAGATCGCCTTACTTACAATTAGATGATTCAGAAATTCTAGACACTCGATATAATCTAAATGCAAATTAACGATTTTGTTTGAGGTCAACAGCGTCATCTCTTTCCAGGTTTGAACAGTAATACGATTTGTTAGATTCATCGATCAACCCTGTCTTATATTTTTATATTTACTAAGGAAGGTGCACGGTCAACATTTCCCTGTGAATGAACATACAACCCCTGCAATAGAGAAAAGGAACTTGATTATCCTCCATGATCGGGTCTAAATCAAACAATCGTTTTGTGACACCGAAGCACGTTTCCACCAATTCATTGAGAATTACATGATTTTAGTCGGCAAGGCTGAGGAAAATGTCATGGGCCGTCATAATGAATTGTTAGCTCAGGTTGAAAAATTTGCGTAATCATGCCGAAGACGTGCGCTTGCATCCACAATTGATACCCATTTTCGATGGATGACCAGAGAACTGGCTGTTAGTTGAGCAACTCGCAAATCGCTTGTTGAATCTGCCCGATCATACACACCTGATCAGCAAAGCGTTTTGCAAGATATCGTGGACTGTATCTGTAGCACATTACGTGTATTAGCCGTCATGAATTTGCCAATGGTAAATGAACTGCGATCATCTATCGTACTCTTTTGAAAAAACTGAAGGCCATGGGCAATGAATCTTTTGAATGAGGAGATATCGAAGATTGACGACAAGCTGATTTTTTATCGAGAGACGGGCATTGAATATGTCGTCAGAACCCCTCAAACCGACATAACCAAAGAGATTTTGCTACCTGCACTATGCTTCTCCATCCGTCTATCCATCGCTCTCGTCCTCCAGTTTCGACTTGATAATATGCGTAGGTCTTGTTCGACGTCGTCACACCAGCGCAGTCGGGGTCTTCCTTATTAGTCATTCGTTATTAGTCTCCGGACCAAACATTGAACAAATGACCATCCTTTCGAAAGTAGATAACAACATACAATCGTTAGAGGTCATGGTTTAGCTCTCGCTTTCGAAAGGCAACACAGGTCTTATGAGTGTTTTATAAAGAGCGAGCTTGGACGACTGCGATAGATATTTAGATCGCAATAATTTTGATTGGGCGTAGAACACCCGTTGTGCGGCACTGATTCGGGCTTTTACTTCTGCCTGCATTTCATTCAACGTAGTTATAACTGACCCGAGGTATTCCAAGTTTACGTCGCTATCAAAATTATGGTCGCCAATTCCGAGATTTGCGTTGGGGATGTTCCTCGGTGTCGCTAAATTTTACTATACTGTTCACCTGCAAACCAAGCCTTCTTGCGCAGCGATCGAGAGGTATAAAACCGTCCTTGATATCGCTAGATCTTCGGCCAAGAAGCCCGATATCATCTACTATGCATATCCAAGAATTTGGCCTGTTGTTTTTTCTCACTACGTACTCAAGCGCCAAATTGAACAGTACAGACGTGAGTGCATCCCTGTCGAACAACAGTTTCCAAGGAGTCTGATACAGTTCCTTCAATTACGATGTTATACATACATACCCAGACGTTGTTAATTTACACAGAGGAGAGAGTTTCTCTGGAATTTCTAGGCATGCCTGACGGAAGTCTATATATAGATTATGTATGGTTATGTTGTACACCCAACATCATCCTCATGGTAAAACACTGTTAAGTGGTCGATCGGTTGGGACGAAAACCACATTGATATACCTCGATAATTTCCATATGTAAGACGGTCGCCTTTTTTGTGCAACGGACATATGAGCGCGGTCTTCAAATTCTCCGGCAGCTCTTCTTGGACCCAAAAAGAGACGATGAGGTCGTATTTATTTGTTGCAAGAGTAGCGCCGTTCAATCTACTAATAGCTGCGTCTACTTCCTCCACTGTGTGATATTGGACAAAGACCTCTTCACCTGGAAAAGCTATTATTCTAATGGGGGTCACTTCGTCATTCCGATTTAGTAGATTTTGAAAGGAGGTTTGCAATACTGAGAGAACATCAGCACATGTTCTCAGCTCTCCATTCCCATCATTGATGGCTGTACTTCTTGGGTGGAAGTGTTTAGTGAGATCCCTGGCGTTAGCAAAACAGTCCCTTGATTTCGAAGGTATTTATTCGAGGCTTTCCTAGCGTGGAGATATTCTGCTAGAGTGCTTCTAGAGTTGCGAGTCAACCATTTTTCATGAAGCTCTTGTTTATTTTCGACGACCAGGTGGCATTGGTGGCATCGAACCAATCATTGCGAGACCTCTTATGGCTGACTGTATAGCGTGCCAGGAGCAGGGTGTTAGGAGGAGCTTCTTCGTTGCTACTGTGATGGTCTAAATAGTTAGTGACAGCTGATTGATAACTCTGCAGTGACGCTTGGACTTTTAAAGCATCGACATTGCATTGAACGGTCTTTGGTGCTTGTCTATTGAACATAGATTGGTAGAGTGTCTCTTAGACACCATGACGAGATCGATTTGGTTTTCCGTTCTTCCATCATTCGATCTTCATGTTATGAGGAAAAAACGTACTTGATACAACTAACTTGTACATTATTGCCAGGTCGGTGACACGTTGGCCATTGTTGTTACTAGTTAGGTGCAACCAGGCTGTTAGAACCTATGTTTGATGTATTTTCTGCATTGCTACCGATTTTTGCATTAAAGTCGTCTCCGATGCTCCGAGTCGTTATGCTACGAGTATATGTTAGTGATGACTTCCTCCAGCTCGAGAAAGAATAGATCTTTGATCTCATCTGATTTATCTTCGATGGGTGCATGTACATTAACAACCGTTAATGTTAAATTTCTTGGTGCAAAGTCTGACTGTGCATATCCGCATGTTGATAGGGCGGAAGTCGATGATATAAAGCTTCACGCGCCGATGGATGAGGAAGTCAGCTCCAAATTCTCCCCCATTCTGATGACCGCTATCTAAGCTTTTGTAGTGCAAATACGTCTAATGTGTAACTCTTTGCTTGTTTCGAACGGTTCTGGAGACCTCCATGTTGCCATTTTTAAAGCGTTGTTCGTGTACAATTTCCGAGGTCGAGTTTGTGATGAATCCGATATGGTAATCCGAGGCCTTTGATAACTTAATTGTTTTTATGAGAGAAGGTTGTTGTGGCTCACGTACTGGTGAAAATCTTAAGACATCCAGTCCTACCTTGAACACATTTATATAGCGAGCCGCTTGGTATAAAGCAGATGCCCGCTTCAGCCGCTCCTAACCTGGAGAACAGACGCTGATTTGGTATTTGGTTTTGGGGCCAGTTACTCATGACTATAAACAGAATTTCCCCTGCTCGTCTCCACTACACCGCCTGATTCATTTAGTGTTACCCAGGGACCACCGCGTGAAGGTATGAATCTAAGACTTCGCTCCCCACTACAAATGCCAAACCGTCCGTAACAGTAGTATCATTCAGCGCTGGGTCGTAGTGGAGAACCGCAGGTTGTGTTTCAATTGTTTAACTTCCGGTCACAATCACCGAGAGTGTCAAGCTGGTCTGTGCATCTGTTGTCATCAGAGTCATAATACATTATTGTGTAATGGAACATCGGCATCTGCGGGTAGTTCGCACGAACCACCTTGCACGTCACAACCTGAAAAAACTTAATTCGCGGTTGGCTCATCAGCAAGCGTTTCGATTATTTTCTGCGTTCAATCACGTCATCAACGAACGGTGCCGATATCTGAGGTATTCGGAAGGAATTGTCATTGGACAGCACAATGAACCATGTATGATACGTACTTATCTGAGTTGGGTTATGTTGGGCCGGCCACCACAGCAAAAACTAGTGATCAACCACTTCATACTACAGCAAACAAGTGTGTCGGTCAAAGTCAAGCATCGCACATATTTACAGCAACCAAAAAGGTCGATGAACAACGATTCGATGGATTATGGGCATAAGTTCTATAGGAACTCCAAGACCAAGCGATCGGTTTCGATTCCCCTTCAGATCTCTGTCAACAGATTTTCAAGAACACATTCATTCGCGGCGAGACACATCGGCACTATCTAATACTGGACATTGTATTTAATGCAATGACAATTGTGCAGATGCGCTTTCGAGATTGTGCATAATAACTGGGAAAGTGAGGCTGGTGAAGATAAAGGAACCAATATAAATTTTATACAAAACAGGCTGGCAGACCCATAAATGTAGTGAATTGGCTTTAGTGCAAAACATTATTATGTGAGAACACAGAGCAGTAATTCCCAAGAACTTTAGGAAAAGTACATGCAACTCACGTGGAAATTATCAAGACAAAGCTTTTAATTCGGTCTTACTTCTTGTGGTCGAAAATATATTTTGACGCAGGCCAAAATCTTCCAAGGCGTAATGAGTCAACTCCGTGTCCATCGACTGTGCGATCCATGAAGCGAGTTCGCATAGGTTTTTGTGGTCAATTAACCATCTGATTTTAATTGAATCTTATTCAACTTTGGATCATTTGCAACACTTTGAATGCCGGAATCAATAATTTCGGTGTAAGAACTTCCAGTGGATTTCTTTGAGTTTGCAAAAATAATAACATAAACCCAGTTAGATAAACAACTCTCGCTTTGCATATTGTTGTGAATAAGGCAGATGAGACTTCGCAGTGATCAAATAAACAACTTTTATTTAAATCGACTTAGTTTAAAGGACATCTATCAAATGTCCTAAACACATTTTTGGTTAACGAACCAACACATTTATTTTTAGTTGTATACCGTTTAATTAATATTTTATATTATTTCTTTGTGATATTTACTTCTAAACTTCTGTGGTAAAATAGCTATAAAAGGAAAAATCCTGAAATACGGAATAAATTCGGTCTATTTTCCGGCTTAGAGGATTTTCAACGATACAGCACAAAAATTACTTTTCTGGCCATTAATTTGGTGGTGCCTTACTGTTTATAACATGGTCATATGTGTGAATGTCACACTGTAAAGCGATATTCATGTAAACATATTTATTATTTGACATTTCACTAAATAAATTTGTTGGTTATGTCGATTTTTTTTTTTTGTGAAAAGTATCTGCATTTAAAGGATAAATAAAAAATAATAATATACAATCATAGATAAATCGAAATAAAATGTCCTCGAAATATAGTGAACTTATAAAGTTGGGCACAACTTATGGTCGCCGTATGCAATACTTATCAAACCGGATATTTGGAGAGGTGGCCCGTACCACTAACTCGAAATCCATGAAAGTGGTGAACATGTTCAGTGCAAAACCGAATCATCTACGGGAAGAAGTTGTAAATTACTATCCAAGACATGTCGAAACACATCTACTTATAACAGAATTACGAAAATATGGATTGTTCCGCGATGAACATCAAGATTTTAAAGAGGAAATGAAACGATTGCGGGCACTTCGAGGCAAAGCACCGCCAAAGAAGGGCGAAGGAAAGAGGGCGAAGAAATAATATTTTGTTTTTATTTTATTACTAGATCTATGTAGAAAATACAATGTAAATTAATTAAAGTGCCGTGTATTAATTGCCTAAGATAATTAGGAACTTTTACGGACGGTCTCGCATCTAATAATCGATTGAAAGTTTCCTAAATTAAAACAAAATTTTTAAAGTTAAGCTTCTTATATTTAAGTAGACGTTTGTAAATTTGATAAAGCATTGCGACTTATTCGCAATGTACTGCCAGCTGCTCCAGTAAGCTGCGTTGGTCTTCCTCGTTGCTTGCGAATTTTGGGAAACTGAAAAGGACAAACGATAAACGATTAAAAACATTTAAATTTTAAAACGTAATTTAAATAATATTACATCTTTCATGCGGCCAATCAAATCTAAAGAGTGCGGTAGTAAAGGACGAACCGAGTTCATCTCCATTAACGTTAAATTATCTAGATTGGCAAATTCATTATCGCCTTTTATAATAGCATCGGTTGCAGTTCTCAATTTAGCCATTCGTATATCCCATATATCCTTAATTATGGTACGAATTTCTTCCGACCTAGGTACATCTTCGGGCGCCGCGGATAATATTAATTTCGCTTCGACCATGTAGTGGTCCGAAGGCATTTTCGTAAAAAATCTGGTCTGTTTCTCATTTTCTTTAAACTCCTCGAGTACATCAACTTCCATCCATTCAGGTGGCACAATACGACACTTTTGTTGTTTTCGCAGATGTATACCAAGCCATAGCGGTATGTGAACCGGAAGTCCTGGACGAAATGGCCCGATATCTCCAGATATTAAATGGATTTGTTCCGATTGGAAATTGGGTATTATTCCGATTATCCCTTTCTCACCAATAAATTCGATTTCTTCGGGATCCATAGTGCAATTAATTAATTTCTGACATGTTATGAATAATTGCGCGGGTTGTCAAAATAAAGCACTGAGAAGATTAGTAACGATGATTAGGGCGATCGCAGTGATCAACATCGGTATTAAGGTATGTCACTTTTTTGACAAGTGTGGAAAATGTTGGGATAATTTTTTTTTATATAAAATTAAATTTTTTTTTATTTTCCTTAATTATTTTGAAAGAAAATGTCCGACGTAAAAGAATTACAAGATGATGAAAAGGAGGCTTTAATCTCTATCTACGAGGGGGATACAGCGTTTAAACAATCAAGTGATACAGTATATCAATATAAGGTTAGGAAACACATTGGATAGGATCCGAATGTTTTGAAAATGCTTTATTTTTTTCCACAGTACGGTCAAGATGATGATAATAAATCTTTTCTTCTGGAAATAACGTGGGGTGAAAATTATCCAAACGAATTACCAGTATTTAATATGGAAATGTTCTATAATCGAAATTTGTAAGAAACTTACCGCTGTATGTGTCTATGCTACACGTAGTCTAAAATTTAGTTCTCTTGTTTTAGAATGCCCGAAGTAAAATCTAAAATAATTGAAACTGTGAAAGAAGAAGGCCAACAGTGGCTCGGCTGTGGTATGACATATACGTTATTTGAGTGCCTTAAGGAACGCCAAGCTGAATTATTAGCAGAACAGCCTGACCAACCTCCGGCCGTTAGCGATATCACAATCGGTTTAGATAAATCCAGTATATTAGAGCCAAAAGAAAAAATTAAAAAGGAACAATTAACAAAAGCCCAAAAACGAAAACAATGGGAACGTAGTGATCATAATGGTGAAATGCCGAGGGGTTATGATTGGGTCGATGTAGTACGTCATTTATCACAAACTGGTGGTAAGAACGATACATGAACAATTACAAGACATGCTGCGATATTATGTATAAATAAAAAAATACAATGTTATAATTTTTAATTCTATATAATTTTATTGTTTAATTACTAGATTAATTTACAAATAAAAATTTAATTTTAAAAATTAAAATTATTTATAATGTATATCGCTTCTTATTTAAAATTAAATTTTTAAGCAAATTTTTTTAATTTCTGAAAAGAAATAATTGCGGGTTTGTTTCTTCGCTGTTTTGTTTAGTACATACATAATTTGGAAGACGAAAAATGCTTTCAGTAATTTAAACATGACTACATATTATTAAATTAAATATTGCTTATAATTATTTAAATTTATACATACAGCAAAACGTATAAGGAAAACGATTAACTAATCCGACGAAATAGATACAACAATTTTAACTCATATTTTTCAAGGCACAATTTCATACAAAAATATACGAGAGAATAAGCGAAATAAATTGAATTTAAATTGACTGATTTAATTTCTTGTACATATCGCCAGCTAAGTCTGATTACGTCCAACTTATTTTGAAATACTCCTTCACTTAAAATTTGGACTTTTATTTAATCAATATAAGCTAGAAATCGGGTGTACATTTTTTAATAATATCGATTATACTCTAATTGCAGTAAATATACATTTCTCTTAATACCTAATTACTTAAAATATGTATGTATGTATTACGTCCTTGCTAGCACTTAATTTCCTTGCCTTTGAATCATTTTTAGTACATTTATGCGTCTAAAAACGGTTGGATGATAAACTTCCAACGATTCTGCAAGTTCATCTTGCGTTTGACACGAGTAACGTCTCCAATTATTCATCTTGAACCTTTCGCTGATGGACTGAAAATCACCACTTTTACAGCGTCAAAACCAGATACTTAAGCGGGAGCCTTTAATTACGTAAACGTAAGCATACGTACGACGAGTAGTATTTAATTTTATCAATAATTAAAGAAAACCTAAAACAAATAATAAATTTTAATTCGACGACGTTACTTATAAATCTTACATTTATTTTACGAATTAGTTAAACGTTACGAATTAGTTAAACGTTTAAGTTTTAAAATTCGATATGTTGTTTATATAATTTGTAAGATTTATAAGATATCGTTGGTTTAAAACGAACTGATTATTTCATTTCGTGGTTTTTATTTCTTTGGTAAACATAAACATATCATTCTCGCTACTCGTCCTCTATGTACACCTGTCGCTGTTAGAAATTCACAAATCGCGCGGCGTGCTTTAGCGGTAAAAATTAATCACTAAACGTTTAATAATTTAGATATTTACCGTGAAAATTTCATTGCACAATTTTTGTAGTGTTAAGACATCCTGGGAAAAACAGATATCGTACAAAATATTGACAAAATTACTGATTCAACATATGCAGAAACGACGTATGGGAAAAGCAAGATTACCCAGAACAGTGGAAAATGATTAAAATGATACCAGTTCCGAAACCGAATAAGAACACAACAAAAGAAGAAAATTATGGAGGAATTCTTTTGTAATCCAAGTTTACAAAAATAAGCAGCAACCTAATAAAAGCTAGGCTAAAGGGAATTCTGAAACAATCAAAAATCCTCCCGGACAAATGGAATCCCTCAAATGGATTCAGAAGAAGATCATCCATCGATTACATAAACGAATTGTTAAATATATTGGAAAAAATAAAATCACATCGGTTATAAGTTATAACAACAGATATAGACACATCATTTTTAAAATTGGTGTTGGTGGTAAAAAATTAAGAAGACTAGAAGCAACAGCATACCGCAAGGGGATCCTCTAAGCCAGATCTCTTCAATATTTACACGTTTAAATTGGCGGAAGAAGACATCAAATTCCTTCATAGCCTCAGGTAAAGGCAGCTAACAAAGCAATCAAATATTTCAACAACTGTTTACAAGAACTTTATTTAAATATTATTCCAAATAAAACTTCATTTATCACATTAAATAATAAAGGAAACGATTAACCGATTAAAATAAGTCTTAATAATAGGAAAAAAAAGATTAAACCAAATAAAAATACTAAGATTCGTGATAGAAAAAAAACATAATTTTAACCAACATTGCACAACATTAAGAAATAAACTCCATCAACAGCCGTTAAAGTCTTAAATATAGTAGCAATGCAAAAAACAGGTGCATATCCGTCTAGGCTGCAATAGAAAGTAGCAAACGATACAGCTCAGCAATAACTATCATCGATATATTAGGGAATATATCTTTAGTCTTCTCAAGCGCAGTTATTTAGAACATAGAAGCCTCATGGATAAGCCGCCGATAAAAAAAAATTTTGGAAGAAAAACAGAAGAAGGAGGACTAGGGGAAAAGTTGGAAGTGAATATAAACCTACGTACTAAAATCAAATCAATCTCTAGTTTTAACATGATGAAAAGTAAATATTGTATTCTAAATGTTCATGTTTTTATATTGTTACTATCTTCAGTCTGTAAAATAAAAGAAGTCTCTGCAACCTTCGCTTTAGTTACAACAAGTGCAAGTTGTTTTTCATTTATTTCGATACGACAGAAATCTCTGTCCATCAGGTTATGGGCCCAGAATTTTCGAAATAAAAATAAGTGAGTACTTTCAAAATTATTATCCATCATGGCGATGTCAATGATATCATTCATCGAGAAGCCGAATGGCTGAAAACTTCAATCATTGGAGTTTTGCAATGAAGGCATACCTTCAACATGAAGATTTATGGTCATGTGTGCAAGGAGAAGATGACACAGAAGATGAAATTAAAAAAGCAGCTAGAGCCACAAAGGCTAGAACCAAAATAATAATGATGATCAGTCAACAGCACTATGTTCATATTCGTTCATCCAGTACCTCAAAAGAAGTTTGGGAGAAATTAAAAAATGCATTCACAGATAAAGGATTATCAAGAAAGGTTGATCTAATGCGAAAAATGATCATGACGAAAATGATTGATTGTAAATCAATGGAGGAGTACATCACTATCATCATGTCAACTGCACAGATACTAAATAATATTGAGTTTGCATTACAAAATACCGCGTTTTTTTCGAACAACAAAACACATTACAAGTAGCCTACGCGTTTCTACAATGGTAATGAACCGGGCCATTACGCTAGGAATTGTATAGAAAACCAAATAAAAAACAAAATGCGGATGATAAATTAAATGATGAGGATTGGTACGTCGATTCAGGAGCATCGGCACATATGACGCACAATGATCAGTTGATGACTAATGTCAATCGTGGTGCATCAGATGCAGAGGTACTAACAGCCAATACTTAAAAGATTTATGCGATAGGCATCGGTGATTGCAAGTTGTCTTTAATTGTTGAAAACGAAGTGTCAAAGGTTAACATATCAAATGTCTTACACATTCCGGATTTGTCGGCAAATTTGCTGTCAATAAGTCAAATGGTAAAAATTGGCAAGCGTGTTATTTTTGATCAGCGTGGATTCGAGTTTATGATTCTAATGAAGAGTTGTTGGCGACAGCTACTTTAAAAAATGGGATTTACAATTACGACATGGAAAACCCTAACATCCATACGTCATATCATCTGCGAGAGGATGTAAAGTTGTGGCACAGACGTTTGGGTCACATGAGTGATGGCTATATGAAAAAATTACAGGATCATTTAAAAATAAATCTTGAGAATACAAATGACAACGAAAAATGTGAAACGTGTATCAGGGGTAAGTAAACCCGATCCCAGAAAGTGGAAAGCGAGCGAATGAACTATTAGAGCTGGTGCATGCAGATCTATGCGGTACCATAGAAGAAGATTCGCTTCGCGGTGCGAAATACATCCTCGTCCTCGAGGATGATTTTTCACGAAAAACTTTCGTATGTTTTTTGAAGTTTAAATCTCAAGTGTTTAACAGTTTTGTGGAATTTAAGAATTTGGTTGAACACCAAACGAACAGAGATTTCTGCAATAATGAGATGGATAATTTTCTTAGAAAATCCGGCATCAAACATCAGAAAACGACACCTTGTACGCCTGAGCAAAATGGAAAGTGTGAACGGATGAATAGACCTCTTATCGAAAAAGTAAGGTGTATGTTTATTGAGGATAATCTTTCGAAAAAATTCTGGGCAGAAGCTGCAAACACAGCAGCATATTTGGTAAATCGTACACCAAAGCGAATGCAGGATTCAGTATCACCAGAAGAGGTTTGGTCTGGAATAAAACCACAATTAAAATATTTGCGAGTATTTGGTTGTATTTGTTTTGCGCACATTCCGAAACAAAAAAGGTGCAAGCTAGTTCAGAAATCAGAAAAGTGTATTTTAATGGGATACAGTGAAGAATCTAAGGCATATCGAGTGTTCCATATAAATAAAAACTGTATTAATCAGGCGTGATGTTGTTTTTATGAAACACCAGTTTCTCAATCAGGTATTTTTTAATGAAAATACTATGAATGAATACAGATACTCACCCACATGAGATAATAAATGATGACACTGCTCAGATTCAGGAAATGGTTCCGCAAGAAGAGACTCAACAACAAATGCCAGTTAGTGCAGATGGTAATGTTGACGATTCGTACTGTACAGGTGAAGAACCATTCTTTAATACAAACTCAGACGATGACTATCAACCACCAATAAGTATCCAAATAGCTGAACAACCAAAGAGAACCTCAACACGAAATCCGAAAACTTTAAGAATGCCTGATTTTGTGTACCATACTAATTTCGAGGCGGACAGTTTGTGTAAAAATCCATCATCAGTAAATGAAGCATTACAAAGCATACATTCGGATTTGTGGAAGTAAGCCATGGAATCCGAGTATCAATCTTTAATGGAAAACAATACTTGGGAGTTGGTTGATCTGCCTGTTAATAAAAAGTCCATCAGTAATAAATGGGTGTTTAAAACGAAACGCGATGCTGCCGCAAGAATTATAAAACATAAAGCGAGACTGGTGATCCGATGATGTGCGCAGAAACCGGGCATAGACTTCACAGAAACGTACTCTCCAGTTGTGAGATACAGCTCGATTCGCTTTTTATTAGAAATGGCAGCGAAATATGATTTGGACATTCACCAAATGGATGCAGTCACAGAATTTCTCCAATCAGAACTCAAAAAGTTTGTCACCTTAAAAAATCATTGTACGGGCTCAAACAAGCCAGCCACATTTAGAATCAACATTTGGACACTCCGAATTCCGGTATGATGCAATCATCAGTAGACACATGCATATACTTTAGAACAGTAGCTGAAATGATCATAATAGTCGCTGTATACGTAAATGATCTCATATTATTTTCCAATGATTTGGATTTAATGGCTGAGCTTAAGAAAAATTTGATGAGGAAATTTCAGATGGAGGATATTGGTGAGGCGAAATATGTACTAGGAATGAAAATTGAAAGGAATCAAAAGGAAAGGAAGGAAAAGTATCGATATGTCAGGAAGGTTATATAAACGATGTTTTGAGAAAGTTTAACATGACAAATTGCAACCCAGTTGCGACTCCCCTAGATGCTAAACAAATCTTGTCTAAAGAGATGAGTCCAGAAAACGTTGAAGATAGTGAAAAGATGAAACACATTCCGTACCAAGAGGCAATAGGTAGTCTACTTTATGCAGCGCAAGTCACAAGACCAGGTATTTGTTATGCCGTCAACAAATTAAGTCAATTTAATCAGAATCCAGGAATGGCCCATTGGAATGCTACAAAACGAGTGATGAGGTACATCAAGGGAAAGGGTACATCAAGTGTTAAATTGGAATTCAGCAAAAATAGATATGATTGGATACTGTGATTCAGATTGGGCGGCTGATCCTGAACAACGACGATCAACTACTGGATATGTATTTGCGATACAGGGAGGACCATCGTGAAACTCGAAACGACAATGCACAGTGGCTTTGTCAACTACCGAGGCAGAATACATGTCTATGGTAGCAGCGACACAAGAAGGCTTATGGCTCAACAAATTACAGTGCGAAATTTTTCCAGATACATCGGATGTGATCAAGCTTAATTGCGACAGCAAAAGTGCAATAAGCTTGAGTGTTACGAATACATATCACCCAAGGATGAAACATATAGATGTCAAATATCACTTTATAAAGGAGTTAGTGATGTGCCGTTGGCTTGAAATAGAATACATTTCAACAGAGCAAATGATTGCTGATGTTTTAACAAAAACTCTCCCTAAGAAGCAACATCACAGCTGTTCCAAAGCTATGGGTCTACAAAATACAACATTTAGGGGGAATATTTTTATATTGTTACTATCTTCAGTCTGTAAAATAAAAGAAGTCTCTGTCACTTCCGCTTTAGTTACAT
This sequence comes from Nephrotoma guestfalica, assembly GCA_963691935.1. Taxonomy (NCBI): domain Eukaryota; kingdom Metazoa; phylum Arthropoda; class Insecta; order Diptera; family Tipulidae; genus Nephrotoma; species Nephrotoma guestfalica. Next base: position 98,210,211 of record OY829913.1, read on the forward strand.
ATAGTTGTAACAGAGGAAACATATAGTTATAACACAAAGGAAAACATCTCAATAAAATATCAATAAAAATAGCCAAAAGAAATAAAATGCGTTTCACTGGAGAAAATTAGAAAAAATAACTCCAAATATAACTACGAAAAATAGATTCAAGATATATCTAATAATCAAAACATAAAAGTTAAAATAATCTGATTTCCCAGCCATATATAGAGGGAAATGATGAAGCAGATGCTACAGCTAAAATGGGCGCCAGCCCGACGAGGACGCTGGTTATTAAAAAGAATATACATATTTAAAAACAACATATACTTAAAATGGAATGCCGAGTTTTTAAGAAAAACAACCTCAAAAGGAAACCAACACAGGAAAACTGTAAATGGAACAATCTTAAGTAGACCTTGGTTTCATAGGCTACTGGGTGCAGGAACCATTAAAAGATTAACAAGAAAACCAAGCACACGTACGACAAAAAGTACTTAAAACTGATAAAAAAAGTAGAAAATGATAATTAATTTAATAATCTTAAAATAAATCAATCAACATTTGATAATCATAAAAAGGAATGGAAACACATTTTTTGCAAAAAGTTGTAAACTTAGAATTACAAAATATACATAAAAAATAATAATATTAACTAAAATATTTAACATGAATTAAGATAACATTGATAAATGAAGAAAATATAACAATTGCAAAACGATCGGTTAGGTAACTTAAGAAAAAAAAATAATATAAATATCAAATTTAATAATCATTGAGGAAGTTTACACCGTCACATTTGGGTCCCATAATAAGATTTATGTGCAACATCTATTGAATAATGCTAAAAGTATGGCTTATTTTCCTCATAAATAACTCCAGTAATATTTTCGAAATTAAATTCATTAATTTTAATTTTATAAATTTGATAAATTTAATAATTGTAAAGCTAAATTTTATGCCAATATGTTTAATTAATGCAAAAACTCGTATCGACCTAAGGTGGGTCAGTCCACACAAAAAAGTAACCCAACCTAATTTGGGTAACTAGAGCGTTTATACCATGTTACTTATCCAGTTTAGGCCACATAGTGAACAGTCCGTGGACTAAATATAAAGATGTAAACTATACCTCTATAGTTTGTGGACTAAATATGATGACGTGAACGTAGAGTTCTAATCAAACAAATAAAGTAAAAGTTAAAAAAAGAAATAATAGTCGTGGCATTCCACAAGGGAACCCACTCAGCTCGGACCTGTTCAATATGTATACATGCAAGCTTCGTGAGATGACAGAAGAAGATATCAGAATACTACAGTACGCGGATGGTTTTCTAATAACAGCTGCCGGCAAAAATGCAGAGGAAACGGAGGAAGTAAAACGTCAAGCATAACACAATCATTGGCAATGTGATCGAAGAAGTCAAGCCAAACAAAGAAGTTAAAATTTAAAAAAAACGATATACATACATATAGTGCCATATACAATAAGGATATATATGCCACAAAATCATTAATTATATACAACCTATACCATTTTTTAATTTATATATTTAAACAAAATTGAACCAAGCCAACCTAGTACGGTAAAACGAATAAATTATCGCGAACGACGCCGATTGTTTACTTTCTTTATGCAATATGCATGAGACAGTTTATTGAAAATCCGCCAGATGGAATCAGTAATACTCCAATCGTCAGCTTCAAGCTAATTATTTCATTTCCCGATAGATGTCTGACACTTTTTAATTTAATTAATTTTAATATAAATTTAATATTTAATAAAACGATACATATTAAATTTCCCAAGGTTCACTAAACTCCTTTTCCTGTGCAAGCATGAAGGAATATATACATACATATATAGATTCAATAAGGAATATATATAGGAGTCTTAAGTAATGTAAATTGTGTGAGCCAATTTCTTCCGAGGTTAATCGTATTTTACATTTTTTATATACAAAGACACAGAAATATTTATTTTTTATTTATTCACCCCATATACGTACTGAAATCATATAAACATATATCTGTTTAGATACCTAATTTATTACAGTTCACAGATTTTGTTAGGCTAATGGGATAGATAAATAATAAAGATAATAGATTTCCTATCGTAAAATATAAAGATTAATCTCGGCGTACAATACTTGACTCCTCTTTAAATCAAAGGTACGTAAGTGTAGTACTAAAAATAAAAGGCGCGTGAATTTTTATTTTTGTTATGTCCCGAAATAAATATTTTACTAAATAATTTTATTTTTTATATATTACTATTGCATACGTGTGCTTAATACGTGTTATAGTACACTACAAAGTCTTTGGAATGGTTTTCAATTTACTTAATAGGCGAATGAATTACCTATATTAACGAGGATGACTAGAATTTGGCGGATCCCGTAGATTTTTGGAATTGATATGGTTAAAGTGGGTCTAACTAACTATGTGTGTATATAGATTTATTAATTCAATTGAAGAACAAGCGTTTGAGTTTCATTTGAATAAATACGCCGATGGCTTTTGATTTTGAAAATGGTAATATTGTCATTGAGAATGTTTATTCTTAGAATTCTAAATTAAAATCACGTCTAAATATTAGAAATACGTTAAAAACCCATTATCTATATCGTTCGTTGAAAGAGTATAAAGCTTTAATCAGAAAAAGCACCAATCGGTTTTGGTCCATTAAAATATTAAAACCTCCTAATTGAATATTACAAATATCGTTGCCTCATCCCTCAAAAACGACTAAATTATTTTCTACTTACGATCGGCTTAATAAATAAACGTAATTCGTCGCTTTTGTGGCCGCCGAGGTCGATTCCATTACAATTTCCATTCGAGACGATATTCATCGACGTTCAAAAGATGAGCCGTTAAATTCCAACCTTCGTTTTGAGCGAGCATCATAAATTCATTCCATTTGCTTTGCACCTCCCAGTAACGATCACGAATTTGCGACCGATCTTGTAAGTAGGACACAGCATAGAAGTATCCCTTTAAAATGTCCTGGGTTCTTGCATCAAACCCAAGATAAACTCCAAGACATTTTTTCGTTTCGGCCACAAAAAATTTATCGTTCGGATCGAAGTACGATAGTATATTATCTATATCGTGTGTCGTTTTGTATTGCTTGAGAAGTACTTCGGCCGATACACCAATCCGAATTCGTTGTGACACCGAAACGGTTTGACCTATTGTAACCCTTTCTAATTTATTCACTTCTCTCGGTGTTAATAATTTACCATTACGAAAATATTCTTCCAGTGCTATTAGTAGTCGAGATTCATTGAATGTGCGAAGGCATACGGCTTTAACCGCCTTTAAATTTGCGTATATGTGCAAGAAGGTGATAACGAAAAATACCGAATATAAAATGCTGGAATTAAATTAATAGAAATTACTCAAAAACCCATTTAAGATTAAATCTAACATACTTTTCACTTTTAATTGATGTGAGTAAAAATAGTCCTACAAAAGAAGCGATTAAATTGACAAAAGTTTCTTGGGCACTATCTTTAGATGCCACATCAGCCAAATTGCCACGTATTGCGTGATGTTGTGTTAGAGCTGCACGTGTCGCCCCTCCAGCCACACCAACAATAGCTTTCATACTTGTAGTGGCACACAGAATATAAATAGCATAATCAATGTATCGCGGTAGCACAAATATTTCAATTCCCATTGCCAGATCGTTAAGTATATCAGCCCGGATTCTCCATTTTTTCGAATCAACATCTAGCTCCGAACCTTTCCACCAAGCAAATAAAATTTTTCCAAAATGTCCGGTACCATCTTTCATAATCCAGGTTGTTGTTGCAGATAGAGCACTAGCAGCCTCGCTACCAACTCCTACTCCCTTTAAGATTGCATGTGTCGTTAGCGTTCCTGTAACCAATTATCTGTGAGAATTTAAACTTAATCAAAAGTGTTTCAAAGACTTACCACTTATTGTACTACAGAACGCCTGTACCGTATCCCATTTTTGATAACTAATGTAATCTTCGCTAACACTGTCGGGATACCCTTGGGGCAAAAATATCCTTTGGAATACGCGAAATATGCTAAAGCGTTCACTCCATTTTAGCCTATTTTCTCCCGTGGTTTTCCATGGTACCCGCACCACATTAATCTGATCATTTGGATTCACATACAAGGTTTCACGCCCTTTAGACCCGTACTGCTCACGAAAATGAACTTTCATTATAGGAAAATAATTTTTTTTACAATGGGGCTTATCAGTCAATTGTTTATTTTATTGATATCGCCACAAATTTATTTTGACTTGAATTTTTATGAAAAATATTTCTCACACATAATACACAAATACACGAATCGATTTAAAACTAGGATTTATAAGATTAAATTCTTCAGTTTTATTTTATAAAACCATTAAAATGCTAAACCAAAGTTTTTCCAATGTTTGTGATGACATTTGCTCAGCGACGTCAACAAACTTCAAAACACATAAAACGCAAAGTCGCACAGCTATTTATGTTTGCGCTATTTGACGTGTTATGGTTGACGCAAATCAGATCAGCACAATTTCGATTTGTTAAACAAAATTATTTAAAATTATTGTATTATTGTGGTTAATCGGGGTCGTAATTTCCATTTATAGTTTAGCCACATTTGCCCGCAGCCTTCAATTGGTTTCATATTCAAATTCATTTGGTGCCTCAAATTTTGTATAAAATTTATTGAATTTAAATAAATATTGCAGGTTGAATTATAAAGCTGTCATAAATGTTTGTTGTTTTTGTTATACTAAACTGGAATTAGGTGTGGATACAATGGGTGAAGAAATAACAAATAACCCTGAGGGGACCACTTCTAATTATCCAAAAAAGGTAAAATCTATAGTTTCATAACTCATCACAAATAATTAATAGTTTGTATATTACAGAAAACACAAACTTCAAAACCTAGAGCTGTTTATCTATGGACAGTAGCAGATGTTCTAAAATGGTACAAAAGACACTGCGGTGACTATCTGAAATATTACGAGTTCTTTCAAAGGGTAAATGAGATAAATAATACGTTTGATAGATGTTTAAAATTTGCGATTTCATTTAATCCATAGCATGAAATAACAGGTCGAACTCTTCTTCGCATTACGGATAACTCCTTGGAACGGATGGGAATCACTGACAATAAAGATAGGGAGGCAATCTGGAGGGAGATTTTAAAGCAAAAATTAAAAACTGACATTATGGAAATTAGAGATTTAGAATTAATGAACGAATGTCCTTTTTAATAAACTGTAAAATAAACAAAAACCGTAACTATTTCTAATAATCGAGCGCACTATTAAATGTTTCTAGTGTATGGTCACAAATCTTTTCTAAATCCTCCAGCCCTCTACGTAGTATATCAATGGCTCGTAATCGCAAGTTTACTTGAATACGAAAATGCATCTTTGTTTCAGCAGGATGAGGCACTGTATAACCGCATAGTTCAACTTCCGGACTAGAATGTATAAGAACATTGCTTATTTAATACCTACGATTATAACAATTTCAAATAACTTACTATCGACTAATGATAGATTTAAGCACATTTCCTAGTGTGTGGCCTTCGTTCTCAAAAATAAAAGTTCTCGAGTGATCACCGAAATTGTCATCCCCTGATAACTAAATTATTTTAAAATTAAATTTATGTTTACTGTGGCACATATTTCGTATAATACTTACTTCTGCTATTAATGGCATTTTGATTTACAATTTTATTAAAATTTGTTAAGATAAGTAAAGTTTATGATAACAATACACATAACCTAACAACAACCAAACGTCATTTACATTTCGGTAAATATTCGAGCGCACCCAAATAATGAGCAACAATTATGACGTCTGAATAGAGCGCAATTTTCGAAATTACAAATTTCGGTTATCTATTTTTTGCTTTCAAAGTGATCTATAAGTTAATTATTTGGTTTCATTGCATTTCCGGGACTCCATCATTAAGGACCTATGGTACCATGTGATTTTCTGAAGTGTAACTATAACAAAAAAAGAGTTTAGGTATATAAATAAATATATTTATGGTCAAACCAAACAAATAATTAAAAACAAAAGAAAAATAATTTGTATAAATATCTATTTATAAAGTGGTAACTCCGACGTGATCGTTATTGTTCAAACGGCTCGAGAATTTCAGTCAGCTATTTTTGGAAATACATCGCCACACATCAAATTGGAAGCTTGGTCTCATCAGTGAAATTTGTGGTTTTAAGCCCTATTTCGGTGAATTGCCGCAACGTTTTTTGGTTTCAAGTTCCTGTTTCGGTGGCTGCTCCAATGTTTTTCTAATTCTTCAATTAGAAATTCAGTTTGTAAACGTAAGTACATTTTATTCAATTTGAAATAACCCTTTGGTGTAACTAATTTTCGTATATTACGGTTGATAAAATCAAAACAAAATTTATAATTTCATTTTTTCTAAATGTTTGGAAATTTGAAAATTTTATAATAACCAGAAATTTCGGAATTTTTTAATTTTGATATGTTTGCTTCCAATTCTTGTAGTTCCTCTCCAGCGAATTCGCGGTATGTTTATTCAATTTCACAAAATAACACCGTGTCTTATATGTTCCTGAACAATTACGCGCATTAATTAATTCAGAAACCTCGAAAATGTTAGCAATATTAAATAACACTCTTAATAATAATGTTGGTCAGATGGGTGCTAGTAGACTGAGCTCAGAATTGCTTAGAGTGGTTTTTAAACAAAGCCTGCACGATATAACCAGAAAACTAACGTTTGGAATCGAGCTGGAATGGTTACTGAGAGTACTCGATATTTTCATGCGATCATTGCACTTGATTAGGTGACATGTTATAATATCACATTATCGATAATTTATCGAAGTTTGTGTCTCGCTTCTCTGGAATAAAATGGGATACTGTTTCATTTTTTATAGCATTTTTCAGCCTACTAAATTAAAAAATTGTGATATTTCTACTTCATTTCTATCACCAAATAATTTGTTTTCGATGTTTGGACGAAATTGGAGAAAGATGTACTGCTCATATTTATTCTAGTAGGTTGTGATAGCAATAGAAAAGAAATAATTCATAACCGAAACAGTCGCCAATTTCAGTTTAGAAATAAGAGACATAACATTCGATAAAGTATCGAAAATGTGATGTTATAACATCTCATCCCAGGTTGAATAATACCTTCGCTGATATAATTATGCGGGAGATAGGTGAACAACGTTATACAGAGTTTAAGCTAGAAATCGTTAAAGTAACTATCGAGAATAAATTATGTTTTTCATGGCTTAACATTGCGAGCTCGTAAGCGGTGTCGATTATTGAATGAATTTAGACAATGCCGGAACTGCATTCAGTGAGAAATTATTGAAGCAATTCCGGATGGCTAGACTTGCTACTCAAATTGAATTGATAATTGCTCCCTTTCAGAACGGTCTTAGTTTAGCGATATTAGCTGCGCATGCAGATACATTAATGGAAACATTTCTGCAATCTTCGGTAAATTCTGTTGATCATATGGCCGATCGACTTCATCATCATTGTGTCATAGTATTGACATTTCTGAATCTACGTCAGATTCTGTTGCTACTCAACAACGTAAATTACATAATATTTTTAACTTTAGTAATTAGTAATTTGGCTTATTCTAAGTATTTTTATATTTTGTGTTCTGCATATTAAATATGATGTATGCACATAATACACTTGTCACCTCACGTGTACTATATTGATTGATAAGCAAAATTATTGTATTTGCATACATTACTTACACATAATAACCTATAAGATATGTATAAAATTATAATTGTTAATTATGCTTAAGTAAACAAAATCAATGTATAAATATCAAAGAAAACTAATAAACGTCTCAGTTGTAAGACAAAAACCTTTTGATCTATTTGTGATCCCTCCAGTGGTAAGCCACAAATATTAAATACTATACAACGACACGAACAGATTCTCACATCGCTGTTCGACCAGTTCAGAAAAGATATGCTTGAGGAGATTTCTGGTATTGTAGCGAGTGTTGCAAATGGGAGAGATCGTTCTACCTAGATCGAGTTCGCATAAACGTATGAATCCCAAACATGAATTTTGTTTACAAGGTTGTACGATCAACGTCGGCGACTATAATTTTGATAGCGTTGACATTTTTAAATATCTCGGGTAAGTTATAACATCGTTGAATGATATGCAGGCAGAAATAAAAGCCCGAATCCCTGCCGGACAACGAGTTTTCTACGCCCAATCAAAATTATTGCGATCTAAACATCTATCGCAGTCCTGCAAGCTTGCAATTTATAAAGCGCTCATAAGACCTGTGCAGGCTTTCAGAAGCGAGAGCTGAACCGTGACCTCTAACGATTGTAGATTGTTATATCTACCTTCGAAAGGAAGGTCATTCGTCCAATCTTTGGTCCAATCAAAGTTGCGAACAACGAATATAGGATTCGTATGAACTACGAAATAGAGCAACTTGTCGGAGGTAGCGATATCTTCGGATACATCAATTCCAATCGAGTTAGATGGCTCGGCCACATTGCAAGGTCTCCACAATAACGGATGATTAATAAAGTGTCCCACCAAAAACCAGCCGGAGTGCGTCGTAGAGGAAGACCCCGTCTGGGCTGGTGTGACGACATCGAACAAAACCTACGTATATTAGGATGTCGAAACTGGAGAACGAGAGCGATGGATCGAGACGGATGGAGTGGACCATAGTGCAGGCGGCAAATTGACTTCATGGGATGTGAAAGCTAGAGAGAGAAAGAGAGAGAGAGAGAGGGAGAGAGAGAGAGAGAGAGACGATCATCAGATTGTATAGTGCTTCTGAATGAAGATTTCTCAATAAGTCGCCTTATTATTCAGGACATCAATTCCAAACTAAAATTTCTTATTGACACTGGGGCTGATGTTTCGATTATTCCTTCTACATTTTTTAAAAATATTAAAAATTCGGTTTCGACTCATCAATTATTAATGGATGTTCGCTTTTCGTTTTGGGTGCCGATTTTTTCAAATTTTCAAGTCTTGTAGTTGATAGTCAGAAACGTCGGATCATTGATTCTTTGACCTCTCTTTATGTTCCTGGAATACTTTCGATTTCACCAACATCTGGCTTATGGTTTTTTAATAAAACATTTGTAGCTATCGAAATTTAACATTTTTTTACAAAATTTCCGGAAATTACTAATCAAAATCTTAGCAGCTCGATCATTAAACACAACGTTACGCATAGGCTGGAGATATTCGGTTCAGATATTTTAGCAAAACCTAGACGTCTCACTCCAGACAAGCCTCTCATCGTCAAAAATGATTTCAACCACATAATGGCTGAGTACATTTGTAGACCGAGTAGCAGTTCATGGAAGTCAGGAAATCAGGAGTTTATTTTAATTTTGGTTCCGTATTTCATTAATTTTATGCTTTATTTTATTATTTCATTCATTATTTTCCTTAGATGCGGTTGCCTCATTCATTGCCATTGGCGTCGATAAATGTTTCAAAGTTTGTCTATCTAAGTATGAATAGCTAATACCTGCGCTGAATCGTTTTGAGCATCAATGATCGATTCATTAAGTTGCCTGATGCTTGTATCTATTTTTACGGTTGTATTAAGACAGAAACTAGTATGATTAGTAGCACAATTTTGTCTATTAGAATGTTGTGGAATTTTTTCCAATTGTCAAAATTATAACAGCGAACCGGATTGTGATCCGATGAAAGTTCGGTCACTGATATAACGCTTAATAGTAAACCGTGGAAATTACATAAAACTAAATCAAGCGTGGATGGAACACCACGTCTTGAACTTGGATAGTGTGTTGGTTGAGGAGAGAAGTTAACTATAAATTTACCTTTGTTTATTTCATTATAAATTATTTATTTGTATTGATTGCAAAAAACAATAATGTGAACGGGCAACTTTTATTGCTTAACGAATCAATGGTTGCAATTGCTCGCAGTTTCGATTAATATAAAACCGGGTTTTAATTTGAAGAAGAAGTTAAGTTTGTTGTGCAATAGTTTTGGCGAAATTTCTTCCTTCCTAGATCGTACCGAAGATTACATTAGCTATTACCAAATAATTGGCGCTTTCTGTTTTCGGCAACGAAAAGTATTTCGCCAAAATCAGTAAGTTTATCGACAATTTCGATTTTATTATAAATGAAGCGGTCAGCAATAAAATTGAATCAATTGTTTCTTGTATTAAGAGCAACTTGACCAACATCCAAAACAACAATCAACTTACAACTGACAATATTATCAACAATAAGCTCATCAATGAACATCTGGCATCGAATACTGAATTAGTTATGAGGCTATCCAACGAATTTAATTCTCACAAATCAGCATATGCCAGCTCGGATAAAACCATTGACGAATCGCTAATCGTGTGACTTGAGAAGGAATTGAGAACTTCCAGTGATGCTAGCCATAATCTAACGAATACCCTCTTAATTCACATACCAGCTATAATTACAGATCACACTAACCTTCATCAGGAACTTTTTCCTGCCACAGCTATCAATTATTCATATTACAGTCTGACAAAATGTCAAATGTAAAAATATATCCTGCTTCAATGGACAAGTTGCTTCATTTAAACTAACGATTGCTGAAGCTATATCATGGTCCGAAACTAACTTATCTTAAAGAATATGTCGATTCCCGAAATATTAACAATAACATGGCAATACCAAAAAACAAAAACGCTTGTCTCTCTACTACCAGAATGTAAAGAGACTAAGAACTAAATCTTGCGTTTTTTCAGCAATTTAATGACTTCCTTTTGATATTTTTGCACTCACCGAGACTAATTTGAATAAGGATTTCAACAGTAACGAGGAAAGGTGATTTTTATTGTCGAGACATAAGTTTAACCAAAGACTTTGTCTTTGACCTGATGGGTCCTCAAGATGACATATCTTTGCAGTGGGGGATTTCAATCTCCCCGGCTGAAATGGGATTATTCAGATGATTATGTTGATTCGAACGCACTAACCGCCAAAGAAATTTTATTCACTGTCAGTATGTTGAACTATGGACTATTTCAGATCAGCAACGTTAAGAACAGTCTGAACAGGCAACTCAATTTGGTGTTTTCCTCTGTTATCAACAATACCGTCGCTTCTGAAACCAGTCTGAGCCTCTGTGTCACATATATATATAATATATATATATATATATATATATATATATATATATATATATATATATATATATATATATATATATATATATATATATATATATATATATATATATATATATATATATATATATATATATATATATATATATATATATATATATATATATATATATATATATATATATATATATATATATATATATATATACCATTCTCCCAAATCACCTTTTGTCTGGAACCGACTTTGTGAAACTTAGTGATTTACTAGCAAACATCGATTTTGATACCATTTTAAATGATAATAATGACATAGACACCCAAACTGTTACCTTTTACTCTGCAGTTTTTGAATGTTTTGAATAGGCCGTTCCGTATACTCACAAAAAAACTGTAGCGCCATCACCTCCTTGGTATAATAGTGAACGTTTCGTAACCGTCGACATAAACGTTGGCAAAGATTCCTCAAAACTAAATCGGACTCTGATTACTCTACCTATTTAAATAGTTGTAATGATTACAGTAGTTTGTCTGGCGAATTTTATGGGAATTATATCAGACTCATACAATCCAACCTAATTGCTGATCCTACCAGTTTATGGCGACGGATATCCTTCCACTCTGAAGTGAAAAGATCATTCCTCTAACGATCCTAAAGTCATAACAAATCATATTGGCAGCTTTTCCAGTTTGGCTTTTACAAACAGCGATTTTGAACCCGATAAAGATTACTTCATATACATGAATAGTTGCGTTCAAACAACCTTAACTTCCATTCAAATCGAAATTCCGGTCCTGACGGTCTGCCATCCATCGTCTTAAAAAACTGCAATGATATTTTTGCTCAGCCGCTGACAACGGTTTTTCAAAAGTTGCAGACATCTATAATTACAGGCCGATTTTAAAATTATCTTGTATACTTTTATTGTAAACCATTGTTTTCTGACAATCAGCATGCTTTTCACAAAACACGGTCCACGACCACAAACCCTATTTAATTCACTTCACAAACATTAAATATAATGGAAGCATGGAACGAGGTTGATGCTATTTTCACCGATTTTAGTAAGGCGGTTAACAGGACTTCTCATGAAGTTATTTTGTTTAATCTTAGGGCTCGTGGCTTTTCACTCCAAATTCTCCGTTGGATGGGCAACAGACCGTATATATCATGTGCTGTTCACGTCATCAGTATCAGCTCATTTCTCAATGAGCCCAAGGCAGTCATCTGGGATCGATTTTTTCATTCTGTCTATTAACGACATTGAATGTTTAATTAAATTTCATCCATATACGCCGAAGATATGAAGATTTACAAACGGATTTCAAACGCCAACGACAAGAGCCTATTACAGTCCGACCTCAATAACTTCTCCACATGGTGTGCAAAGAACAACCTTAAGTTGAACGTGGGAAAATCCCAAACAATGACCTACTCTCGGAAACGTGCACTCCATTTCTCATGACTTTATATTGGAATCGTTGTTAATAGATGCAGTTACCAGAGCCAGTTCTGTTCGTGATTTGTGGTCATTTGTGACAGCGAATTGAATTTCAGACATCACATCAATCGTACTATCAATCAAGCGAACTCTGCGAACTCGATTTCATCAAGCGTTGATCGAAAGAATTCGACGAGCCTTATGTTATGAAGGCTTTTTATTTAACTTTCTTCAACTGAGTATGCTAGGCAGGTGTGGTAGCCTTATCAAGAGGTTCATATAAAAAGCGTAGGTGGACATGTTCAACCTGCCTCCATATCACGATCGTCTCAAACTAATTGACTTAACTTACCCTAATTTCACGTATAACCCGCAAAATTAAACTTATCTTTTTATACTTCAATATATTCAGAATTTCCGATAGGTATAGTGTTTTTCTACTTTTCGAATCGCCAAAATGGCGATTATGAAATAAGTGTTTAGGTTAGTAATACGTGATAGGTTTACTTAAGGATGGATGAATGAAGAGATTAGGGGCCAATGGCTTGAAAAGTTTTGGGGTTGCAGAAAGAGATCATTCTTTAAGACAAAGTCGGTATTAATTTATGATTCGCACCGGTCCCGGAAGATATTAAACCCAAAGTTTAGAGGGAGAAATGGATGGTTAGTGGTATACACAAGTTTACAAAAACAAATAAAAAATTATACGAGCGTTCTATGAAGATGTGTGTAATTGAGTTTCCGAGAGTTGGAACGAAGTAACTGCTGAATGTATTCGAAACGGATTCCAGAAAGTTAAACTTCATGATTATGGCAATGAAGTTGAATCTGAAAATTTAAGTGACATTTCAAATCAGATGATGAAGAGGTAGCATGAATTATCGAGCAATATCAGGATATCCTAAAGGCATTTTCTATTGAGTCAGACGAAGAATTTATGGGATTCGGGTCAGACGAAGACTTTCTTGGGTTTTAAATGTGTCTATAGGTACTAGGTATACGTTTTAAAAGTTGCCAGTTGAGTTATTTTATGAAAATAATATTGTAAATTAATTGAAACTATTACCCGCGCCTATCGTATTACCCGCACCTTTAAATTTTCGAAACTCGCGGGCTATACACAGGAAATTAGAGTAATGACTCAAACTAAACTTGACTTCTATGAGAAAATCTAAATTCGCTTGATTTAAGAATTGTACCTATCTTTCGAATCGACCATCATAGAACTGATTACGGTAAGAATGAGCCTGTCTTTAGAATGCCGGCGCGAGGTTAATCCACACTGTCACTTCATTGATTTTAACATGACGAAACGCAAAAACATTTTTAACTGATTTGATATTTTATTTAACTCGTTTTTTTTGTTATATTTTGCTTTATATAGGTAATTTAATTTTTTTAAATCTGTTTGTAATAAGCAGGCTGAACGTTCCTTTTGTTTAGCTATCAAAACTAGGTGGTTTATAATCAGATTAGATTTAAAATACATATTTTGCCGCTTGTTAACTTCCAATTTCACTAGTTAAGCAGTTCGATATCCTTGTTTATTCACTTGAATTATACTCAAAAACATAATAATAATACAGATGGACATTCCTCGCGCTCGGTTAGGAGGGGTAATAGGTCCTTGGGAATTATTATTATTAAATTAGCAGTATGATTCGATTTTGACAATTCCAATATCGATCGGCTTTTGAAGTCACCACCTAGCATACAAAAGCCGTGATTCTGTTTATAGGTTTGTTGAAATCCCAATACTTTCTATTACTTTAGTTTTGAAAGATCAATTTGTTTTGTTTAACATGGTTGTGTTTATTACTTAAGTATTCTTTTCTCTTGACACATGGAACAGATGTATAGCAGATGTTGCCTTTGATTTTCACGTCGAAAAGACGTGTTTGTTTATTTTTTCTTACTATTCTAAACTAAATTTAAATTATTAATTTTCAATAATAATAACGAGTTAATTTATAACGAGATGTAGTCTTAAAGCCATATAAATAAAAGCATCATAATAGAAATTGCTATACAAATATCGCTACAACATATACCAAATTTTCTGTGTCTTACACTAAGCAGTTATAATTGTCAGGCTGGAGTTACGTGCAATCATTATAGGCCAAAAATGAGCGATGGTCAAGAGCCTTCATCTCTATGTTTGGCAGAACATCTTCATAAACTATCGAAGTGACAACAAAGAAGGCAATATTATGTTTTGAATTAATTGAGCTGCACACCTCATTACAAATGAGCTTTCATGCTCAATATGTGGTGTGTGATTCACCAAATTGTCCGTGCTTTAATAAATAAATAACCTTGTTCACAGTTGATACATTTCAATAATTTATTTTTATCTTCTTCGTTTGTAATATTTTTTAATGGGCATGTTGAAAACTCGTGTTGTTCATTGCACATATAGCATTTAGCAACTTGAAAACAGTTCCTAGTTCCGTGGCCAAACATTTGGCATTTTTGCATTCTGTTGGCCCATTTCTGTGTATTACGTAGTAATTCCGCTGAACAATTTCATTTAGGACACCTGTTATTTTGCGTAGCTCACTTATATTTGTTTGATTTTGATTAAAATTCAACAAACATGTAGCGTGGTCTTTACATACAGTTATTTAATTTCTGTAGAAAAGAGATTTGAATTACCCAAGTCTTCTTTGATGTCTGGAACATCGTAAATTGATAAGCCTAGTAAGTACGAACTTTTATTGCTTGCTTTCTGGATTTTTGTACGAAAGAAGTGTGTTTCTTTTTTTATCAATTGCGATTTTATTTTATTATAGTCGTCTTAATATACGTAGTTGAGTTTAACATCCATGGTTATATTTTTTAATTTGTAGTTTTTAGTACGAGCCTGTTGATAATTTAAAAATAGGTAATCTTATTTGTGAAGGTATTCCATTTCTAACTATTAGCGGTGGTTTATCTGGAATTATATCGTCTCCCGAGTGTTAGGTGATTAAAATCATGCAGCGAGATTGTTGATGATTTTGCACTCACAGGTCTTAGAGAAGCCACAAGGACTTCTCTGTCTTTTAAGTAAGACAAATTTGTCTAGAATTTCATTTTTATATTTAGTTTACTGTACTTTTATATACCGTTACTTAATTTATTAACTTTATTATTGGTGTTTCACAAACAAACTGATTAATAATTTTTAATTACCTATTTTATTTGGAAAAAATAGGTCTGTCCGTATTGCAGACTGAACAGCGAATGTTTGCATTACATCCTTACTTATACCTACATACATTTTTTAGACTTGCAGGCAACTACACTGGTAGCTAATTATACTGGAGATGTACCGATATTTACCCGAATTAATTCGATAATTTGCCAATATAACAAATGCTAGGGCCTTTTATCACAATATCATAGGTATTTCTCCATAACCAAAGAAAGCAAAAAACGTTTGGTTTTTAATCAATAATATTATATTTAATTATAAAATATGAATTATTATTTATATTATTTATTTACTTATTAATGTGTTTATCATACAAAACTAGTGTTACGTAAATTTTTAAATGCGATTTCTAACTATGTAAAAAAAAAAATTGTTGTAGATATGTTTAGTACCAAAGCGCATTGTATAATTCACAAATATGTAAAAATGAAAAAAAAAATAAAAATTGGCACATTAAAAATTGGGTATGCGTGTCGGGATTATATACTACATAAATGGAATTTCGTTTATTTTTACCTAAGTACAAATATTTATATATACACAGCTTTAAACGCGAGCGGTTACATCTTTTACGCGGAACTTAACACTTCGTGATTTAACATGTCGCGGGTCGACAGACTTCCGGACCCTAATCTATTGCGTGATCGACTTCGACTTAATTGGGCACGACGTTCAGCGCCAGCTGGTCGAGGATCACGTTTTCGCCGATTTTTACCGAATACTGAACCGGTTTGTAGGGCCTCCAGCAGACTATCCATAACACCTTCCTGTGTTTGGCCAGCATCAATGTCTATATCTATTGTTATACGTTGCTTCCGTTCTTCTAAATCTCTCTGTTGTTGTTCACGAGCTTCCCGTTGCCGTTTAGCTTTCTCCTCATCCTCTCGCAACTTAACATTTTCTTGTAGGGCTGTCTTGAATGAGTCTTTAAATGTTTTTATGTCTGAGAAAAATTCCTCCATTGTGTATTTATTCGAATCAAACGCAAAGTAGTCTCCTAAATTTTTGTATAAATTTTCCATTTTCGTTTGCATGGTGCCCAGCAATTCGACTTCTTTGCGGCACTCGGTCGCAAATTGTTCCATTTCTGCATAGAAAAGATCGTTATCGTTTTGAGGTATTTTATTATTATTTAAATCAGATTCTAGATTCTTAAGCGAGCTGTTCATTTGTCGCATTGTTTTCTGGATATTTTCCAGGCTAACGCGTGATGCTTTATCGACGTGTGATAAGTCTTCGAAGAAGTGTAGTGATTCAGGGAATTTCTTTTCTACCGTGTCGACCAAGAAATGTAGCAATGTTCGTTTATTTTCAGAATCTTTTGTATTTGTTAGCTTGGTTAGGAAACTAATTTCAAAACCAAATGCGGCTTCATTTTTCGAACCAGTATTCATGTAATTACCTAATAGCAGTATAAGTTCTAGTATTTTCGCGAATTTTTTAGTTGTTTTAACCTCTTCACAGGCGGCTGTGGCGTTTACTATATCCGGTTTAACATCCTGTATTAAATCGGGTAGGTTTAATTTGAAATTCAAGCTGGATAGGCGAGCGCTGAGTCGTTTTATTTCACCAATGGTCGCTGCAAAATCTTCGGCTGCGGATAATTCTTCACCCTGCGCTTTACATTCCTGTAGTTTTTTTAATTGCTCCGGCGATGGCAAATACTGCATCAGTTGTTGTAGCACGTTGCTCGATAAGATTGATGTGTCGCAACGAAGCAGGCAAAGTTTAATTTGTTCATAGGATAAATGTTTTAATGAACCACCCAAAAGTATAGACAAATTTTGTGCTGCTTTTGAGTCCAAAACTTTAAGATCGATAACATTCTTTTTAGATGAGGCTGGTTTATCGCCATCTACCTTTTCAGATTTTTTAACAGGTTTCGATGAGAAGTTATTTCGTAGTTCATTAAATACATCGTCCGATGCCAATTTACCTTCTTGAGCTTTAACCCAGAATGAATCTTCAGATAGTTTCATTGGCTGGATTGCTTTCCAGTTTGCACGTTTCATTGGTTTATCTCCGACATCATATTTCGGTTTTGGTTTAAGTCCGTGAGGAAGTACTGGAGCTGGAGGTGGTCTAAGCGCTCCTCCAAATGGCGGAGGTGGTGGTGCACCAGGCATACCAGGGAATGGCGGAGGCGGTGGTCCGCCCATTCCCGGCATAGGTGGAGGTGGCGGTGCAAAACCACCACCCATACCTGGCGGAGGCGGAGGAGGTGGAGGTCCTCCTCCCATCATAGGTGGTGGTGGAGGTGGAGGAGGAGCTGGACCACCACCTGGAACCGGTAGATTTATAACCGGAAGATTGTTTTTGGGCTTCATCGGAACTACACCATTCGCTTCGTAATGTTTAATCTTTTCTTCTAGATTGGTTACGTTTGCTTCGGCCTCCTGTTTTGCCATTGTAAGCTCCTCAATTTTTTTCTCTAGTTGTTCATTCTTTTTACTCTCTTGTGTTTTAGCCTTTTCCACCAATTCCTCCACCAGTACCATTGTATCAATTTTAAAATCCCGGTTTTCAAAGTTGGGGTCACCTTTTTTGTGAAACACAATTTGCGAAACACATTCTTCGATCAACTGAAAATACGCCGGACGATACAAATGGTCGTCTCTTATGTACAGCAAATGCTGTAATATCGATAGGAAATATGGTTCCGCCTGAGTATCCATAACTAAATTTTTAACAACTTCAAAACAATCATTTATATCATCAAACTCAAGCCGAACATTATCGAATCGCGAACTAAATTCTTCAAAATCATCTTCTCGCGCCTCCGTAAATATACGAAAATGTTTGATTAAGAAGTCATTGTTACTCTTCTGAATCATATCGTTGAGCATGTCCAATCGCTCGTACAACCCACTACGCATAATTTCACATCGTAAATGTAACCGAAAATTAAAATCGTTCGATGTACTTATTATGGTGTTAATAAACATGAGACTATTACAACATAATTCGCGTTTTATATCGTTATTATCGCATTCAATAAATAGACCTTCTACAATCGACCGAAATCGTTCACCCGGTCGATCAAATTGTACTGCGTTTGTAATGGCACGCAACACCTTTTCGTAACCATTTCGTTCGGGAATTAAACAAAAACTGGCTAGTAAATTAAGTGCTTCGGACATTGTGTGCGGTCGGGTCGGATTTAAACTTTGTGCCAATAGCAGCACTACAGCATGATTATCCGGCTTTATAATTAAATTTAAGCCCCAACTATTATTCATAAACGCTTTTAGGCAGCGGACACATTCATATTCTATTTTATCATATTCGATACGATTTGCTTTCTGCTGTTTGCAGTCTCGTAACAAATTGACGAGTTCGTTCAGCCCATCTTCGCCAAAGTCTTTGATCCAACTTATTGTGTTGTTTACGAGTGAGACACGTAAATTTTCGACACATCGAAATATTTTGTATGGCGGTAGGTCGATTTGTTTTAGGTAAATCGTGTAGTCTTGTGGTGATTCGAATCGGGATCTCGAGCTGGTTTGTGCGTTAACTGAAAAGTATAAAAGAAAAATTAATTAATAAATCAGGTTACTCGTAATTAAGCCTATTTAAAAAGAGTACTCTCAAAACTTTATTACTATCAATATTTTTATGTGAGTTTGGTTGAAGTTAAGAAAGTATACGAATTTCTTACCTTACAGCAGAACCAACCAGTTGGTTCGTTAGAAATTAGGTTGTTCTCAGTTTGAACTATTTACGTGCCTTAGCTCTGAAGGAAGCAGGTCAAACATTTTAAACTTCCGTTATAGAATGTTAAAACTAAATTTTATTCAATGTTTGAAAAATTATCATAACAAGGTAGCTCCGTCGTTGCCGTTATACGTGTATATAACGAATTCTACAAAGAGAGGAGAGGTAAAGACGCTAAAGATGCACAAGATCATCTGAATCATTTGGCTGAGAGAGGTGCTTAATGAAGACCTCATTCATAAAAAATGAATAAAGATTTAAAAAGAGTAAACACAATTTGCAAAAACGCCTGGAATTCATTTTGGCTGTGTAGGCTAATAGAAGAATGCAGAGGTAATAAAAATAATGTTTCGAAGAATTTTATCTTGTTCTAAAGAGCCAACGAAGTGAGCATGTTGGATGGTCCTCCAGGTGTTTTAATTTTTAGAGTCGATATCATTCTACAAAATTAATTGTTTGCGTTAAAAAAGCGATTAGAGTGTGTTAAGGGCGGCCCGCCTGTAGTAATTGCGAAATAGATAATTCCTCGATAATGTACCTCGTTAATCGTTCGGCGATGACGATATGGACCTTAGACGTCGTCTGCCACCAGTATTACTATTCCCAGGTCAATAAATGTCAATACGATAATATCGTGGAAATGAATTCTAGTTAATTAAAGGTTACAAGGGTGGTTGTAATAAAATTATGGTGAATTTTAGGTGCAGAAAATACATTAAAAATAACTAGCGAGTTTGAAATTGAGTTTAGGCCGTTATTTAAATAAAGCACCAACACGGAGAAAGTGACTTCAAATTAAAATAACCGTTATGATTTTAAAAATGTTTTAATTTTATTAATTTTAATGTTTATTTAAGTAGTAATAATAATTCTAGATCACGTGTCTGAACACGAGGAAGTTCTAAATCTCGAATTATTTTTATAAAAATTTACCGAATGAAAATAATGATAAATGGAACGAAAATCTGAATAAATAAATAATTTAGACACTAATCGATATTCTTGAATTTTTTCGACAACGCAGTTAAAAACTATTTTGAAATTCGAAGCAATCGATAAGATAAACAAGAAAATATAAGGTATTGCAAAAGTCATCATTCGATTTCGATTTTCTAAGACAGAAAATTTGCTAGTGAATAAAAAGAAATGGTTATGTTTGTTCCTTATCTTTATGTAAATATTGGTAAAGTGGCGGCCGCCAGTACTTTGGCCTTAGCCAGAACATGACTTCCCTAATATTCTCTAATTATAGTTTGGTGTTCTTCTAAAAGGCCACCGAGGCCTAAAGCTCACTAAAGATCGTAAATATATACTACAATGCCCAATTGGGGCCGGTCATCTGTTGATGTTTGAGTGTGGCCATCACGGAAATCTCACGTCATAAAAATAATGTGAAGATTTAGGCAAAATTATCAGTTTCAGCAGAAATTGCATTAAAACAAAAATGTATAATTTGAAACACGTTAATGCATTCAATTTTAAACAAATTTGGGATTCACAGTATTGATGAATGACCAACTCACAGAGATTTTCAACGAAGAAAGCATACAAGGGTAGTTAGACTCCTCTAGAAATAAAAATTATCCGATGTCGATACATTCTACTAGATCATCTTGCACAGCTTTGAACTAACATTACCAATAAAAAATATATACGAAATCGTGGAATTAAACAAAAACAAGATAACTGCAAAAAGATAAATGTTGGAATATTGCATTTAAAGTTTGAAGTTGTAGTGTATTTCTGTGGAACGCAATCGCCTTTTTTGCTTTGATTTTCTAAGAAAATAACGAACAGTTTAAAAAACGGTTCTGGGTATTAAATAGAATTACAAATTCTGCATCGACTGGTTATAAAAACTGAAAAGGTGGTTTTCTGCAGATAGCCTGTTTTTGTTTAATTCCACAGTTCTCCATGGCATGATGATGTTCCAGAAACTGATCAATATATACAGTTTTATTGAAAACCAAATCCAAAGATTATGTTATATCATGAATATTCAATATTCGATTAAATCTAATCCTAATTACAATGTACAGAATCTAGCTCGTGGCGTTCCCACATAAAAGCCTGAGGTATTCATAATTTCAGTATACTAAATACAAACAAACAACAATGACACTCAACATCATTTCCAACTCCTAATTTTGGATTCCTAGTAAATATAAATGAATTTGTTTTATTAAATGAAAAATTTCCAAAATAACACACACATTCTCTTCAAATCAGAGAAAAGAAATGAATGTTTTATGGTGCGCGGCGATAGGTAATGCAATCACATCAATAATTCCAAAGATATTTAAAATCCTTGTGTGCAGAAGTTGGAAATCTACTATCAATCCACGTTATCTATCCAGCTGCCAACATGGGGATATAATTATATAAAGGGTGATTTTTTTGTGGTTAGGATTTTCATGCATTAGTATTTGACAGATCACGCGGGATTTCAGACAAGGTGTCAAAGAGAAAGATGCTCAGTATGCTTTGACATTTCATAATGAATAGACTTACTAACGAGCAACGCTTGCAAATAATTGAATTATATTACAAAAATCAGTGTTCGGTTCGAAAAGTGTTTCGCGATTTACGTCCGATTTATGGTCTACATAATCGACCAAGTGAGCAAACAATTAATGCGATTGTGACCAAGTTTCGCACTCAGTTTACTTTATTGGACATTAAACCAACCACACGAATGCGTACAGTGCGTACAGAAGAGAATATTGCGTCTGTTTCTGAGAGTGTTGCTGAAGACCGTGAAATGTCGATTCGTCGCCGTTCGCAGCAATTGGGTTTGTGTTATTCGACGACATGGAAGATTTTACGCAAAGATCTTGGTGTAAAACCGTATAAAATACAGCTCCTGCAAGAACTGAAGCCGAACGATCTGCCACAACGTCGAATTTTCAGTGAATGGGCCCTAGAAAAGTTGGCAGAAAATCCGCTTTTTTATCGACAAATTTTGTTCAGCGATGAGGCTCATTTCTGGTTGAATGGCTACGTAAATAAGCAAAATTGCCGCATTTGGAGTGGAGAGCAACCAGAAGCCGTTCAAGAACTGCCCATGCATCCCGAAAAATGCACTGTTTGGTGTGGTTTGTACGCTGGTGGAATCATTGGACCGTATTTTTTCAAAGATGCTGTTGGACGCAACGTTACGGTGAATGGCGATCGCTATCGTTCGATGCTAACAAACTTTTTGTTGCCAAAAATGGAAGAACTGAACTTAGTTGACATGTGGTTTCAACAAGATGGCGCTACATGCCACACAGCTCGCGATTCTATGGCCATTTTGAGGGAAAACTTCGGAGAACAATTCATCTCAAGAAATGGCCCGGTAAGTTGGGCACCAAGATCATGCGATTTGACGCCTTTAGACTATTTTTTGTGGGGCTACGTCAAGTCTAAAGTCTACAGAAATAAGCCAGCAACTATTCCAGTTTTGGAAGACAACATTTCCGAAGAAATTCGGGCTATTCCGGCCGAAATGCTCGAAAAAGTTGCCCAAAATTGGACTTTCCGAATGGACCACCTAAGACGCAGCCGCGGTCAACATTTAAATGAAATTATCTTCAAAAAGTAAATGTCATGGACCAATCTAACGTTTCAAATAAAGAACCGATGAGATTTTGCAAATTTTATGCGTTTTTTTTTAAAAAAAAGTTCTCAAGCTCTTAAAAAATCACCCGTTATTATATATATATATATCAAGAAAATCAGTCACAAACAATGTAATTGTATTTGTCTTTAGTATTATTAAAGCCATCGAACACTACCAACTGATCGACATGGCCTACACCGACAAAGCTTTTGCTTTTATCAGGAACGGCAAACCGTTAATTTCTTTGGCTTTTCTAATGCTTTTGGGTTTTCTCTTATTTTTACGACCGAACACAGTTTATCGAGAAGGCCAAATTTGTAAAGGCCTCAACTTATTTATCACCTTATCGATTCTCATCTTCGCGGATGACTTAAAATCTTTTAGAGTATTACAAATCTGGTGGTGTGAAACTAACTAACTGTAAAATTATGCTATTCCAATGAAATAAATTGCTTGTAATTATGGTCTCGGCTATCAATGGCAACATAATTTACAAAGTGAATGAGATAAAAAACTTAGGCGTTATGTTTGTGGAGGGAGCGGTTCAAAATCCCGTTATTCAAAATCCCGTATTTTAAAATCATGCTTATTTTAAATTCACCCTGCACCGCACGTACTACTTTATATGATGTTAAATGTTTAACGATGAAATACGGGATTATGAAAGTTTTACGGGATTAATAAGATCCAAGATGTAAGTATGATTTAAACTGGGTAACACACGGACTGCAGAACCCAAATTTGTTCCGGAGTATATTAGAAAATATTCCGTGTACTAAGCCATTAAAAGATTCTGTAAAAGGAAAGCCTACTTAGTTTTGGAAATGTAAATTTAAAAATTCAACTCTTACTACCAGTAGGTTTACGAGCTCGGAATCTTATACCGTGTGCAGATCGATTGTAGATTATGATCTATTGTAGATTAAACTGATCGTTCTTAATCGTTGATCTAAATCAGTAAACTAATCTCGTAGACTAGGGATTAGTTTTAATTTGGGGAATAGTGCAGCGATTGTAGTTATATACGAACAAAATAAAACACAAAAAAATAATTATGGTTATTTCGACAAATTGTTTTTAAAAGTTATGGCAGACTGTTTAATCGAAAATCAATAATTCGATTCATCTTAAAATTAGAACCCCTAGCACAGTTATATGGTCAATTAATTGGCATTTCCTGAGGGCGCAAACATTTTTTTGTTTACCCGTATGCCCGTGGAAATTTATTTTTATGGAACGCAAATAAAACTACCTATAAAATACCTTTCTTCAATTATAGTAAATATTTAGTAAAAATTATTTTTCAGAATCTCCTAAAAGTTTACTATAAGTAATACATATTTTAAGAGAGAGAGAGAGATCTATTTTAGAGCTAATCTAACATTTTGAGCTAATCGTGTATAAATTCAGGGATTTGCTTTGTTGTAGATTAGGAACGAAGAGAAACGAGATCAATATACGTCACGCGCACCCACCACAAAATAAATAGGATTAGTCCACTAATCTAGATCATAATCCCTAGTCTGCGCACGATATTAGTCTAGAGTGTGATATGTAATTTCGATATAGTGATATATTCACTCTCGCATCATATTGCCGATTTGCAAATTAGACTACCAATGAAAATAATATACCCGAACTACATATACTAACTTCACATATAATCATACTCAACACATATGGGTAAGTAATTTAAGTTAGAATTTGATTAGGTGCAAACTGCGATGAAAATTCATTTAGCATTTAATAAAAGTTATTTTGATAAACATCCATCGTTCATTTACAAAAATTTATATATCTA
This sequence comes from Nephrotoma guestfalica, assembly GCA_963691935.1. Lineage (NCBI taxonomy): Eukaryota > Metazoa > Arthropoda > Insecta > Diptera > Tipulidae > Nephrotoma > Nephrotoma guestfalica. Next base: position 98,235,095 of record OY829913.1, read on the forward strand.
ATGGATAAAACCAATTGATTACTCGAAATAATATAAAAGATTACTGTAAAACTAAAATTGAACTTTACAACCAAATCCGAATATAGATTTTGTATTGTGAGTTGTACTTCCTCACAATTAAAGTATATATAGTATGCAAACACATTCCGTAAAATTAAAAATTCTTCTCGTTATGTACTCGCATATATGTATACGTCGCACGCCATATAATCGACCCAAATTTACGATTTTTTATTGATTACCATAAACAACATAAACTACAGTAAATTAAGTTCATTGTACGTCACATAAATATTAAAGGGTGATTAACTCTTTTTATATACACATTATGTACAGCTTCTTCTTTAAGATAATAATCATAAAGTATCTGAGTAACAAAGTATTTTGTTGGTACTAAAACATAATTATGGCTGTATTACCGATACAGATAAGAGTTAATTATAATTCGTTCCGCAAACATAATCAACCGGCTATATATTACCACCAACTATGAATATTGCGGTCTAATCAAGTTTTTTGGATTTTGTTGTTCTTATCTAGTGTGCTATATTTGTTTCAGCGGTTTTAAACTAATTTTGATAGTTTCGAATTTGCTAAATTAAATAAAGTCTGTTTATAGCTTACGATAGTTTACCTCACTTAAACTAAGCTTTGAAGGAAACATTTCGCGACTTTAAAATTGTAAAATTCGTGCTTTAGGTTTAAAATGGAGAATTGCTGATAACATGCACAAGTTTCATAATAATCCGCGGATTTTTGTATTGCACGTAACAGTTATTAATAAAACAACTATTTCTTGGATTCTAATTTCAATCAATTTGTGGGGGGTTTTGTTTACATTTCTATTGCAGATATTATCTAACAAAACAGTCAGTTTAATTTTAACTTTAAATTATGTGCCCATATTTGTATATATGCCGATTTCCAAAACGGCAATTGTTAAATAGATAAAGAAATTTTTGCAGATATGAATACGTATATTGTATTTTAACATATTATTGAATTAACCTGTACAGTCAGAATCGATTAATGGAACATAATATGCGTATAACTTCAAAATGCAAATTAATCTATCAGAGACGAACTTATAGAAATAATTCTGAAAATCCGACAGGTAATGCAGCCACAATTATTTGCAGATCCTGATACGGCTGTTCTCAGTTACTAGTTCTCAAGATATTTCTTAAGAACTCCCTAGATTGATTGGCGGATCCCTAGATTGATTATTATTAAACTGTTAAACATATAGAAGATGCTTTTAGCGGCGCTAAAAATAGAGAACGTACATTGTTGAATAAGCAACCACAATGATCGGTCTTAGAATGGAATGCACCTCTATTTTGAGGTGATTAATGACATTTACGATCTCAGTAATAAAAATAATTTTGACAAACCAAGAACAACTAAAAACAATATTTCGGAAGTTGCATAAAATTTATCTGACGAAAAGAAGCTCAGCGCCGATTATGTTTGAGGTATACAGAATAAGCTATAAGAAATTTGTTAATGTTTATAGCCAAAATATAACTTTATTTGAAATTATGTGAAACTTTCTAAAATTTATATATTCATTACAAATGTTGTGATGATGCATCAGATTAAGCTAAATTTAATTTAGATTCTGGAATAACACTAATTCTGGCTGTGCTAGGTATCATTCCTTAATGGATTGATTCTAAATTGGTATGATAATTGAATTGGAATTCTAAACTGTTACTGCGTTAGTACAAATTGGAGTGACCGCATGGGAACATAAAAGTAATTGTACAAATGGAAAGAAACGAGATCACCCCCACCGACATGCCAGCATTTCTCATACAACAGAAGTCGAGACGTCCCCTATGAGATGTAGCGCCAGGAAAAACAAATAAAAAACAGCTGTGTCATGCAATTTTAAAAAATTAAAATCCAAACCCCTTAAACAGCTAATCACAGACCAAAGAAGTTCGATTGTAGTATAATGTTATAGGTTTTAGCAGACTTCGTTAAAAACTTAATGTTCGATGTTCTGTTCTTCTGAAATTGAAAAAATATGGACCATTCCGTTGATCTCGAAAATTTCAATTAATTTTGGCGGTTATTGTAAGATTTCCTATTCTAATTTGTATTTTTCCTAATTTAAAATTGATGGCTGTTTCGTTTAACATCGGTTTTTTTCTTCGGTCACAACCAAACTGAATAAAATGCAGACAATACTACGCCGTCAAGGATAATTAGTATGTTGAATTTTCCAGTAACTAGAAAATAGCCTCGGCACTTGGCTTTTTCTTAGTTACTGGAAAATTCAACGTATTAATGGCGTTGTTAGTTCCCCTTGTAAGAAAAACTGTACATAATTTATGAAAGGGTATGTAATTGAAAGCTTAAAATCATTTAAAAAATTATATCCGATTTAGGTTTAGGAAACCTCCGACTTTTTGAACACAAAATTTTTTTCAGGCTTTCATGTAAATCGAGTAATCCCTGTTTTATAAAGCCAACTAATAGATCAGGGCTGGGATGTTGTACCATCACTATTTTCGACTATCGATTTAGTTTATGTCTCATTTTTTACGAGTAAAATGGCAGTCTATTTGACTTCCAAAATTAAGCATTTTCTAGTGTGTTCTCAGCTTGCTCGAATAGAACATCACTCTATTTCTTTTCTACGATTTCTAAGACTACTAGATTAATCGACTCTATTTATCACCAAATAAGTTTTTCGTGATATATTTATCGAAATGAGAAAAGAGAGAAAGTTCACAATTATATCAAGAGGTTGAAATCGCGATATAAAACACATAATTGTTTATGAGAAATATAATGTTAATTGATTCCTGAAAATTGAGACATAAACTATGTCAAAAATCGAAAAAAGTGATGGTAAAGTAAGAGATTTGACCATTTTCTGTTATCCAGTATTACGCACACTTTTAATTTTCGCATTTATTTGTAGTTAAAATTGTGGATTAACTTCCCGATCCTGCTTCCTAGTCGTGACGTTTCAAATGATTCGTTTTATTTTTACCACGTACATATAAGGAATTCAATCCGGATAGAGTTAACTTTGGGTTGAAATGGAACTATCTTTTAACGTATATAATGGCGAGCCAAGTTGCTACCGAATCGAAACCGAATTGATAATTTGAGATAAATGTTAAAATTATATATGTACATAATTTTAAATCGTGGTATTTCGTAATATTTTACCAACCCTCATAATCGGAAACGAGATTAAATTGCGTTCATGTTTCAATTGAGTTAACTCGATTCTAAAATTGTAAATTTTGCTTATCGAGGTGAGCAACGCGACGTTGACTAGATACCTCCGTTCTCCCTTTCCCTCTCTTTAAAATTTCAATGTTAATTATTAAAGTCAGATCAAACGACAAACTGTGATTTTTATGTTTTCTATTTACCCCAACATTTCACACGACTCAAAATGGCACTTTTAATTGTATCTTTCGCCTCAAATCTCTTGTTGGCGTAACCGGTAAATTTTTTACGTAACAGGACATTATCCCCTGCATTTACACTTCGCCATTCCCCCTGGCCCTTTACCCTGCGGTAATTACTCACTAAATATTCTCACATAATACCACCAGCCATTACTCATCAAAACTTTTTTCCGATTTTATATTGAATATTTTCTACAACACAAGTATGTTAAGTTTCTTACCTTTCTTTGAAAGTGCGCAGAATAAAATTACTTATGTTGAATAAAATAAACTCAGATGATTTTAAGACAGCGCACTGCTAGCTCGGGTTAAATTAAAAAATAGACCTTATAAGAGAAAATCGTAAATTAAGCTATTCAAGAATTTAAAAATTTGAATGAAAATCGAATGTATGGTTTTAATTCCTGCACAAGTTGAATTTTGTAAGTATGTAAACCAAGACCCTTACGCAAAATCCTCCATAGAGATGTTGGATCAAGCCACAATTGTTGTGCACGATAACGAATCGATTCATTTGGATTCTCTCCAATACTACGCATTATAGCTGCCACCGCCTGCTCGGTACGAACCATACGGAGTCTTACGGGACGCGTATTATCATTTAAAGTAAATGTGGTACGAAAGCGATCCATAGTTAATCGAATTAACTGCTCTGATGAACGATTATGTCGACCACAAAATTGACGTAGTGCACGATGAGTTTCACGAACTGGACAATATTTACAAAGTAAATTTGAACAATTTTCAAACGTTGTTCAGCCGTGAGTCTATTCATGACAAACCAAACTAAAAATCAACTGTCAGCTGTCAAATTGGCTGCCCGACAAAAAAATGTTGTCAACTTAAAGTTCCATAGTAAAATGGAAGATACGGCGCAATAACAACTCGCAACTTGTTGGTGTTGTTCTCTTTGAAAAATAAATTCAATGGAAAATCTGAATATGTCGCTCCAATCGCTTATCGGAGTTGCTTTTCTTAGTGCTTTAGCGTAGAAAATTACGTTATTCATGTAAAAAATAAAGTGTTTATAAATATACACGTTGAATAAATAAAAATAATGAGCAACATTCCACGTATCTTACTAGTGCTGCACTCTTAAGATTTGCGCCATGTTGGTGATAATAGAGTGACATCCAGTAAGTTTATAATTAAGTTTAGTTTTAAAGCTTTTGAAAAAATCTCAACAGATGAGAGTGTGGGAGTTTAAAGAAAAGTCTGTTTAAAGAAAAATATATTAAGTGGTCTCATTTTTATATCGTAAACTGGGGTGGTCCGTGTTACAAGAAAGAAAAAATCGGAGATAATTCTTTTACGAGAAGAAGGATCTTTGGAAATTTCAACCCCCCTCAACCTTGACATGGTGTCGCAAATATGTTATCGGTGAATCTTTAAGAAAACTGAGATGGTTTTTTTCACGAGGCGAAGGACCTGGTGCCGTGAAAATGATTTATCAATGAATCCTTAGAAAATTGAGATGGTCCTTTTCACGAGACGAAGGAAATTGGGAAATTCAAATTCCTCAAAAATAATAATCAGAACTGGGAATGGGACGAAGGAATCTAAGAACAATTAAAGAAAATCTACCCATCGACCAGAAACAAAGTCCGGGGATCGACCATCGGCTGCTAGAGGATAACTAGAGAAAGATAACGAGGATTCGTGTTTTTTTCTCCAAGGTCAAAACGCAAAAAATCCAGATGATATGTTTTCCTGCCCTTCCGCAAGAGGGTCTAACAATTTCTTTAAACCACCTTTTACAAATATTCAGAGCCTGGAGAAGGAAAGTGAAGGTAGCTTTTATCCGTAAGGATAGCTCCGGCCACAATTCTGTCCTCATTCTTACTTAAATGTTTGGAATGTCTTCTGAATAAGTACTTTAGAGATAACTCTCATGTTCTTTCCAATTCATCCTAGATAATACGTCTACCAAAAGAGTAAATATGTTGATAGAGCGCTCCATGAAATCGTAGAGTGAATTGAACCACTACTTGATAACAAAGAATTTCTGGAAGCATTAAATAGTTTGCTTGACACAGATTGCCGCATTTGAGATTGTCTAGGCAGCTATTATCTTCAAGATAATGCTACTAGACACCGTCGAATTTGGAGGAAAGTAAGCAAATTCCCAAAGGCTTGCCCTCTGACTCGATGGCTATAACTGCATTTATATGATCCTGAAGTGAATTTGTATTATCCCCTTGGACTGCACGCCACTGCCTTTCAGACAAAAATTGTTACAATTCTTAAAGCAGCTGCCAATGGAAACTGACTTTACACAAGCTTAATATTGATTGCGTAAGATTGTCACATGCTGCCTTAAGAGTCAACGCTTGTATTTTTGAAACTTATTCGAGGGATTATTGAATCCTTATCATATCCATGGAAATGAGGAGGCCAATAAATAAGCTAGAAACAGCTATCGGCTTGATAATGTCGTGTTATAAAAGACATCATCAAATGTTTTAACGGCCTTAAATTAAACAAGATGGAATAACTCTCCTACCTGCCGTTTATGAAAGAATTTTGTTGGAATCAAAGATAGGAAAAGAACTCAGGTGCTTTCAAACTATCATCGAGGCACCTTGAGAGGTCGATGAAATAAATTGTTAGCAGTAAAAAATAAATTGGTAGCAGCTACTACCATGGAGTAGACGAACATACGGATAAACATATGTTCCTATTCTTCTTATACACGTTGAGGATCAATGAAAAAAAATTTAACAGAATTACCGTTTTCGGTTCTAAGTCGCCTCATTGGGGTTTGCTACAATGGGGTGAATTTTGTTCGAAATCCGAGATACGAGACTTTACGTTTTTATATACGTATAAGGAGTATAGTATGTATACAATTTTATATTAGTGTATGTAATTTTTCTGTGGTTATATTTGTCTGTTTTCTGCGAATGCAAACATCAAAAGTTACGAAAAATTATGAATCGTTATAAATCGGTTTAGTTTTTATGGTGCTTATGTCGTTTCGTTGTCTCATTTTTTGACATCTCTCTAGCTTTTGAGCAGGCGAATTTTATTGAGTTAAGAATAAATTTTTTTACACATATGTATAACAATTTTAATTTATGCGAAGTAAAAAAATAACAACATACCTACTACTAACACAATCGTTATGTCGAGTTATTTCAATGCGATGTAAAAATATATACTTTTTTCGCAAACACAGAATTTATAATTATGTATTTTGAATTTACAAATTATAAATGTAGATGTCATCTAGAAACGTCATATCCAAAAAATTTAAATGACGAATGCGCACAAACACACATATACATACTTGCGGTTATTATTTTGTCAAGTCTCGGATTTCGAACAGAATCGACCCCAATGATTCATCTTACCAACTGACTGGCAGCGCAATTCCTTTTATTCATCGTTTAAACCAAAAACAAAAACTGGTCATAGCAGATTTATATTTATTGAGATATAACTGTAACTGTTCAGTCGGATTCCTTGACATTTTTAGTCAAATGATTATAAGCAGCCCAATTCCACTAAACTATAAATTATGAACAATTAAATTCCACCACCCATCGACCCAGACAATAAATAAAAATAAACAAAATTTATTATTCACAAACATTAAAACTTTTTATAAAAAAACGCTGTAGTTATTGAAAAATAACAAATACATAAATTTTAAATCTAAACATAATTAAAATGTAAAATTTTTTTTTATAAAACTAAAAACCTATTGTGACTTTGAAAATAATCGGGCGACAGTTTGTCTGCAGTTGTCTCAAACATAGTTTGTTTATGTAGAATAAATTTTCTTGTTGGTTGTACGTAAATGGTAAAGGTTTATAAATTGCGTGATTTGTTGCGTGCACGATAAGAATGATTTTCATTAAATGTGGGTTGGGCTGTGCGGATATTTTTAAACTATTATTTTATTATCAGATTTATGATGAATTAAACTCTAGCGATTACTTTTAATTATATCACATTTTGATCACTTAATTTTTGTGTGTGTGAATATTTTTATTAATGTTTCACAAATTGGAAAATATCATATAATCATAGAACCGAACTAGAATAAATCCAAGCAAAATAATTCTTTATAAAAATTCTTGTCGTACGAATAAATCATATTCAATATATCCAGCGGATCATCAGATCTGACTAATGATTATAAAGTAAACGAACATTCTTTAATTACGTCATTATTAGAATCTCTGAATCATCATCATTCCGACATCATTTTACTAATAACAATTTTGTATAGGTGAATGTAAAATTTCACGATGTATAAGCAATTTCAACGCATTTACTTTGAATCTTCGTAAGAAACAAATTACAAACTTAAAGAAGTGCATCTGTAAATTTTCCATCAGATTTTAATTAGTTTTACAACCAAACCGGCGAGAGTTATAGTAAGAATCGTATATGGCAAGTTTTTGATGAAAGCGTCTTTTAAATATGTTGCGGAAGTATTTATATTTTATGTCAGGGCTAAGCGAACGGCGTATTTGGGCAAATAACATTGAATTAACCCTCTAAATATTTAAATAGTTTTATCTCGATTTGTTGTGCCATAAAAGCGAATGATCGCGGCCAAATTATAATTGTACAATAGTTTAAGGTCTTTAGATAGCTCAGAGGCTTGTATATTTTGCCTAACGATGATTTCTATAAGAAACATAACACCAAATACATATTTTGTGGTTGGTTCATCTATGTGGACAAATGAATAAGGGTAGAAAGAAAATATCAATGAACATTTACTTGTTAAAATTATTTGATTAGCTCGGATTTCAACCAGCAAATGGGTTAATTTAGACTTTAGACGTATTTTCTTGAAATTGATTTCTAACAATTTACTATGGTGTTCGATTTTGGGGTGGCGGGGATATTTGTAATTCATTTATCGGCACAAATGTTTTTGTGATTGGATTATTTGCATTATCACAAATAAAAAATCACCAAGGTTTTGAAAATACCATATAAAATTACACATAGATAAAATAATAAAATTATAATTAAGCAAAAATATTATGCGCGCGCTAGCTGACTGTTAACCGGGCCCAATTACTTATTTGCCAGCCGATCGAAAATCTTAATATTACGACCTTTGCTTCAATCAAAGATTTCTCTAGGCAAACGTATATCTAACTATAAGGATTATGAAGCCTACTTCTAGAAACAATGAAGATTGTTCACAAAAATTTTAGCACAATTGTGAATCGGGATTCACGATTAATAAATGTCACTGGTAATTATTTTATTACATTTGTTTAAATTTGGAGCCGAATTCGGATGTTAATCACAATAAAATCCTCGAAATTATGTGCTAAAGAAGCCAATGAGATGTCTGATATGTTTCTGGGTGATTTTTGATCCAATTTGTTTTTTTTGTGTTCAAAAAAAAAAAATTTGACCCCTGTATAGTAGCATAAACTGATTGTTTGATCGGGATGTGATATATGTATATATATATATATATATATATATATATATATATATATATATATATATATATATATATATATATATATATATATATATATATATATATATCACATCCCAATCCCCCTTTTTTCTAGAATATATATATATATATATATATATATATATATATATATATATATATATATATATATATATATATATATATATATATATATATATATATATATATATATATATTAGGAATTAGGTCTAGGGTATATATATAATCGAGTAATAGTTTTAAGTTCAATGGATCATTGTTAACTTGTAACCTGGATACGATCAAGTTGGCGACGAGGATGGTGGTTATTTCAATTAATAATGATAAAAATTTAAATTTATATGTAGTGAATGTGAATCGACACCCAATATTGGGACGAGAATGGATACGGTAGAAGTAAAATTAACCTTAAAGTCCCATGCTAATCCAATTTGCCAATCCTAAAATCCAGACAAATTCCGTGTTCAATTAATACTATCGTGGAATTAGAACTGAAGCATTTGGCTAATGAAGGTGAAAATGTTAATCATAACAATCACCAATTCTACCTGTAACAATAGCTCACAATAAAGTTAGAATATGTGGTGATTATAAAATTACGGTGAACCCCAAACTGGTGATAAACGAACATCCTTTACGAAGCTTGGACAAATTATTTAACTCAATGGCGCGAGGAAAATTTTCACAAAAATTGATTTATCAAATGCTTATCTGCAGGTAGAAGTAAGGCCTGAGCATAGAGAGGTTTTGATACTTAATACTCATAAGGGTTGTACCAACCAACCCGATTAATGTACGGGATTTATTGCCTACGTCTCTGCATATTACAAAGAAAAATTGAGCAAATTTTACAAGGAATACCGGGAGTTTCTCTTTTTATAGACGTATGATCAACGGATGGAACCCATTTACGACTTGAAATGGCGCTGCAGAGGTTACAAAAATACAAACATTCGAATAAATTTGAATAAATGCGAATTTCTGGTGAGAAATACGCTATTGCGGATACGTCATACATCTATGACCACTCAATCTATGGCATTCATAAAGTACAAGAAAAAAATGATGCTATACAAAACATGCCATGCCCCATAAATAAAGATCAAGTTACGAGCATTTGTGGGGTTGATTAAATGTTATGGAAGGTTTTCTAACACTTGAAATTATTTATCAAATTAGCAATTTACTAAAGAAAGACGTTTGTTTCGCGTGAACATGCCTTCCTCTTTCTGGCAACAGATGGTTTTCAGTATGACGTGGGCACTGTTTTAAGCCACGGTTTCCCGGACAAAATCCCGGATTGGTCTTTGACCAATTCAATACGCCTCTCAAACTTTAAGTCGAACCCAACATAATCCTCAAGTTGATAAGGCAGGATACGCTATTATTTTGGCATTAAAAGTTATACCAGTACGTTAATGGCCACAAATATATACTAATTATGGACAATAAAGCATTGGTAAATATTGTTTCGCCTACAAAAGAATTACCATACATGTCTGCCGTCAGAATGTTACATTATGCAACATTTTTAGCCATTTAATTATGTATGATATTTGCTATAAAACACAAAAGAGCACCCAATCTCAAGTTCAATGAATAATAAAATTGACGAAGCGGGAGTCATTGAAATTCAAAACTTTATTAGATGGCCTCACGAACGGGTGCCAAATAGAAGCAAGAGATCGTTTCAACATAAGTAGATCAAAAAGAATTGTTTTTACAAAAAAAAGTTTAATGAGAATAATACGTGTTTATCAAAGGAATTGCATTCTACACATTTTGGGATGACCAGAATGAGAGCTAGAACCAGTGGATATTGTTGGTGAGAAGGGTTTCTGATGGCAAAACCAACAAAAGTTCCACATGTACAGTTTAGGATACAGAATTGTTTCAAAGAGTTATCATAAAAAAATTGCAGAGAAATTTTTACAACCTATGGAATTCCATCAACATTAGTGAGTTATACTGGATCACAATTTTCCTCATATTAATTCAGCAAATTCCTAAATTTAAACGGTGTGGTATATAAAATAAGCGCTCCTTATCACTTTGCCACTAACGGACAGACGGAAAGATGTGTCAAAAATTAAAAGTAAGCTTAATACTTAGCATATAGAAAAACACCCAATCCGACTACTAGTCCCCTTCAATGTCAAACTCTTCAAACGATAAGCATAAGGAAAATGATTCACCAATTAGAAACTTTTCCGGTGGAGAAAGAGTAGCTGTTAGAGAACGTTGGGAACGAGATGTAAAATAGCGGTTCGTTGAAATAATTGAAAACGGTAAATTGCACTATTTCTTAGAATTGATGACGAACAGGAGTGGAGGCAGCATATAGAACAGATAAGATCTGTTGGTTCGAATGCTTCTGAAGATCATATTAATCCATACTACAGTATTGACGATAATTGTCACGAGAATGATGTGGATAATGCAAACCAACTACCATTTTACCAGAATTAAATGAAAGAAATGCTCTTCTACTAAATACAGAAAAACGAAATGAACCTCAAGATCTAGAAACTTTCAAATTCTGTTACGATCTAACCGGATTTGTTAAGCGCCAGATATGTTGGATTTGTGAAATGGGCACGAAATTGTTGAGGCAATAATTTTTCTTAGGATATTTCATGTATGTAAATTAGAAAAAAATATCTAACTTGATTCTTATATTAAATAATTACAATATTGTAAGTGCTAGGTTGATAATTCTGCAACTTAATTTTTCTTATTCACTTGATTAGACACACTTGCAATTTTACTTGTGAGTGTAAATTTTACTGTAATTTCTCTCGGAACCAAGAAAATATTTTTATTGAGAAGCGAGATGAATCTCTATCTCTACTCTACTCAATAGATCCATAATCGATAATTATTATGAGAAAGCATATTAACTTGTCTTGCAATTTTTTTAAGTTAAGTTCAAATTTAATTTAATTGTACGGTTCAGTTGGTTAGACGCAACTTTGAAATATAATGAAAACACAGTCATTTATATTTTAATAATTTTTTTTTATTAATAAATTCTTTAATGTTTCGAACTATTTTTAGTAATGTATATTAGTCCCATTCTTTAAAATTACTTCAAAGATCCTGTCCTTGAGAGAATCATATAAAGATTTTAAGTAGTTCAACGAAATCTCTGCCCATGCAGCTTCAATTCCTGCAATTAGCTCTTCGTTGGATTCGTATTGTTTGCCTCGTTCATAAACTTTGCGAGTGAGCCAGCCCAAACGTTTTAGATGATATTTAAATCAGGGGAATAAGATGACCATGGTAATAACTCAACGTTTTGACTCGCAATCATGTTGGAAAATCCACTAAGAGGCCCAAATAGCTCCTGGATTTCTGCAAAATGGATTCTGACTGATTGCAGCATATCCTTATATAAATTTCCAGTTATTTTATTGGAAACAAAATTCAATTTAATAGCGCACCATTCAGAAATTGCACCCCATTAAATTACTCCTCCTTTTCTGGCATTATGGCGACTGGCGAGTCAAAAATTGTTCGTCATTGCGAATGTCATGAAAATAATAAATAATTATTATTTATTATTTTCATGACATTCATTTTCATTTTCAGCCATCTGGTCCGTCTAAGTTAATTTTTTTTTCATCCGAAAAAACAACTTTTTTCCAATTATTATTCATTGTTTGCGGATACACATCTCAAGTCATGTACTGCTTGGCAAATTCCAATCTTTGTTGCTTGCGTACAGGGTTTAGTAATGGTTTTTTATAAATTGTTGATTTGCCAGCATTAACCCCAGCTGCCGTTCTGATATTGCTGGTGGGAAGGGCTGAATTGGACACTAGCCTATGCATTTTTCGTGTATCTTGCGGTGTCCGAACTGTCGTCGACAATCCTTGGTAGTTGCTTCCATATGATGCACTGTCTTTTAAATAATTTCGCATAGTATGCTCACTACGCTCGATTTTACGAGTTATGGCGTGGTTGGGAAATCCCTTCAAGTGGTAGGCATCACTTTTTGCCTTTTCTGCCGTATTTAAAATATTGTTTCTACCCATTTTAATTCTTTTTTCCTCAGCATATTTTTAAAATGTTGGATTTTTTTTAGCGACTTACACCGAAATTTACTCACAAAAACCTAAATTTTACAACGCGTCTATTCAAGTGAACCGATAAAATACGTTAATATAAACTATATTCCAAAAAACAGAAAATTGGAGTTACATTGCTATGTTTAAATTTTTATTCATTACTGTTTTACTGAGTACTAATTTCTCTCTTTTCTCAAAAAAGTATATTCTTGGTTCCGCAAGAAATTACAGTAAACTTTACATTTAAAAGTAAAATTGCAAGTGCGCCTAATCAAGTGAACCGCAGTGCATATATATTCAATGATCCATTGAACTTAAAAGTATTAGCGAATTTTATATACCCTAAGCCTTAATTCTCTTTTAGGGTATATATAATCAGCTAAGACTTTTATGAACAATGGATCATTATCAAATTGTAACCCGGATACCAAAACGGCTCAATGGATCATTGTTAAATTGTAACCCGGATACTAAAACGGCTGGATCGTAATGATATAAATCGTAATAAATAATATTAGTCTACATTAGAAACATCTCTAGTTTTACTAAGTTTTTAAAATACTCGGCCAGATACGATAGGATAAAACTTCATACTTAAGCTTTTACCATAAATTGCTAGGCAAGTGCCCAGTGATGTTTGGCCGAATTCGGCCCACCGGAAGTGACAGCCTCCATAGGAGCTTTTTCGTTTTTTGCAAATATTTTGAAAAGGAGCGTTTACGAAAAAACTTTTGGAAACGAAAAGATTGTAAATTAAGTTTCGTAGAACAAAGTTCAGATCAAAATTTGGAATTAAATCTCATACTTAACCTTTTTACCTTTCTCCAATAATTGGGAGGTCCTTGTGAAATTTGGTGGATACCTGTATACCGGAAGTGGCAACATCCATGTGATTTTTAAAATTAACAATAATGTTGAAAAGTTTAGCATTTACATAAAATTACAAAGAATTAATAGATTCAAATAAATTTGAAGATTAAATTTGCAACAAGGATTGATCTTGCTGCTTTTTTGAAATTTAAACAGGAATTATGATTTTTGATTATACAAGAGTTTTACCAAAAGCCCGGAAAGTTTAATTTTTCGCTTTAAAAATCAAGTCTGGTTGGTGTATTCGAGATTTATGTATACATTCGTGGTAAAAGAAACTCGGGTATTGGCCATAGCATATTCACTCCTCCATTTTTTAACCAGTATGATCATTCATGGCGTGGAAAAGCTCGTTGTTTATTATTTTGATGCAAACTTGCCGAAACAATTTTAGGCAGCAACTGTTTCAACGGCTGTGTTTATTATAACCAACTGTGTTTAATAGATTAACAAATAAGGCATTATCCGATAAATAAATTCCTGAAGTTTGGTCAAATAGAAAACTCAGCCATGAAATGTTTAAGAGTCTTTGACTTTAAAGCTATGGTCCATCTACCGAAACAAAAACGTAAAAAATGGGAAACTGAATGTATTTTTATTGGTTATATAACAGGAACAAAAGAATACCGACTATATGTGTCTCAAACGCAAAATATATTTATTAGTCGTAATATTGTTTTTATTGAAACTGATAAGGATATTCAACTTCTGATGGATAAAGTAAAGAAGCTGAGACAGATATCAAAGACAGATCAGAAATTAAATTGTTTATAATACCTGAGGAAAATACCATCCAAGTGGGAGTTCGTGCACTAGATGATAATTCTCAAATTTATTTTGATGAGGAATCCAAATCAAATTATCACTGAAGATGATTGTTATGAAACAACTGAAGCTGAAAGCGATTTTAATGGTTATTCAAATGAAGATGAGCAGGATACAGATGATCAAGCTATTATTAAAAAATCAGAACAACGACGTTCATCAAGAACAACTACATTACGTAAAAAAATGTATGATTTTGTTATGAAAGTTGATATGAGCGAATTATCTGATCCGTTGACTGTACAGGAAGCATTGAGCCGATCTGACGAAATTTTTTGGAAAGAAGCCATGAAAAGTGAATATGACTCGTGTATGGAAAATGAAACATGGACATTGAAGAATCTACTTTCGGATCAAAAAGTAATTGATTGCAAGTGAGTTTTCAAAACTAAAACAAACGCTTCGGTCAAACTACGTTACAAAACACGACTAGAAATCAATCTAATCAAAGGGTGTGCTCAAAAAATGGGGATAGATTACAGTGAAATTTATTCAACAGTTGTTCGATACACATCCATACGTTATCTGATGACATTGGTTGCTAAATTAGATCTTGACATTGATCACATGAATGCAGTCACAGCATTTTTACAAGCCGATTTAAATGAAGAAATTTACATGGTGCAACTAGTTGGCTATAATAATGACACAAAAGTTTGAAAATTAGAGTTTAGAATGTTACATTTGACAAAGTTTTGTCTAATATTGGTTTTAAACGATCAAAAGTAGATCCGTGTATTTACTATAATATACTTAAATCGAAACTAATACTTTTAGCTAGTTATGTGGATAATTTAGTAAAGTGCTAAACTGAAAAATTAAGTAAATCGGAACTAAGCAATCATTTTAGATTGAAAGGTTTCGGAGAAGCCTAAATTTGTTTGACTATAAATATCACAACATAAATAAACAACATTGGATTGCAGTTAAGATAATTCTGCGTTATTTAAAGGGAACGTCAAGTGTAAAACTCGAATTCACAAGACACGGAAATTCCGATCTCATGGGATATTGTGATGCTGATTGGGCTGGTGACATCGATGAGAGACGATCAATGAATCGGCTACGTATTTATGATACAAGGTGGCCCACTTTCGTGTACAGTAAGACTGCTACACAAGAAGTTATGTGACTTAGAAACTTTGAAAACGAATTTCTGAATTTTTTCGCAGATCATAAAGTAAAATGAAATGCCACTAAACGAGTGACGTATAAAATATGATGGCACATTCGGCGAACGTCAACTTGCTAATTAAGAAATTCCCGAGGCATGTAGCGGTGGTTAAAATTTCGTATACAAGTGAATGGAATTGAATTAATATTTTTCATCACTATTTTAGACAATCAACAAACCAAGTGTGTTCAGGATGATGAAAGGAGTTTAAGACATTATTTGTGATTTGGATGATTAACTAAATTACAGTTACCCGCTATTGATTGCTTTCCAGATAATTGGCAACTAAAGTCTGAGATGAGGACATACTAGCTAGAAAACAACACTGCAAAAATTTTAAAAATAAAATATATAAATAAATACGCGATTTTTATAAATAACAAATCAACTGCATCATTGTGTGTTGCGTACAAAACAACTAAATAAAGTGGTCACATTTAATGACCACCTACACCTAATTCTCGCGTGTCGTAATATTACCAAAATAATTACTTACAATTTATTTTTAAATCAAGTCATATTCATTAAATTTATCACTAAAAATTATATTGAACGTTTCGTTGGTGTGTAAAATGTGTTTGGAATTATATGAATCTGATAACCGAGATATGAAATTAGATATGTCGAAAAAGGCCTACGTTACATATATGAAGTTGATTAAGCAAATTTGTCGTTGAATATGTACAGGTTTAGAATGTTTACTTTAGCAATTCGCATATTCCATAATTTAATTAATTCAGGTATGGTATGACGGTATATATTTGTTTCTTCTTAAAGTGTATACGAATAAGTTAAACCGAACCGTTTCATTCATATGTAGTAATCCCTGTATAAGATTAATAAAGAGAAATGTGATGTGATTGATGGTTGATTGCATTGAAGGTTAGTAAGATCTTATTTTAATGAAATGCAACGGGGTTGAATTAGTCATGCAGATCGAACAAAAAGTAACGTTCGTACATACAAAAAAAAATAATGATAAGAATTTTGTAATTTTTGCGCAGGCACTGTCAAAGTGACACTGCCCATAAAAAAATTCATAGCCGTTATCAATTTTTATTTATCTAAATAAGCTTTTCGATACCAAAAAAGTTTATTAAATTTTCGTAAAACAACATTTTATTCTCTATCAAGGCTGATTTTTATGAATATTTTTTTTTCGTAGTTTAGATGTCAAATTTAGTACAAGGAGAGTATTTTTTTACACTTTGGTTTGCTTTTTGTTTTTACTTTTTTTTATCTAATTTTAGAAAACTGAAATGTTTACGAATTTATTATATTGAGAAGCTTGTTTATCATCACTTTTTATTTTAGTAATGTATCACAATTACTTAAAGCGATTATTTATAATTGTTTGCATGTCTAAAAATAATAATTTATAATTGAACATTTTGTGTTTATGAATATGTATACCGATGGATTTAGTAATCATCGGCTATTCAAACGGCGATTGGAAGCGGAGAAGTGACAACCAGTTTCTGTTTTAATTTTGTCTTATGACAAGTAGCGACTCAAACAAAAGATATTTGGTTGCTAGAAAACGAAGGCCTAATTTGAAAAAGGATTGGTGAAAATAGATTCAAAGTTAAAAATGATCACTTTACGATAAAGTTGCTGTTACCTTAATGCTCTGCAATTTTTGTTAGATATGTTGATGTTTCATTTGATTTACCTTTCTTTATAGCCATGAGAAGCATATGTCGCTTTTCATCGATCGATTTGAGCAGCAGCGGTTCCCGTTTATCTTTCGGTATGTTCATATCCTCTACGAAATCTAAAAAACGGCGATTCACTTCTTCAACCGTTAAACGTAAAATTTCTGCATTATGATCCTGTTCATCGGTTATTTGAAATTGTGTATCTGATGATTGTGGCCGATTATAAGATGGTTGAGCAGTACGACCACCACCACCTCGGCGTCGCCCTAAAAGGGTATCCAATATTCCAGGTTTTGACATTTTTATACGTAACTAAATTTTTTTTCTTAACAAATTCACTTTTTCTTATTTTAAATCACAAGTTTACAAAAACACTTCATATTATTATACAATTTTTGTTTAATTTTTAATTCAAATTGTAAATATTCTTTGCTGACTAATTATTTGACATTAACATTTCACAGGTCTTACGTCATAATCACAGAAATATTTACTGGTAATACAGCCACAAACAACTAATATTTATACACACTTGTTGATTGTTGTTTCTAACAAATATGAGCTTGCACACCCAAAAAACCTTATTTCAATTTCTTATACTATTTATCCCGAAAGCTAAAATACACGAACTATAATTGCAAAAGGCACTATATATTTATAACTTTAATAAAATTATATACTAATTAAAACAATAATAGTATAAATAGTGTAGAAAAATTAAATTTTCTCTGCAAGTGGTCGTCGCATCGTTAGCGCACAATAAATTTACAATTTTATTGTTCTGTCATTTTGCATGTTCGAAATATTCGTTTTATTTCGACATTTTCGAAGTTTCGTTTAATTTTGTTGTTGCTTTTTGCTCAAAATTCTTAACGAAAAATTTTGGTTACCGAACGCATACAATTGAAGCGGCAAAGACAGTTAATAACTGAATTTAAATCTTCACGTGGTTTTCGGTTTAATGGTATTTTGTGATTTTAATGGAATGAAATTATATGATAAGCGGGATTTACAAATTCCGGTGTAGCAAAAATCGAGAAAACTACCCTCAGCGAAGTGAAATATGCATTTACATATTTATATGTACATATTTTAATGTTCATGGCGGTATGTTTAAATTTTGACATTAAGATTTAAAATAAATTGAAGAACAAAATGTTTTTTAGATTTTGTTTATAAAAATTTCCATTGCAAATATATATATAAAAAAGGTATGCTTTGTATATTTTATTTAATAATATTTTCTATTTCGTTTGCATTTTATATCTTAATAAACTAATACAAGAATCTTTTGCCGGTCAAAGACAGAGTGTTAGATGAATTTGCTAAATCCCAGTTTAGGGACATTGCTTAATTTTTTAATTATTTCTTAATATTTCGGCGTTTATATAGTGCCTCTAGACATGAATACTATAACTATTTAATAACAATCTTGAAGCAATGGGCGTGTTCAGGACCGCCAACTGTTGGCATCATGATTAGTGAAATCATCGCCAATTTGATTTCAAAATTTCATAGTACTAAATATTTTCATAACGTTGGTTTTGATTCTACTCAACATGTTCCCAACTGTTGGGTGTCCTGAATGCGCCCAATAACAGTAATCTGGCCAACTAGAACAACATTTTTTTACAGTCTAGTATATAATTAAATTCCATGTGAATTTGACGTTGCACGTTGTGTTTTGTCAAATTGACGTTGAGTGACAGCTACATAATTCCCTCGCTAGAGCCTCGGAGATTACGAATTGGCCGTGAAACGATTCAGTATTTTGATGACTCGACCGGCTCTTGTTGACTTTGGTGGGTTGATAAATTTATTACAAAGAAATCTATTCTGTGAGTACAAGTATGATTTCAGATTAAAACCGAACTTTCAATTTAAAAGAAAATTAAATTAAAACAAAATAAAATAAAAATTAAAAATTTAAAAAAAGTTTAAAGTAAAACAAACTAAACAAAAAATAGAAATCAAATTTTAGTTAACATCAAAAATTTTAAAAATAATTTTTCAGGATTTTTTTGAAGTTATCCTTTTTTGAAGTTATAAATTAAAGTCAAATATATGATTTAGACAACCTATTAATGGGGTTGTTTTCTCCATAGTTTGAAGAATGGCGTTCAAGTGCTAAAAACTCATGGCTTCGAAATGTTATACGCGGCACATGAATTAAAGAAGAGGCCGAAGAGAAGTCGCCTATTTTCAAGCGTGCATATTTTGTAATCCGTGCATCTTGTTGAGTACGGAGATATCCGAGCCACATTTTCGTGGAATGATAAATCGTGATCGTAATCACAGTCATTGGTCTTTAACAAAAAAATCAGAAATCTCTTTTGAATGCTTTCAATTATTTTTATGCGCACAGCATAGTATGGATTTCAGACCGTTACAGCATATTCCAGTTGAGATCGAACATAAGCGATATAAATTGAACATAAGGTTTGAATATCTTTATTTTCGCCTGTTTTTCACATGTCGTTTAATACAGGGTGGCTGACACGAAGTTTACCAAAACAAAACGCCACAGAATTTTTATTTTTTGATGAATTTTATTGAATCAAAGTAAAAAATGCTCACAAATATTTAAATTTTCGAATTGCATTAGCAGTTTTCGATTTGGCTACCCTTAGCCGCGATTATGGCCTTCAAACGACCGACAAAGCTATTGCATGCAGCACGAAAGTGGCTCTGTGGTATTTTGACCCATTCCCGGCGAAGTGCTTGTTTGAGATGATCGACACTTTGGTATTTTTTTGTCCCAAACTTGCTCTTGAAAATACCCCAATCCGAGAAATCTAGCGGATTTGCATCCGGTGAATTTGGTGGCCATTGGCCAGTGGAAATGAACCGTGGAACGTTGTTTCTCAGCCAATCTTGATTGACGCGCGTTTTATGACTCGGCGCCGAGTCCTGTTGAAATTTCCAGGCTCTGTGGCCGAAATGTTTTTGTGCCCAAGGAACGCTCCCTCTAACACATGATCCCGATAAGTTTGCGCATTTATCTTGATGCCACGGTCCAAAAAAACCAGCGGCGAACGGCTTTCGGCCGTTACGGCGGCCCAAACCATCACCATCGGCGGCGCTTGGTTTCGAGTGGCAATCCGTTGGTCCAAATTTTCAGTAGAATGGCCGGGCAAGTAAATCTGGTCGTTTTGCTTGTTCACATATTGCTCAATAACGAACGGTGACTCATCGGAGAAAACCAAAGTCGCCAAATCGCCACTTTCGTGCAAGCGTAACAACTCCTTTGCTCTTTCCATTCTAATTTTTTTTGAGCATCGATGAGACCATGCGTTTTATGGAATTTCAAGGGCTTTATTAGTCTAAGATGATCTTTTAATATGTGCTGCATCCATTTGAGCGAAATGTTCGCCTCACGAGTAATTTTTCTGCCACTACGGCGCGGATTTCGAGCCAATTTGGCCTTCACCTTCCGAATGACATCCGGCGATGTTGCAGTGCGTTTCGGTCCACCATCATGGCGTTTTGCAATGCTGCCAGTATCGTTATAACGATTTATGGTGCGATACACAAACATTTTATTCACATGCAGATGTTTTAACTGGTTAGCAATCTGCGGCTGTGGTTGTACAGCCAAATATAGAGCAATCACACTATTACGCTTGAATTCCATTGCGGATAACTTTTTTTCTGAATATTTCCCACTAAAATGCTTTTGTACGCTTGTAAACAATGGAATGAACTGTCATTAGTATAAATTTGAGCGCTCTGTCTTCACTGGTTTGACAGCAATAACAGTCTGAAGTTGGTAACACTTCGTGTCAGTCACCTGGTAAAACCAAACATGGCATTTGCTTTCGCAATACAATTTTCAATAAGCCTATTGAAACTGGCGTTTTCGACAAATGTAACACCTAAATCCATAATCCCATTGACTCTTTGCAATACTTCGCTATTGACTTTATAGGAAATGATTAACGGATTCATTTTACGATAAAAGACTTTTTGATTTTGCATTTCTTAATATTTAAGTACAGTGAGTTTCGATCACACCATTCACTTAATCTACCTAAATCTTCTTGAAGTTTCTCAATATCTAGCATTCCATTATTAGTACGAAAAATTTCACGTCATCTGCAAATATGAGCAAGTCTGAGTTTTTGATTATCTCGGTTATTCGGTCTAAGAAAACAATAAAAATCCAGGGCCCGATGTGTGATCCTTGGGAAACACCAGACGTAACTTTAATAACGTTTGATTTCTCATTTCCCATTATTACAAATTGTCGCCGGTTTGATAAATAAGATTTGAACCAATTTATGTAATGGAGTGCTTTATGATTAGACAGATAGAATCAAATGCTTTACTGAAATCCGTGTACGCTACATCAACTTGATGGCGTTTTTCTATCTCGTTTATTATTTTACTTGTTAATTCAACCAGAATAGTCGATGTGGATCGGCCAGGCATAAATCCGTGCTGGTTTATTGATATATGACGTGCAATTGTGGATTCAAAGTTGTTGCATATAACTAATTCAAACAACTTAGGATTTGATAATGAGGTTGATATTCCTCTGTTGCACGTGATGTCATCTCGTTTACTCGGTTTAAAAATTGGTGTAATTTTTGAATTTTTTCATTTTTCGGGAAACACGCCGGTGCTTAAGGAATGATTGAATAGATAACATAATGGAATTGCTAAAATTTCAGTGTACTCCTTCAAAATAGAAGAGAGTATATTGTCAAGACCATAACCATCTCCAAACCCCTTTAAAGCCAATAAAATGTTGTCCTCATAAATAACAGAAGAAGTTATTATGTGTTGTTATTGCTGGGTTGTTCGTACAATCCACTAGTAACGCTTGGTCTATAGACTGATTGAGAAAACGACGCGAACATGTCAGCTATATCTTTGGCGTTTGAAGAGCAGGTATTGTTGTAGGTCTGTATTCTTCAATTCTTCTTCAATTTCGCGTTTATTCCGATTTATTGATCGAGGTACTACGACCTGTATTTTGATTTGAAATATAAATTTTAATTTCTGGGATGTGTATTGGGATGTGATTGGGATGTGTATGGTGGAGCGACATTGTTTTTTGGTTGGCATTTGGTGGCTACCTCTATTCAATTCACTCTTTCGATGATTGTATTGAATTTGTTTCCTCAAGGTATAGCACGGTTTAAATCTGATCAAGAAAATTTTGCATTTTGTTTGCTCCGAATTTTCAAAGTAAAAATTGTTCAGCACGATTACTAGTATGGATCCTCGTATGGTGGCTGAAATGATTTTCTAACCGCATCTGTCCGTATACATGTGAACTTTTATTTATCTCTTTAGAGATGAATACCTTATCCTGGCAATGTCTAGATGGTGGAGATGGTTGGATAAATTCGAAGTGCAACTTAAGTTGATTGACAAATTCCAACTGGTATTGTTCCATCTTTGACTCGGCAGGTGTCTGGCGGGAAATCCGGATCTGCTCTCGAAAAATAATTCCTGCTGAAGTGGTTTTAAACTCGTCGCGATACGTAGTGCGAAGGCCTAATAGAATACTACGTGTCCACTGTTCGTTTTGATGGCACATGATGGCAGCTTTGAGTGTACAGTGCCATCTCTCGAGGAATCCATTGCATTTGGCGTTATAACTGGTTGTTCTGCTACGTTCGAACCGCAAAATTTATAAAAATTCGTTGAATAGCTCGGACTCAAACTGCATTCTTTGATCCGTCACAATAACTGCTGGTACACCAAAACATAAGATCCATGTATTAAATACTGCTGCAGCTACAGTTTCTGCTCGTAAAGCGTATAGACTGGTTACATAGTAATGCTGTCCCTCAGACTCGTTGAATCTTCTCATAACTGTATCGTAACTTTGCTTGTGGTGGTGTGGATTTAAATACTTTTGCTTTTTGGCAGTCCAGACAGTATTGAGCCGTTTTTAACATCTCTCTTGATACTGGCCCAAATAAATTGTTCTGATATGGCTTTAACGGTTCAAATTTGAATTGCAAGTTAATTGAACTTTCATGAATTTCAATGTAACGTTGGTCTCCAGAGATTTCTTAATTTGTCATTTGTTTGCTGTGTTTCTGTTACATTTTCGTAGTTTATGGCCTAGGGTAATATTAATGAATCAAACAGTGTATCTGCTACGTTTCATTCACTGAATAATGAGAATTTACGACCTCAATCCGATAACGGAATCGTTTGATTGCGAAATAAGTGGCAAATACGAGTAATTATCTATCATATGAGCTTTACCGTTGTTGAGTTTTTGTTAACTTCGATGCGGTTGGCAGGCATTGTCCATTTTTTGTTGAATATCCGTTTCAATGAGATCTGTTTCAAAGATGCATCCACCATTACTGCAAGCTCGGCTGTAGATGACGGGTGTGCCAACACAACATCTTTACTTAGTTGGGTTTTGGCGAGATCAAATGCATGGGTTTTGCAATTTAAATGGGTTAAACAATAAACTTACACATATCTTTATTTACCGTAATTGTATCATTTCAATCAATAGTATGGCAATATTCGATACAAATAAAATAGAAAATTGTTGTGTAAGTTTATTGTATTACCCATTTAATTGCATAATCCACGAATGTTTTGATGGAAATTTTTCCTCTGTTTGGTTACTCTTTATAACTTTATAACGTTACTTACTCTATGCTTTAAGATAATTGCAGAGGTTTGTTTGGCTCCCACTATAACATTCGGTATAAATTTTCGATAGAAATTCAATATTCCCAAAAATCGTCTAAGATGCTTAACATTTTCTAGTCTGTTGGATTCTGAGTATATCGTTATCCACTGAGAGTGGTTTGATTCCTGCTGCATTGCTTTCATAGTCCAACAATTGAATTTGATCCTCCGCGAAATGTCATTTTTCAACGTTGGTTACTATAAACTTGCTTAATCTCTCGAACACAACTTTTAAATGTTACAAATATTGTGTAATCGAGTAAGAAGCAATTAACAAGCCATAAAGGTAAGAAAAACAAATCAAAACATAACGGTCTGGAATGTATTGCCTGAATTTCTCAGACAAAATGCCATTTGAACGAATTCAAATAGTCCGACCGATGTTTTTATTGCGGTTTTTGGAACATCTGCTTCTTCATTCGGAATCTGGTGGTAAGCATGCACTTAGTCGATGGTGGAAAATACTGTATATCCCCGTAACTGAGAAGTAAAGTTCTGGATGTAAAGTATCGGGTATCTATCTGTAACGGTTATGTGCTCTTAATACGTGGTAATCACAGCAAGGTATTCATTCACCTTTCGTTTTTGTCATTAGACGTAATGGGCTGGACCAAGGACTTTTGGATATGATCGGCAAATACCCTGTGTAACCATATACTCAAACTATTTTTTGCTTAGGCTACTTTCTCTGATGGATAAACGTTTTGCATTGGATGACCTCGAGTTGCAATATGATGAGTTACGTAATGTTTAGCAGCCGTATTCCCCTGTATATCGAATGTAATCACTTTTAATTCATGTAATAAAGGCAATACTCCGATATCATAGTGCTAGGGTTACTTACCCATCATCCATTACCGGGAAGGAGGGGGGGGGGGTTGTAGCCCAGCCCCTTATTGTTAGAATTTCTGATGTTGATGCAATTGCTGATTGATACTTGTAGTGAGCTTAGTGTGTCGACTAAATGGTTGTTTTGGATATCGATCGACAAACAAACCTGAGTGTTTGAGATAATCTGCTCCTATAATAGTGATCGCTACATTTAGTAAAATGAATGCCAATGTGAATTATTGTCGAAGGCTGAGTTCTAAGTCAGTTCTATGGGAAGCAATAGTTCGGACTGTTAATCCGTTGGCTCCAGTGTCGATTAAAAAATGAGTTTTTGATGTAGGATGAAACCTCGGAGGCAACAGTTCGATATTTTTCCTTCACAAGCCGCCATTTGTAACGGTTTGATTAGTTTTTTGCTTTAAATTCTCTCCATCGGGAGCAATTTGATTTACAATTCTTGGCTTCGACGTTAAACCGTCGATGAAAATTGCATACCAATGGATCTGATTCTTTTCCTGAATCAGAATGTTTGGTGCATTTATTTTGGTACCGAAACTTGCAATCAGGTACATTTTGTGATCTATACCACGGTCATCTCGTTATATAATTATATATTTATATATTACTTATTAATTATATATTACTTAGTTGGAGGTAATATCATTTGAGCACGAATTGGTAATCGTTTTAACCTAATCATTTTGATGAATTCATCATCTACATTATCCCCGCCATTGATTTTCATCCGACAGAGTAACTGTGATTGTTTCATATTAATAATGTAAAGTAACATTATCTTCAAGTGCTTGGGGCTACGTCACAGAATAACTACAGAAATGTCATAGCACTGTTTTTGTATGGGAAACTATTGACTCATTTTTTAACCTTTGCTTCTTAAGGTAGGAAACAATTCGTTATTTTGAAAATTTCTATTTTAAATAAACAAATACGGACTCATAATGAAGTTTTGACAGTATATTTCAACAAAAACAGGTAGTTAAGATAAAATCACTACTGTAATATAAATATTTATATTTAAAATATATGTTTTCTATAAAAAATTTAAGGTAGAAAAAAAATTCTTAGTCTACGCAATGTCTGTTCTTGATATATATTTGTATTCTGTGTTACCGTCTCAATTTTTTTCAATCACTCCTAATTGTATTTAAAAGTTATGTAGAAAAAAATCAAATTTCTTGATTAATCGGCTGGTACGTGTGTCTCTGAACTTGGCGTACGCGTGTCGCGATTAATTGAACACAAGCTCTGAGTCCGCGTGCTAATGATGTCGTGGAGTTTGTTGACAATCTCAGCGAGATCTTCTTCTGGTTTTACCTATTGCGGAATCAACGCTGTTTGAATGTAGACAGAGAACTGTCTGATTCACAGTTTTGTAATGCCGTTGACCATTTAATTCTTGCCAGACAATGATTTAATTCGTTTCAACATGTCCAATGGTTTTTGGTCACCCATTTCATTTGCTTCGAGTATTGTTTTTAATTTACGCTCTTCGAAAATGGAGTAGCGATCTTGGGCTGAAGGGTCTCGTAAGATGTAATTAATCTTCTCTGCCTGTGTTTCCGAGAATGATAGCACAGCGTGGTTCGCGTCGAACATTATTTCCGCAGTCAAGAACCAACTCTTTGGGTTGGTTTCCCACAACGGTGGTAGCCGTGTCAAATGTTGTAATGTTTGCTGTCTCAGGTTGGGCTTCTGCATGTTGCCGCCGATTATTTTCATCATGGACTACGTTTTTATGTTTACCGGTATTTGCCATGTTGGTTTATGTGCAAAATGAGATGATGTCCTGTTTTTGTTTCACACACTTAATAAAAATTTTAATCACCATTCATTCAATTTTAACCAGAGAAAAATGAGTGAATTTTTAGAAATGGTGTCGGAATGGTTTCTAAAAAACGACCAGGGAATTTCGGCGATTGGTGAAAATAATGCGCTTACCACGAGTGGGGGCTTGGGCCATTATATCACAAAACTCGTTGTGTATATTTTAAATTTAATAAAAATAAAACATATCATGCTCTTTCTTTTAATACAAAATAATTTTATTTCACTCACTTATGATAAAAAAAACTCTTACCTGTACGGTAAAAATCGTTCACGGAGTCACCAGATATAATTTGGATTTTAATAATTATAATAAATAGAGAATTTTAAATTTAATTTTAAACTAAATTTTTCAAATCAGTATCGAATACCGATTTGGGAACAGTATTATAACAATACAATGATACAACAATATTTTTCGAGAAAGTTCTCGAATACCGAACTAAAATGTTCCGTCGACCGGAAACTATTCTCGATTTTAGATAAATGTGACAGATTTCGTCGAAGGTCGAACGAACTTCATAATTTACTTTCTCCTTACGAATGTCAAGCAATATACAATATTTGAGCTCCTGGTATTTGGGCAAGCACAATCACAGTCTAGTAGATAAACCAACCAATTAATCTGTATCGACTAATTCGCCGAATGGGTCGAAGCTTATTATTTACGATTACGCACTACCATGCAAAATCTTATCCCCACGAGCATATGACAACTACAACGGAACGACATATTCGTCCCATGGATAAGGTATGCACTGATGACAACCCCAATATGAAGACCCCTACAAAGGTAAGTAAATAATTTGAAGTCCAAATTAAAATCAAGGAATAATCAGTACCTGCCAGTTGCTTCAAAACGACTTACGAAGTATTTTGTTCAAAGGAGAATATTAGTATTTATAGTACCGTAAATGTGTACCATCAATGCCTAAATAATCAACTACTGACTTTTAAATGGTTTTTCAAATTAGAAAGAATGTAATATTATATAATCATATAACTCAATCGAATTCACAAATATAACGACAGTGGACACAAATGACTTCAAATTAACACAATAAACTCATAGAAAATATTATATCATTCTTCGTCTCTCTCAAATAAAACAAAAAAGCGAACATAAAAATAATAACAGTCGACGGGGTCAAATAGACGAGCTTTCAAGAGATTGATCTCTCATAGCTGGATTGGTCCTTTTTAAGCATGTGATACGTAAAGCACCAATCAATTGCAAGAAAGCTCGTCTCAATCAGCCAGACAGATGGTTTTTCATCCATTTCGTTCAGGGAAGTTTGGATTCCAGTTCCAGATTTCCTCTATAGATCTCTATGATAAAAATAAAATTAATTTATAAAATTAATAGTAAAGATTATAAAATGCGTATTTCGTTCTCGGTGTGAAATTTTTCGGTAGCTGGCCTCTCCCGCCCCGAAACTAATGTGTGGGTAAAAGTTCTAGGACTCAATAAATAATTATACAATATAATTGTTTTTTTTTTATATAAATTTCCATTTTTATTTTTGTTACGATCATTAAATAACAATTTACATAAATAATATACATATATTGTTTTTATTTGTTTTAATTACAATTGTTTTTCAAATGTTTTGTTTGTAATTTTTATTTTTCTTAAGTTCTATTTTAACAGATTTTCATAACATTTTTTCATTATTGATTGTTCATTTTCTTATTTACGTTTAAATTGTTCTTTTTTAATTAAAATTTAATATATAAATACCTACATATAATTTTATAGTTTATATGTAGTAATAATTTTTTTAAATAGTTTTTAAAACACTTATTTATGTATATATAGGTATTTTGTATATGTAATATTTATAAATAATGTTTGAAAAGAATTAATTTAATTAATTGTTTGTTTTCACTGTTTATTTTTATGTTTTAAATATTAGAACCTTTTTAAAATGTCGTGTCTTTTTAATGTTAGGTATATTACGATAGTTAATATATATTTTTGTTTTAAATGTTCCTATTTTTCATTTATTTATATTTTTTTAAGAGGCACCATCCAAGAAAAAATTTACATTTAATTATTTTTAAGTAGGTTACTTATTTTTTTAAATTTAAATTAATTATTAATCACAGATAGAGAAATATGACATATTTTATTTTTTTCATTTTTTTTATATATTATATAATTTAATTAATTATGTTATATAACTAAAATTTAAAATTTATATAATATATAATATGGTAATGAGTTAACTTTTTTGTTTTAAAATTAATTTATTTAATATTAAATTTTTAGGCAAATTTAGTAAATTATGAATAAAGAAATGAAGAAGAAATTAAAACTGAAGAAGAATCTACAAATTTTAGAGGCATATTTTATAAATCAGGCCTTAATTTATATAAGCAAATCACAAGAGATTTTTTAAATATAATATAATTGAGAGGAGCTTTTTGTCTTATGTGAGCTTCTAGAAGAGAGCTTTTCCTATATACCAACATTTACATATAATTTATAATTATATTTTTAAGTATTTATTAGGCTGATTAATAATTATTTGTTTTTTTATGAATATTCCTGTATTATTTTTTATGTATATTCAGTTGGCATTTACCTGGAATATTATTTTGGGGTGTATAAATTTTCAACACATACTACGTTTATATTAGGGTTAACGACGTATGAATAAATATCGCGTCTAGTGTTTTTCAAAAAATAATTGTTAGTGTATTTTGCTCTATTAACTCGATTCTGTAAATTTTTAATATCGAGTCGTGGTGTTTTCATTAAATATTGATTCAAACCTCATTAAACCTTAATATAAACGTATTAATATACTGAGATTTAGCAAATAGTAGTCTAGGCCATGAAAATTGCGTTGAATGGCCAAAATGGCTATTAACTGAAAATTGCAGTTGCGTTTTATTATCATTATTATCTTTGTTACACAATTAAAACATTAAACAAACGGACGGACGATTATGTTTATTACATTTTGTATATAATTATGTTTGCTTTGCAGGTTTATTTTATATTTATGTAGTTTTATTTAATTATTAAATTGCTTTATATATTCAAAATGATATGAATTTGGCAAAATATTACGTTCTCATATTGGGCCCCAATTGTCGTTTTTATTGTGTCTAATAAAATAGCCTAATGTATAGTTGCCTTGTCTACACTGAAGGACTGGTGCATGCAGTACATTGGGAAAAATTTATTTAATTTTATTTCGTTCCGGACACCGGTACCAACTTTATTTGTTGCCCTTAAACTATTATAATCCAGTTTATTGCATAAATTATTTTAATTATTTTATTTAATGTAAATTTAAGAACTACCAATGCAACCAGCTCAAACTCATAGAAAGTACCTAACTATATGAATCAGTTGGTGATTAGATCTAGTAAAATATTGCGAAACAACCAATAAGCCGCTTTCGACGCAACTTCACTGCAATCTCATTTGATATGGACTATATATGAATAATACGTATATCATTCTGAATAGCGAATATCATGTTTATATTTAAATGCGGTTTGAATTAATTTCTTGAGTAGCGGAAATAAATTTTGTAATTACAGTGGTAGTATGACGGTGTATGATCAAGAAAATTAGTGAGATGGAAACATCTTTTATTGAAAATCGTGTTTAAATTTAAATTCGGGTCGAAATAATTTTATTTGCATTGGAAATTGATTCTCTAAACAGAGTGGTATTATTTATTTCAAATTTGAGTAATAATTGTTATTTAATATTTGAAAATTATTAATTCAGTTTCTATATTGTTCAAAAGTTTCAACATTTCTTCTAATTTATTGTCACTGATTGTATCTTTATCTCGCCATAAATACGCATTAGATTAATCATTCTATGCCGATTTTCAATGAATCAAAATTTTAAATACCTTTAAGAATAACAATAATAATATTTTCTTTCTTAGGCTTGTTGTATTGAGTCGTGCGGTCGCATAGGTATATGAAACCGGGCCGTCGGGCCGTTCCGTCCTAAACAACCCGATTAAAGCTTTTCTCTTGTTATATGGTACATTATAGTTTATTTCATATCATAGATACCATCTATTAGTATCTCTTCCTTCCAACACAATACAATGCTTCGGAGGAAGACACTCTCTCTACCCTCCACAAAGCTATTTTTATTCGTTTTTATTTTTCGAGTACGATACTCATCATTGGTCATAATTAATAATTAAATCAACAAATTTCCAATTATCGTTCGTTTGACTGACTATAATCGTATTGTGCTAAGTAAAATGGTTATGGTAAGAAATGTAGGGTAAGACCGTAAGGGCCGTAAAGGCCTGGATGTCATATTTCGGATGTTTATACCAACCTGAAATGTGTTTAGGATTTGATATCGTCCAAATAAAAAATTATTACATATATATTTAAATCTACTTTCCCTCGAGCGATTTTCCATCAGAAACATATAATGAACTACTGTAGTATTTCGGCCGTATCGTCCCTAAACTATCTGAACAACGAAGATGACTTTTTAAAATGTGTTCCCAATCCTGCTAGAAGTTGTTGGTATTTTACGACCTAATTAAATTTATTCAGTTCGCCTTGAACAGAACGTTTGTTTTTAGCTTGTCTTGAATATGCCTGGCAAAAAAGAAAGGTTTAGGAAAATTGCAGAATAAAAGTAACGTACACTAGCCATATAGCTCTGGTGTAGAATTAACACATTGTTTAATCCGAAATCATCGTATGGCTTTTCAGCTGTTCTAGCTTGAAATAAATTTGATAATTTTGGTTTGGTTACTCAAAAAGACGTCACTTCAAGTTGAAGTTTGAAAATTCCCAATTTGTTGTGCCTTCGGAAATTTTTCAACTGTTTAACTTTCCTTCGGAAAGTATAAAACCCAATATCATGCCTCTAAACAGGGTTAACGAAGAAAGTTTTGTGTAGCTTTTTTCCCATTGTCTAGTTTGTCTTCAGTCAGGAGCTGAAGAAGCTGATTACACAGTAATATGTCTTGTTGATATTTTTGATTGAAACATTTTGGTTTAAAAAGTAACTTAGTGATATTTTCTTTGCCGAGATTAATCTTATTAAAAACAAATGACACTATCCCGTTTTAAACATTCACATGCAAAGCAAACAAAAAATTGTTGCTCTATTTGGAGTGCACTTCTGTACGTTTGTGTTGATTGGTTGGTACAGGCTGCTTGGTGTATTTTACCCATAAGAAAAACACTTCTCTCCCTAATTTAGATACAATTTCGGTAGTTATGGCTATTTTTTGAATTTAATTTCTTAAAATCATATTTTGGTTTCACTCATTAAGAAATACAGTTTATGTATAAGAGTTCCAAGAATTTGAAAAGAGTTGCAAGATTTTGTAAACCAAGGTTTTGGGTTGTCTAAAAATTTGCTCGGGCAAGTTATGCCGTATTTTCTACACCGCGTAATTAATAAATATTCTACGTGTGTATACAGTGTATGTAGACAACTAAAAAACTGGTGTCGACAATGCAGAGAATATAAATGATGTCGAAAATTTTATTTTCTGCCAGCATTGTGGAAAATTCTATAATTTATTTGTTAATGAATCCATTTCAAAGGGGAAAGCCCATTTATATATATGTTGCGGTTAAAGTTCGAAATCGATAACTGTGCGAAATTAAACGTTATTGCAAAACGTTCACACGATTTAAAATCGATTTGTAAATGGAGCCTATACTACCGACGTGATTGTTGGTCACTTCACCACCCGTATTATTTTTTATTCAACTAACGACTATGTTTAGGAAAGAAGGCACGTCCCGCGTGCCCTTAACAACCATGGCGGGAGTTAACCAATACAAATCCTACAAAATAGTTCCCAGTAAAACAGTTTTTCCAATTTTTATTGGATTTCGCAATTTAACCGTAACATGTTTACTTAATATTTGTTATTATGCTCTGAAAATGGAATAATTGCGAAAAACAAGTTGCTTGAGCTGATTTAGTACAATTTAAAAAAAAATCACAGATCCCTGTTTTAAAAAATAGAACTTTATATACAGTTAAATTTTTAAACCAAACACAGCAAAATGTCAATGTACCTATTGCAATGGATAATATCATCTGTACGCATAATAATAAGGAAAAGCAAAAACAAAAAATCAGACAAATAATGATCATACAAGTTTATCCTAATAAATGCCAAAATGTGACCTATGCTCACTGGATATTTCAAGCACTATACCTCCAGTTAAAAAGGTACAAGAAAAATAAGCGTCGATTGAAAATAATTCGATGAATCTCGGCTCAAATGTAAATCTCACTTGAACTAAACAAAATGAAATTCGCTTACTTTAAAAAATGCCCACATGTATACTCGCTCAAGAAAAGATCTCGGTTATAAACAAATTCAAACTGACAAAACCACGCAAAACAATCAGTTGTGCACAAACTCATCGGACGGCCGCCATATCTTTACGGTGTAATTTTCTTTGGATTTTTTTTAATTTGGACCAAAACACACCCAAAAATACGAGAATAATTTAAACAATTGAGTTATCGAGAAGCTTCGTAGTAACCCCAACTATGTTGTGTTGCACGATGAAGTAACAATTGAGTTATCGAGAAGCTTTGTAGTAACCCCAACTATGTTGTGTTGCACGATGAAGTATTCGTTCCGATAATGTTCATGACAGGTGGCACATTGCACAAGGATTTTTTTTAAACGTATAGTCGGATATAGACTCGCACAGCGTTATTGGAACTATGAAATTACATTACATACTGATATTTTATTGGATCGCGTTACGAGATGTAAAGGATGCAACTCGATTTCAACAAGAATGAAAATTATTTATTTTCTATAAAGCAGCGCTGGTTTCTGAAACAACTCTTTCAAAATACTCCTATTTTCCGGATTACATGCGTCAACGCTTGGAATGACAGTAAAGTAGAACCCCGCTTATCAATTGGTAAATTATCGTACCAGTGTTCAATAATTTACCAAGTGATAAGCGGAGTTCTACCGAGGTGCATGTTGCTAATAATATCAACTATATTGATAATTTAATTTATTTTAATGATTCTGAATTTATAAAATAAATTATTTTTATTTGCCCAGAAATAAAATGGATAAACTTCGGCAATACACTTACTTTAAAATCGTTTGGTGCAACCAAAAATGTTGAAATCGAAAGTAAATGATTAATGAAAACATAGCCACTCATTATAACCAATTACTAACCTAATTGAAAGAACGAATAAAAAATTCCGAAAGTTTAGGCAGATCTAAGTGACACAATAATTTATAGACTTAAATAGTTATAATTAACTAAATTTTATACATACAAATTAGTATATTCTCGACAGATTTATATTCAATTATCAGGGAGCCTAAGCGGTAGTCTTTTATCTACCGGTATTTCTATTCTGATACTAACAATTTCATAAATAAACTCTTTAACGGTTTAGTTTAGTTAGAATAATTATTTAAAGTTATCATATTTTTGAAAAGAAATAACCGAATTGTCGGAAGTCTGAACTAAGAGGAAAAAATTACCCAGTTGTCCAGTTAGATACTCGATTGACTAGCAAGCAATCAATTTGCTAGCCGATATCCTGGCTACTTGATCAATTTTACCAAGGAAATTCGAATTTCAAATTACATTTCTCGTAAAATTTTTGTTTATTTTTGCAATTACACAGTAAATACGACAAAAATTTGCTGTTTTTTTGAAAAACTATATGAAAAATATAATTTGAAATTCAAATTTCCTTGCGTGCTTGCTAACCACTCAAGTATCTACTCCAATATATGTAACGAGTGACAACTTGATAACTACCTCTAATTATATAAATGACAATTATCTAGAAACCCGCTTCTGGTGTCTTGCAAATTAAATAAACTCAAGTACATTTTTTCCACCCAACTGCAGTTTTGGTTCTTTGGTTATAACACTAAAAATGTTTAGTGACAAAACCGGGATTGTGTTTTAACGTTACTATTCACATACATGTAATCTTGCAATTTATTTTAATTAATTAGCATTTCGTAAATTATTCTATTTAATTTTCGTAAATTTGAGGTCTTATGATCTACGCTTTTTGTATGAGTCATAAAAACAATTAAACTATTTTATTATAAGAGTATGATGACTGATGAGCTTAGTCTTTGGCACGGCTTCCATTTCAAACTTTTTAGTCACTTGCGATAACTATTACATGACGGAATTTAATTCTAAAAATAAATTCTAAATTAAACATGTTTACACTTTTCCACATCTTTTAAAATTACACAGCAATACACTAACAGCGCAGCAATTAAAGTTTAGTAAAGTCAGTTTCCGACAGATGTCACTATTGTCGTATTGGGCTTTATTATAATTTTTTATATTATATGGAGTACTAATTTTCAGACACTTCGAAATTTTGAAACCCTATAGCAGGCAAACTCTACCACTTTTCTACCACGGGCGGGATGTTGTATCCAATCACAATTTTCAACTTTCGACTTATTTTATATCTCAAGTTCTTAGGATTAAATGATTTCTGTTTTATCTTTCCAATTATTATTTTTCTATTGTGATCTCAGCAAGCTCGAATAAAACATCATTCTATTTCTACTTTACGACGTCTACGATTACTCGATTTGTTTATTTATACCTCACTTAAATTTTTTGTTGGTAATACGTTTGCCGAAGTGTGGAAAAAGAACAGAGATCATATTTATACTGAAAGGTGGAAATCGCGATACTTTTTGTGAATTGTTAAAAAAAACAAAAAAAAAAAAATTTTTAAAAAATGCAAAATACACTTAACAAAAAAATTCAAATTTTTAATCGCAATTTGTGCTCCGAACAGCTAGACCTGTTGATGTATCTGATTTGTCTACTCTGATGGTATAAGGAGGTATTTTTCGACTGTATTGGTGGCTGCAATGGTTTACTATTAACTTCTTATTGGTGTACCATTATATGGTTTTAATAATTATGTAAATTGGGTGTTTACATTGGCGCAACTATTTTTAATAAAAATGAATTTTTTTATGTAAAATAAAAAGTGTAAATATTATAATTTGTTTCTTTTTGATTTTTATATAATAATAATAAATAATTATAACAACTACTAAATAATTTTTGTACTTATCTCTATTTTGAAAATAGTTAACAACAATTACTTAGAAATCTTTTTGGTTTTGTGTTCTGTCTTCATCGCATAATGCTTTTTACTAATAAAGACAATGTGACGATGCTTTCTCAATGTAAACTGGTTGTGGCCGTGATTTTATGTACCGCGGATTAAATGGTCCTAATTGTGCTTCATTGGTAGATGATGCTGGTGGTACATTAGGAACTTTTAAATGTGTTCGTATAAATTTCCGTCCAGATCGTAAACATGCCAGCGGTATACAGCTTGATATTGTTAGAGAATTTCGATTTAACGCCCAATTTATTAGTGGGCTGAATGCTGAGTGGGCATATCCTAGAATTATAATAGATATAGAAAAGTAGTTTTATTTATTTGGTGTAATCCAATATAATAAAAAATACATATACATAAAGAAAAACTTACCCAGCAGTAAACTAAAATCTGAAAAACTTTTGGAGCATATGATGGTCGAATCGAGTTCATTTGACAATATACAAATAATATGGGGTGTCCAACAGCCGGCAAATATTAATGCAGCTGTCACTAGCATATATGCTAGTTTTCGGCGCGAACGAAGTGTTGACGCTTGTCCTAATGGTAAGTCGGCTGATGGTACTTTAACGTTGGGCATCCGTTTCCGTTTATTCATGTCATTTAGTTGCGATTTTATCATTGGCTTACCTTTCATCGATCTAAAAAAAGTAATTTTAATTTGTTAGGCGTATGAAATAATCGATTCGAAGACAAAACATTTCTTTCGGCTTAAAATTTTTGCCAAAATACACACTGGGACTTCATAGAATGAATGAACTTAGTTTTTATAAAACACTCAAAAATATATTATTGAACATAGGCTCTTTTATTCATTTGTAAAATTAAATTTGAACTAAAAGGAGTATTGTTGATCGTGATTTATATAGAATTCTTTAACTTTACGCTTACTGTCGATGACCGAAGTAATTTAGAAGGGTAAGATGTAGCAAAAGAAACCGATTCCTCAATCCCAAATGCTCGAATATTTCGGTCTTCTTCTTTATTTGAGGTTGTAACTGTAACTAAAATTTCGAGAAAATAAATAATGAGAACTTTAGATTTAGGAGTTTGTTAAAATGACCATAATCCACCATTTTATGTTATTTCATAACATTGCTTAGGTAATTTAACTTGCTGATGCTTCGATGTGTTATGATTGTAGGCTCTAAATATCTATCGAGTTCAAAATACGATTTTCATTCGATTCATTTTCTCTGGTTCTGCAACCCAATATCAAACAAACTTACCATGTAATAGCTTATTTTGTGTTATGATTGTATGCTCCAAAATCTATCGTAAAATTATTGAAACTTAAATTTAATTAAAACCTATTTTGAGGCCGTCACATACTCCAAATAAGTTTCCGTTGGGATGACCGGCACGATGTACTATAATTCTTTAGAGAATATTCAAAAATCGTCAATTCTAAGTGCCTAGGAACACAGATTTTTTACAAATTACTTAATTTCAATTAGAGCAGATTGTGACCCACTCCAAACTAGTTTCTATCAGGATGTTCAGCATTTAGGAACGAACATCTGAAAAATTCTAGGAAATTTGATGTACAATAATTCTCACAAATCGTCAATCAAAAAAGGCACTTAGCCTGGCGGCATAGAATTGTTTAAAAATAGCTTATTTTCCATTAGAGTATAGACTGTAATCTACTCGAAACCGTTAGAAATTTCGGCGTTTAGGAACACCAACTAGAGAATATTCAGATATTGTCAATTCTAAGTGCCTGGGAGCATAGAATTGTTTAAAAATGACTTATTTTCTATTAGAGCAGATCGTGTCCTACTGAATACTAGTCTCCGTTAGGATGTTCGTCGTTTAGCAACAGCTGGAAAATTCATTTGGGGAAACTCGATGTGCGATAAATTTCCACAGAATATTCAAAAATCGTTAATCCTAAGCGCAAGGGAGCATAGAATTGTTTAAAACTGACTTATTTTCGTTTAGAGTAGACTGTAATTTACTCGAAACCGTAGGAAAGACCATCGTTTGAGAATACCAGCAAAATTCTTGGAAACTCGATGTACGATAATTCTCTAGAGAATATTGAAATATTGTAAACGCTAAGTGCCCGGGAGCATAATTTGTTTAAAAATAACTTATCTTCTTTTAAAGTAGATCACGACCTGCTTGAAACTGGGTTTCGTTCGGATCGTCAGCGTTTAGAAACTTTAAGAACATTCAAGGAAACTCCTAAATCCCTGGGAGCATACAATTGTTTAAAAATTACTTATTTTCTGTCAGACCAGATCGTCCTGACCTACTGAAAACAAGTTTCTGTTAGGATGTTCATCGGTTTAGAACACCAGGAAAATTCAGGAAAACTCAATGTACGATAATTCTCTACAGAACATTCAAAAATCGTTATTCCTATGCCTGGAAGCATAGAATTTTTTTAAAATGACTTATTTTCTGTTAGACCAGATCGTGACCTACCGAAAACAAGTTTCTGTTAAGATGTTCGTCGTCATAGAACACCAGGAAAATCCAGGGAATCTCGGCGTATGATAACTCTCTACAGTATATTCAAATATCGTCATTCCTAAATGCCTGAATGATTATATAATATTCGAATTCAATATTCTCTCTTCTTCTACAGAATATTCAAAAATCGTCAATCCTAAGTGCCTGGGACCATAAAATTGTTTACAATTGACTTATTTGCCTGGGAGCAAAGAATTTGGCTGGGAGAAAATGGCTTATTTTCTATTATAGAGTATTCCGAAATCTACTCGAGACAAGTTTCCGTTAGAATGATCTGTGGTTAGAATGATCTGTGGATACTCGATGTACGATAATTCTCTAGAGAGAATGTTCAAAAACCGTCAATACAGTGTGCCTGAGATCGTAGTTTTTAGATATTAAAAAAGTTTTCTAGTTTTATTTGATATATGACTTGCGTGGCTCTTATACATTTTTGTTTGTGTGCTGTATGTTGGGTGTGTGTGGTCCCGTGCAGACTAAATTTCTGTGTACTCTGTATAGCCCAGATCGAGCGAATATTCGGCATGAAACATTATTTTTAGACTTTTTCCATAAACTGGGACTTGTGTTTTTGGTCGAAATCCGACCACCTAAAGTAGCAGCTTCCATATCAAGGTTTCGTTCGGTTGCCAATATTTTGAAAAGTACTCGTAGATCTTTTATGAGAAAAATGAGTTTGAACTAAATATTCTAAATTTAATGCGTAACAATATCGATCCACGCCAGTTTTACAAAATTTATAAGGATTTTGACAGCTCAGACGGATTGACTGATCGAGATGAAAATTCATACTTAAGCTTTTTGCATAAATTTAGAGGTCTCAGTTATATTTAGCCAAAATTGGTCCTCCAGAAGAAGCAGCTTCCATAGGAGCTTTTTAATTTTTTGCAAATACTTTGGAAAGTTTATTATTTACAAGAAAATGAGGATGAACTAAAAGATTCTAAATTAATTTTGCAGTAATACCGATCGAGAACAGTTTTCCAAAATTTAAGCGGAAACGATATTTTATGGCAAAATACTTATTTTCAGGTCAGACGAGTAGATTAGTCGGGATGAAGCTTCATACTTAAGCTTTTCACATAAATTACCAATTTATGGTTCCAGTGATGTTCCGTAAATTTCGAGTTTCGATAAAAAAATTTGGCACCTCTACAGTTCAGGCGGATTGACTATTCTAAATAAAACTTCAAACTTAAGCTTTTTCATAAATTGAATACCGGAAGTTATATCTTTCATATTAGCTTTCTCAATTTTTACAATGTAGAAAGATAAAAAATTAAAAGATCAAAGGTTAAATTTTCAACAAGGGTTGACGTTGTTGGTTTTCTGAAATTTAAGCGAGATTAATGATTTTTGATTATAGAAGACAGTTTTTACCAAAAGTCCGGTAAGTTTAATTGTTCGCTTTAGAAATCGAGTGTGATGTATTCGAGAGCTACATATACATTTGCGATAAAACAAAATCTGGTGTTCACCACAACATCACCTTCCCATTTGCTTAAAATATTTGATTTTTGAAGTTTTTAAAATTTATGATTCTACTGCATAGTTTAAAATTTATACGTAGATCGCAATTTTACAAATACATGCACTCAAATCTTTCGTTGTTTTTATAAATTTTTAGGAATAACTCGCAACTCTAGGAACATTTAGACAATCGTCTTTCTTGCTTGGTAGTGTCTGGAATTGGAAAAATCTATTACGAACGTAACGTGCGAATTTAATAGGCTCGTATTCACTATTAAGTGAATACGTCTAAATCTTAACCGTCGGATATGTAAGAGCTTAAATGGTGTTCTGTTTGGACCATTTCGGTTAGTGCTACTTTTTAGAAGCCGGTTGTTGAGTTTTGATGAGAAACCTGTATAATTTTGGGTTTCGTTATATTTATTGTTATTTCTCTCAAATTTTTTTTGGTTGCTATTTTGACCATAACTTCATACTGATACTCTACCGTGCCTAATAGATGACATTTTTTTCATTTTTGTGTTAATTGTAGCTCAGTTAGGTAGTTTTTAAGTGTTTTCTAAAGTACAAGTTGGAACGAAAGATAGACATAATGGATTATTTTGGCATAGAATTTTATTTCGATAAGTTTCTCTAAATTATGTTAAATTTAAAAAATATATACATGCATTGCATAGAATATAATTTGTATAGGTCAAAA
The DNA here is from genome assembly GCA_963691935.1 of Nephrotoma guestfalica. Classification (NCBI taxonomy): domain Eukaryota; kingdom Metazoa; phylum Arthropoda; class Insecta; order Diptera; family Tipulidae; genus Nephrotoma; species Nephrotoma guestfalica. The sequence goes on from OY829913.1 coordinate 98,275,731, forward strand.
TGCATAAAAATAACATTTACGTATCAAGTGATTAGGCTGCATGCCAATTGTCTGATAAACGTGAATTTTAACAAAATTTCTCGGTAAATTCTATTAGTTATCAAAATTTTCTGTATGGCTGATCGAAAAATCTGTATTCAAACGATTTAGCCGACTATTGGTATGCAGCCATAATATTTCAATGTAGTATATACTAGCCTCGGTGTCCGGGTCCTTTGTTTCATTTCAAGTATTAAATTTGGATTAAGACCATCATCATCTGAACTATTTCCAACGACGCCCCGTGCACCATTTGTCATGCCTGTCACAATAATCATATGCGTTGGTCGTCGCAGTATTGGCATCGGTAAAGGTAGTTCACCGTGTGCCGCCCTAGCTGTCAGCGACAATGCACATAATTTCTTCTTAACACTTATATAATTTAAAATAACACCAAGGGCGGGTAAAATAAATATAAATATTGTATAACAAAATGTTGCAATTAAATGTAATTGTTTTGATTCATACATTAATTTACATGTCGTACGTCTTGTATTGAATTCAAAATATACGGTCTTGTATATAACAAGCATAGGGATATGAAGGAGACTTGCACTTATCCATGCACCAGATGCTAACATTATTGGTAGTATTCGACGTTGTCTTAATTGTGCTAAACGTGGATGTTTTACTGTTGCATATCGATCGAACGATAACATTAGAAGACTAAACGTACTTGCTGCTACAGGAATTGACTTTATAACAAAAAAGGGGTAAAAAAAATTAATAAAACAAACAAATAAAAAATACAAATATTTTCCAACATAATTAATTCAAAAACACCTTACCTGTATTAGATAGACGAGTTTGCATCCTAGTTCACTTATAATCAATGGATTATGATTTAGTGATAGCTTAAATAGTGTTAATGGAGCTGATATCCCAGACACAAGTAAATCGGCCATACATAGTGCGACAAGCAGGGGGTTCCGTAGCCGTCCCGATGGTTGAAAATATATTGTGATGAATAGCGATGCATTTCCCAGCACACCAAAAAATATAATAATCCCGTATAATGAAAATATTATTGATAAGTTCGTATCATCGTTATAATCAATTATATTTGATTGATTAGTTAAATTTGGATTATCAACATCTATGAAATCCATCGATCATTATTTTTCCTTTAAGATTTTTAGTTTTATTTCTGGAGTAATGTGAAGATGTTTATCAGCTTGAGGTAAGGTATTATATATTATTATGTGTAGTTGTTTTTTGCCTGATGTAATTTACTTTACGCTCTAATCATTAATTAGTATTATTTTTGTATCCTGAAAAACAAAAAATTAAAATAAAACTTTAATGAGATTTTCTTAAATTTTCATATAGTATGAAGAATAATGAAATTTGAGATGTTTAAATAAAATATTTAAAACGAAATTTGGGATTAATAATAATATAGGTATGTAAATATTTACGATACAACTACGTAGTTACATTATTTTTATAGTTATTGATTTATTTGTTTCGAGGGTGGAAGGGTCTATGGAAGAATGTATTATTATAGAGAGTACTAGAATTTCAATTTCATGGTTGTAAGTAATATAAATTTTGCGTGTGCTCGCTAGAGCGTCCTTGTACTAAGCAAATTAAGCCGCCCCATGTAACTGAAACTTTCTTCGGTAATTTGTCTAACTAACCTGTACCCTTAAATTACGGTGTAATGACTACCTTCCCTGGTGGGTTGTCGTTCTTTGTGGAGCTATACCAAAAAACGATAAATATAAAGGTTTTCTTACTTTACTATTTAAGAATTGATAATGAAGATAATGAAAAATTCGACCTGGATCAACTTTTTCGTTATTATTAAGTTCAGAATTGTCTGGTGCAAATCTTTTTATAATATGAGTTCCAGATAGAGTTTGCAAATTTATTTTTAAATCATAACTACGTATCTACTCAGAATGGGTGATAACGTGCTACACCTGAACGTTTTGGTTGGCGAAAAATTAATGTTTGGAGTGACAGCATGAGCAATCCACGCTTCAACAATTGAAAATAATGAAAATATTATTTCATTGGCATTTTATTATCTGTGGTAAACCACATGGTCATTATTACTTGGTTTATTCAATACAGAGCCTGTGTCCTGTGAAGTATATGAAACTTTTTGAGACGAGTTGCTGGGTTTTCCTTATTGTGGAGGCACGACAGTTTGGGGTAATTAAAAATTTGTTTTTAATAAATAAGAATACTTTTGGTTTAGCCGCTATACACTTAATTCTTTGACACCTGTTTCTTAGCATTGACACTGCACTTCCTGTCAAGAGAAATACACAAAATTTCTATCTCTTCAAAGTTATATGATGAATGTCTTCATAATTTTTCTTGCATTTCAAGAATTAAATATGTTGATAAAAGCTTACATATCTTTTAGATTTACGTAGCAACACACTATCAATCCACGAATGAGTGCGAACGGCAAGGCTTTAGTTGAGGGATATTTTATATACAGTGCTGGGAAAACAATTGGGCAAACATATTTTATTGCAAATTGGAGTCTTTTTTGCTAAAACTACAAAACTTTTGAAAGCAATTAGCTTATTGTTTCATTTTAAATACGTGTATGACGTAATTTTTGAAAAAAAAAATTACCTGAAATTTAGGGGTAAAACTCCGAAAAATTTAAAAATATTCAAAATACGTTGATTGGAGTTAAAGTAATGGAATAAATTAAACACCTATTTTTCATTTTTTTATTGATTTATAGAAATTCTATCTTTAATATTAATATTTTGTTGAACCGCCATTTGCTTTTATTATGGCGATACACCTCCGATTCATTGAATTTGATAAATTTTTCAAAGTCGTAGGAGGTATGGATTCCCAAATTGCCATCAACAAACTTTTTAAAGCTTGAATCGATTCTGGGCGCTTTCTTGCTACTTTTAGCTTCATTATAGACCAAATATTTTCAACGGGATTTAAGTCTGGACTATACGGAGGCCATCTCAAAACATCTATACTTCTTTCTTCGAAGTACTTTTTACCTTTAAATGAAGAGGTAAGAAAAAAAACAAGTTTTTAACAAATTATTTATGTTTATCTGAAAGGCAATTTTTCTATCTACAATTCAAAATTAATAACTCACAACTTTGGCGGTATGGCACGGAGCGTTGTCCTATTGAAAAATAAATTTGCAAGTCTCGCCAAAACGCTTTAACACATAAGGCTCATATTCGTTGTGTAGGACCTGCAGATAAACAGCTGCTGTAATGCTGGAACTAAGAAAGCACAATCGACCGGTTTCATTTCCAAAAAAGCATCCCCAGACCATAACTTCTTCATTTTTCGGTGGAAGTCTTAAAAGTCATTCGTTGCTAAGCCTCTCGCCTGGTTTTTTACTTACGAGAACTCTTCCATTTCCAACATGCAGCTTGAATTTTGATTCATCGGAGAAAATCACATGATTCCACATCTCTGGAGTTCAAGAAACATGCTTCTGGGCCCATAGCAAACGTTTTTTTCAATAGTAATGTGAACTCAGGCTTCTGGACTGGTTTAAGTGCTCTCAAACCAGCTTTAACAAGTCTTTTTCTCACTAAGCTGGCTAAAATTTGTTTTCCCGTTGCTCGCTCTACATCCCGTCTTATGTCCGATGCAGTTTTAAAACGGTTCCGATGACATTGTAATATTATGAAACGATCTTCCACTGGCGTTGTCTTTCTTGGCCTTCCAGAGCCTTTCTTTCTTTGTGTACTGCCCATCTCTCGCATTTTTTTAATATTCCACGCGACAGTACTTTTAGGAATGTTTAATCTTTCTGCTATTTCACGCGTGGTTAAATTCAACGCCAACATCAACATATTGCTTTTACACTGCTCACTAAGTTTCCCATTTTTTTTAACTAAAATTGCACTTTATTCTTTATTTGACTAGGATCACTTACAGAATAACTTAATCTTATAAAATATGCACTATTCATACTCCAAAAAAAATTACAGGCAATTAAATATGTGCACCCTAATGACGGCCAAGAACGGTAGGCGTAAAATAAAATAATTGCTTGACCAATTTTTTTGCACATCAGTTGCGGGCTTGTACCGGTGTAATGAAAACAAAAGGCGGTCCAACAAAATATTAATATTAAAGATAGAACTTCTATAAAAAATAAAAAACAAAAAAAAACAAAAAAAAAATAAAAAATAGGTGTTTAATTTATTCCATTACTTTAACTCCAATCAACGTATTTTGAATATTTTGGCATTTTTCGGGGTTTTGCCCCTAAATTGCAGGTACATTTCTTTTTTAAAAAAATCACGTCATACATGTATTTAAAATAAAACAATAAGCCAATTGCTTTCAAAAATTTCGTAATTTTAGCAACAAAGACTCCAATTTGCAATAAAATATGTTTGCCCAATTTTTTTCCCCAGCACTGTGTATAAAATATCCCTCAACTAAAGCCTTACCATTCGCACTCATTCGTGGATTGATAGTGTGTTGCTGCGTAAATCTAAAAGATATGTAAACTTTTATCAACATATTTAATTCTTGAAATGCAAGTAAAATTATGAAGACATTCATCATATAACTTTGAAGAGAAAGAAATTTTGGGTATTTCTCTTGACAGGAAGTGCAGTGTCAATGCTAACAAACAGGTGTCAAAGAATTAAATGCCTAGCGGCTAAACCAAAAGTATTCTTATTTATTAAAATCATATTTTTAATTACCCCAAATTGTCGTGCCTCAACGATATGGAAAACCCAGCAACTCGTCTCAAAAAGTTTCAAATTGCAAAAAATACTCCAGTTTGCAATAAAATATGTTTGCCTAGTTTTTTTCCGAGCCCTGTACGTAGAAATAAAATTAATACTTAGTAATGCCGGTTAACTAAAGGTGTTACTTTAATCATTGTGGATTGGATTACTATTGTTATAATATATATATATATATATATATATATATATATATATATATATATATATATATATATATATATATATATATATATATATATATATATATAAAGCGCTGGCTCGAAGTCTAATTACTCAAATCTGAAAACTTTCTTTCAGCTGCAGCATTATATGTGGCAAACTACATTGATGAAGTTTGTTCTAAATCTGTCCTAAAACCAACAATAACAAAATATGTGTACATATGTTTGTAGAATGTCTCGATAGAACGAATTTTATCTTAAATCATAATGTAAAAGTGTTTTGTAAAATAACTGTTAAATTTTTTAATTTTTCCGTGAACTCTTGGAGATATATATAGTGAGTTGCTACTAGGTCCTATTTAATAGCAAAACACGTTTATTTTGAACAAATTTTGGGTTTACGGTGTTTAGGTCAGTCAATTTCCCTCGGAGTGCTATAAATCGAACTTATAATTTGATTTTTTCAGAGAAGCTCCTATTAACTAGAATGCTAAATGACGCAGGTTCTGAGATGCTAATAGGTGCCTTCTAATATGCTATAATTCTTACATATAATTTTCTGAATTTTGTCGTGAAGCTCCTATAAATCAGCATGCCAAGTGACGTATGTTTTGAGATGCTTAGGCCTAATCTAATAGACGTAAAACACGTTTAGGGTGTTAAAACTCATAAAATTGTACATTCGATTTAAAGTACTTCCAAGGCAAATTTGGCTGTCCTAAGCACTCGAAATCTACATTTTGTTCAAAACAAACAAGTTTTTTTATTATGTTTCTATTCACTTAGCATTCTGGTTTTTGGAAGATTCTTCGGAAAAAATCAGAAATTTTTTTGTTCGATTTATATACTTCAAAGCAAATTTGGTTGTTCTAAACACCCCAAACCCCAAAATTAGTCAAAATAAACGTGATTTACTATTAGATGGGACCTAGTAGCATCTCACTAAATACTTCATTTAACAGGCTGGTTTTTAGGGGATTCCCTAAATATTCATAAAATTGTTCGTTCTATTGGAATCGTTCGGAGAATTAAATATTTTTAACATAATATTACATCAATATTTATTTACTTTTTGTGGCCGTTTCATATTTGTTTCCCAGAATATTAGGTATAATATAATTTGTAGCAAATTCGTTCTTGGTTCAATGGTTTTATCGGTTTATCAGAATTTAGTATATTACATTAACTACCACAATTAAATATTTTTAGGATTTAGGACCAATTTCACTATTTCGAGCTGTGTAGTGAAAATTCTTTTTTAGGACAAAATTTTTGCGAATGGGCAAACTTAACAAGGTCCCAACAATTTTATTTATTTTGGCGACATAAATTCGTTCCTACTAATTCTAAACTCTAATTCTTCCAATCTAAATATTTTTCACTAAAAATCTATTATAAAACGCCAATTTATTATTTTAAGAGATCCGATGGTTCTAATTGGCAACATTTCAAAGTTTCAATTTGACGGCAATTTTGAAACTTTAATTTTGAAAAATCCTTTCTGCAAAGATTCTAAGCGTAATTAATTTATTCGGTTGTGATAATATAAGATTGTTTGGTACTCGTACAATAAACTCGGAAACACCTGATTGAGTGTTCGAATCAAAATCCATTTCATCAAATAAATCAGATTCGCAAATGTCCGTTTGATTCCGTCGATTATCAATATTTTCAGATTTTCTTCGTAGGTCCTTGTCATTTATTTTAGTTTATTGTCGGGTACGGTTGGGTTTCGGCACAGTAAAATACACAAATCTTTCATTAGGTACATTTTTAATGTTCAAATTAAAATTTGGGAATCCAGCCAAACATCCACAGAGGAACAGCTAAAGTATGCTAAGCGAAATTTTGAATGTTGATAAGGCATTTATTATCTGCTACGGGTTTTTGGAGAAATATGTAGCTAAAATTTCTTACCCTTCGATATTCTGAAAACAAAATATTGCCATTGATTAATCTGTGTATTATTTTCTGTGATTTCACTGAATCTGTCTTTTATCTATTCTTAATGATTTGAACTTGAACCGTAACGATATATACGTTATATATATATCCCGAATAATTATCCCGAATAATTTTCGACTTTGCTCATTATCAACTCAAGAGTGATTCATTCATTTAAATGCTTCTCTAACATTTCGATGCCTTTTTTGAAGAATGATTTAACTGCCATTATATATATAAGTGCATTTTTGTTGTCGTACCCAACCGTTCATTGGCGTTTATCGCAATTTCTTTCTTTAAATGCACCAATATCACCATGAAATAATCGCTAATGGTGGTCTTTCTTTCTCAAGATAGTCGACGAGTAAAATACCTTGCGCATTCTAAAATACGGAGACCACCACATTACCGGCCGACATTTTTGTTTTTAGTCGCTTCGAACGGTTTCACCTGCTGCTGTCCTCTCAGCTGACTGACGTTTTGATTTCGCAGTGTAGTGGTGGACTCATGTTTCATCCATTGTCACATACCGAGGCAAACATCCTGTTTATTTATGATTTCTTTAAGATGTCAGTTATCTCACGTAACTTCACTTTACGGATTTTCAAAATGATTCTATGGCCTTATCAAGCCATTGCTTTGTTTGAGCGGTGTTTTTCCATTGTTTTGAAAATAACAAAAGTAACGTTACTAAACCAATTGTAACTGTAAACTAATTGTCGGATTTTCATCAAATTTGATCACATATCGTTTGAAGTTAGGTACTTAGATGTGCCACCTACGCGTCAGTCTCGAGAGCTAATGAATGACGTAATATATATATATATATATATATATATATATATATATATATATATATATATATATATATATATATATATATATATTATATGTATTGTTTTCATTAATGCAAGCAGATATTTTTTTGTTAGAGGAATTTCTCGTTGGAATTCCATTCCGTTAGAAATTAAGAGATTAGCGCTTAAATCTTTCAGCGTAGCGTGCTTGAATGACAATACACGTAGTATTATTTTTTAATATTATTGTTGTAATCATTTATAATTATTTTTTATGTAGTCTGTAAGTACTCATTTCTTGCAGTACCCTCTATAATAAATGAGCTTGAGATCACTCAGAGGATATCAACAATCGACCCTCGCTCAGAAATAATTTGTTCTCGTTATAATCCGAGGAATCACCCGCAATCCATTGCGTATCCCAAACCCGAACACTCTGTTTGATAGTTTAATGGAGCAGCTGAGGAGAGAGCAGTACTGGCTCGAAATAGTATCCCTCTAATTAAACGCATTTTCTTGAATGCCAATTTGGGAAATATAACAAATAGGCTTCCTTTCATTTTAGCTACCTTACTAGATTTAGTTCGTTTCGAATTCTAGGGTGGTGCCGTTTCGGAACGGTGTTTAAACTATTTAATAGGCAGTCCTGGACCGAGCCACGTTTGTAGTAATATTTCGCTTCCAACGAAAACATTTATCTGACTTTGCTAAATAATCTGTTGAATCAAAACACGGAACACATGGAAATGGTTTAGTCTTTACATCGATTTTCGAAACTGGATCTAAAATTTATGTTGGAATCTCAATTTTGTCGTTCAACTCAAAATCAAACATTATTCGGTTTAGGAAATGACGAAATGCTTAGTAAACTTTGTTTGAAATTCATGTTTGAACGTAAATTTGTTTCTTTAAATCGAATCGGGCCATATAAGGGTAAGAAATGGTGAGTACCATTTGTTACCATTAGATGGCAGGGTATTAAAAATTTATTTTACTATTTTAGCTGGCAACTCTGTTAGCTCTAACTCCTTTATTGAAGATCACAATCTATCTGAGGGAAGACAATTCATCCGTTAAAGCCGTTAAAATTATGAAGCGCAAAACATATTAAAACGTATTTCGTTAAAAAATTAAATGCATTAGCCTCTTCAAAAGTTACAATCATGCCTCGCCTTCTAAAACTATCCTTGTAATTTACAGAAAGTTAGAGAAAAATAATAAACTCTGTCGGTTCCGTAGATTCCAATTGTTTGCCTCTGGTATGATCATATTCAGCCAACTAAATTCTCTAACTAAGGAAAGCCATGACTTTAATTCGCCTAATTTTATGCAATCAGTACATACAGGGTGGCTGAGACCAAGTGTTTTCCAAATTAAACGCTGTAATTTTTTTAATTTTGATTATTTTTTATTGAAATTTCGTGGAATATGTTGAAAACATATTACATTTTATGAAAAACATGTTACTGCTCGATATGACCTCCTTTGGCCTGATTATTTGATTCAGTCTTCCATAGAAAGCATTGCATGCTGACCGAACGTGAGCTTGCGGAATTTTATTCCATTCTCGAACAAGAGCTGACTTCAACGCATCAACACTTTCGTATTTTTTAGTGGACACCTTACTCTCCAAAATGGAACATAGGGAAAAATCCATGGGATTCAAGTCTGGTGAATATGGTGGCCATTCTTTCGACGAAATCAGCCGCGGAACGCAATTTTGTAAAAATTGCTGTGTCGCTCGAGCTTTGTGTGACGGTGCCGAGTCCTGTTGGAATGTCCAACGGTTCGTACCAAAGTGTTTACGTGCCCAAGGTAGCAAAGCATCGTTTAGGATCTTTTGGCGATACACTTCTTGGTTTACCTTGACTCCATGTTCGATGAAAACCAGAGGAGTGCGTGATTGCTTGCGCATGGCAACTCTTGTGTCCAAATTATCGTTGGACCAAACACGATCAATTTGTTTATTCATATACTGTTGAATGGTGAAAATTTTCTCATCAGAAAATACAATTTTTGGAATCCCATCACGTTCGACCAAGGCCTTCAATGCTCGTGTTCTTTCAAGCCTAACTTTTTTTGTGCCTCCGTAAGACCTTGAACTTTTTGTATCTTATAGGGTTTCAAGTGTAGTTCATTTTTCAATATGGTTTGAATGCTGTATCGTGAAACATGCGTAGACGTGCGGCTAATTGATTGGCACTTTGACGAGGATTTCGTTGGATTCGTTTCTTCACATTTCGTATCATTTTTTTTGATGTTGGTGTCTTTTTAGGACCGCCTCTGTTGCGTTCAGCGATGCTACCAGTTTCGTTGTATCGAGTTATGGTTCGATACACAAACATTTTATTCACATTCAAATGCTGGAGCTGACGAACTATTGCTGTTTGTGAACTTCCACCCAAAAAGTACAGTGTAATTACACTATTACGTTTGAATTCCATTACAATTTTTTTATGAAGATATTAATTTAGAACAATTATTTGTTGACCACATGTAAACAACTAACCAAACTTCAATCTGTCAAAAAATTGACGCGCGATAATGACTGAACTACACAAATGACAGCAGAGTGAAGTCAGTCTCAGCCACCCTGTATATACATTACTGATTTTTGTAATGCATATCATATTTGATATGCATCTGAATTGAACTATATTAGGTACGAAGAATGTTCGGTAAACCTATATGAAATAATGGCAATGAACATTTTCTATTTTAGTTTTTTATTTCTCTATTTAGTCCACCGACATAAACGATTCTGAGTGATTTTATGAACACGTGTTTTGACAATTTAAACCAGTGGAAAATATTTAATATCGTAATAACTATGTATTTGCATGATAAACACGATTTGCGGTTCGAAATAACTTTCATCTGGTACGAGTACCATCTAACAGTAATTTCGAATCGCAAGATCGCGATTATCTTTCAAAATAAAATCACAGCATGATGTTCAATATTTTTGACTTTTTTAAAATTTCAAAACACGCATGAATTACTCACAAAATATAAATGAAAAAGTTAGTTTTGTCGGTGACTAAATGAAGGAATAAAAAACAAAATAAAAAAAACTACTACCGTCATTTCATATAGATTTACTGAACTTATTGAAGACCTACCATAGTATAAGGTAATAAACTTTGATCAGGCTTTATTCAAGAAATTTTGAGACATCGTTTGAGATATTTTGTCTGTTGTTTAAAACCAGTTATTTAAACAAATTTAAATTAAACGTGTTGGGGGTTCCAAATATTTATTTTAAACTTTGGGTACTCGTTTGTCCATGTTGTAAATTAGCTTCTGATGAAATGCCTTGTAATTTTTATGAACACTTTTCTTTTAACACCCCAATTACGAGTCAAGAACTTGAAAACATATTTAGTCTGTTAATCGTTTTACCGTGCATCATTATTTTTTATTTGTACATTAATTCGGACACTTCTAACCAATTTGCACAACTAATTTGCCAATTTGTGCTTCATTTAATACAAAATGTTGATCTATATATTCGAAAAATGGTATAAAATTTCATTCGTTTGTTCTCCATTGAACATCAATCAAACATATACGGGTTTATTTTGAATATTTAAAAAACTAAACCGGCATAGCGGGGATATGAGAGAAAAAATACTACGTGAATTCGTGGAGTCCAATTATCCTTTTTGTTTAGTTACTGGAAATGGCCAGTTTATGTTATGATTTGTTAAATTAAAATGAGAACATAAATTCGGTGAAACCCACTCCTTTTATTAAATTCCTACATGTCATTCTCATATTTATGTATTTTAGCTTTAAGCTATTTTTAAGCTCACCAGCTACCTACATACATATTTTAATTTCTCATATTACGGTGGATTTTCAAATAAATTATTTTGGTTTTATGTAATATTTTGTTAAAACTTTTGGTTGAACTTCAATTAAAAAGCATCTGTTGCCTTTGCCGTCAATTGTACATGGTTTGTATATACATACATACGTATATATTCCCATTGTATTTATTTGAATACGAGTATGTATATACGTGCGTATATCCTTATTCAATTTTATTAAGGAAATTTTTATTTAAAAAAGTCTCAAGGGGAAAAATGATTTCTTATGTTGAGTACCATATACATACATATAATGTACATATAATGAACTTTTTCAAAGTTAATTTTAATAAAACAAAAAAGTTTGAAATAGATAACACAAATTTAATTTGTAATAAAATTATGTATTTAAATGTCATTCAAAAATATACTACAAAATTCAACATGGGTAGGGGGATGGCCAGAGTAATAGTAGCCCCAGCAATCAAGTGTACGAATAAGTAAACTATGTTATGCGCTCGAAACTTTGACTATACGTGTATTAGTCGAGAATTCCCTGGTAAAAATTTTAAGGTATTGGGATAGATACATGACTTATACACGTTTCATAAGACAAAGCGGTTGACTAACCACTGCCTTTGTGACTAATAGAAGCCGGCCACCTACCTCCAACATTTGGAGCACGTGGTGGTATACAATTCCAGTTTATTTGTTCACCAACACAAGGGGAGATGAATTTTTTAAATAATTCTTTTAATTCTTGGTTGGCACCAACAAAGTTCGTTGCGTTATCCGACCATAGATTTGCAAGTTTTCTACGGCAATCCAAGAATCTTTTCAAGCAAGCGATAAAGGATTGTAACGTCAAATCGCCCACCATTTGCAAATGAATGAATTTTGTCGAAAAACATACAAAGGAAGCGTCTAGACTTTGTTTAGTGCTGATTTTCTATGAAATTTATTTCTTATGAAAAAAGACCCCAATATTCAACTCCACTGTTGAAAAATGGTTTTGTTTGAGACACTCGATCATATGGTAAATTAGTAATAATTTATTTCATAATTGTAGATTTTATCGAGCACAAATAACACAATTCCGTACAATTAGTTTTGTGTTATTTTATCCACCAATTGGCCCGATGCTTTGACGAACGAATGATAGCAGCAGTTGAGGACCAGGATGACATTGCCTTTTATGTTCATATTGAAATATAAGTTAACAAAGTCATGATTTGATAATAATATAATTTGATGCTTGGTATCATAGTCCATTAGTATTTTTTAATTGACCTCCAGCCCGAAAATAGGGTTTGGATGTTTAAGCTTGACATTGGGTAGTAAATCCTTGTTTGACGATAATAGTTTTATTTCCAAATCAAATTCATTTAATTGAATAATTTTAATAAGACACGTTAATACATCATCTAGTTCGTGAATAGTTAATACCTGACTATATGCTTGATACTCCTTTGCATTTATTTTTAAAGCGTAAACAATTAGCTGGAATGTGAAAAGCTTAGAATAAAAACTTTTATCAAAGCTCTTTTACTATCGAAAATTGTTATTGCAACTATTGAATCCATGAAACCACACTTTGTAGAAATAGTGTGGACCGAATCCGATATTATCCATTTTTGAATTTTAACACCCCCATGTAAATTAAAAACTTTTTTGGCCAACAAGGTAAGTGAAATTCACCAACAAACAGGAAATTTCACTTGGAAACACATCTCTTTTCAAAGTTTTTCTATTGATGTTTTGTCATGTGGAGTAACGGCCCAATTATTTTAAATTCAAAAGACACGAAATGTCATAATGCTATCTTATCTCTAGGAAATTTGCGGTTATAATGTCATCGAAATCGATTGTTTTGATGTATACAGAGGACCAATAGGCCTTTTCCGATGCGTCTGCAAATCCGAATCTTTCAAAAAGAAGAAGCTCGGAATTGGATATCCTGTTATAGCAGTTAAGTTGTTTCTAAATGAACACCAGCTTCACACAATTTCAATAGGAACGATATCATCTCAGTTGGCATTGGTTTTCCATAATTCTTGCATAAGAATTTTAGCTGTAACTATATTGGGTGTTAATAGGACTAACGGAATAAAAAGTTAAACAATATCAAAAGGAATGCTCGTTTTTGTTAATTTTAATTCGTTTGAGAATTCTGACGGTTTAAATATGAAATGAGGTTGCCAGAATAACCCAAGCGCCTTAATGTATTCATTTTTATTGAATTCATTAATTGTTGAATTTGATAAAGTTTGCACGCCAGTATCTAGTCATCGACATAAGTATCATTAAGTAATTCTTGATGATGAACGCTAAAGAACATTTTAAATTTTCGTCATGAGTTAACTGTTTCGATGGATCTTATAACCAAAACTGGGGCTGCTGCAGTCGCGTATGTTACTGTTTTTAACTCAAATGCATTGATAACATCTTGAGCTTGCTCACGTCATAAAATTGGTTGAAAGCAGGTTTGACAACGGTTTACGTAAATTTGCTTGTACTTCTTAGGTATTTCCTAAATCGTAGAATTATATCGAATAGTTTAGATTGCATAGCTGCTCTAACTAATATTTTATCATTTAATAAATGAACTTTGTAGATGGAATATAGTATTGCTCGTTATCAGTTTGATCAAAGTGGTCTACTCCTTCCATTTGGCCTTATGAAATTTATTGGCCCATGAAAGAAATATACTCGATTTTTAAGTTCGATTATTTAGCTTATGTTCAATATAACCGAGTCGTCTGGTTGCGGTGTGATTGGAATCGTCTAGAGAAATGGAATCTTGAAAAGGTAAAAATGCATTTTAACTGTCATTAGAATTTCTATATTGAGTCGTGTTAAAATGGGTTTCGCAATTTTCTTCATCAATCAACACAAGTGGTTTGATAGGAATATTTTCACTTTCCCAAAATTTAGTTAACAAAGGGGAAATTTCATCATCCCGTTGAATGAATGACGAATATGTGGCATGTTGAATAGCTATTTCTTGACTCCCTGTAAAGTAGGAAAATTCTGTGTCGTGAAGTATTAAAATCATGATCAGCTAATTGTATGCTAAGTGGAATAGATAAGCGATTAATATCCAACCTAATTTGAAGTAAATTATTTGAAATTTGAGTAATTACTAGAAAATCTGCATTGAAAGACAAGTTTCGATACTGCGATTTAATTTCGGTTGAAATGGTTTGATTAACCTTCGAGGCATCGTACTAATACCAGTAAGTTTAATTGAATTCACCCTGCTAATTTTACAATTAAGATTCTTCGCCATAAAACTGGACATAAAATTGTATTGACTACGTGAATCCAGTATCGCGCGACACTCCAAGTATTTTCCAAAACGTTTTAATAAGACAGTAGCTGTTAGGAATATTACTGTTTTGTTAAGTTGGGTTTGTATGTTAAAGGGTTAAGATTCATCTGTATGCTCACTACTTGCGTTTGTTTAATTATCGTTTGATTTGTTTGAATATTGGTGTCATGTGTGTTCGTGAATTTTTGATCTAGGTGTCAGAGCGTGTCGATCGACAGTCAAAAACAGGGTAGAACGGACTTAGATAATTTATTCATATTCGTAGTTTTTTGATTTTGCTGGGCCGATCAGCTGAAACTAATTTCAGAAATATGGGACAACTGATTGATTGATTTATATTTGTATTATAAGTTTGGAATGAATGATCTTTTGATTTGTTATCGAGTCTAATACTCACCGACTTCGTTTCTCAAAAATATGCGAAATTTAGAAAACAATCTTTTTCCTCATTCTTTAATCGATTTCTTGTCCAATTTTCTAATGACAACTCTTGTAACTACAATCTCAGAGCATTCATCAAAAACCATTTCACATGCTTCAAGTGCTGCCACATGTGATAAAACTGATAAAACTGTAAATCTGTTTATTCGACAATATGCTTTTCAACGATAATCCTCGGATTATCAAGTCGCTGTATGAGTTCTGTCCACGCCCTTTTGTAACCAGCCTCAGATATATCTATTTGTCCAAGAGAACCTTGGCCTCATCTTTCAAACTATTTTGATGGTAGGTAAATTTTACAATATTGGTAAATGCGGAATTATTGTTAATTACCGCTTCAAAAATACATAACTTTAAATGTAATCCTCTTTAACGGATGACCGTCTAAGTGGGTAATGTTTAATTCAGGCAACTAGATGTTTGTTTTGGGCATTGTCATCGTTGATGCTGGATGCAACACTTGACGCGCCACCTTTCGAATTATTTTGCTCTTCTAAGTAAATAATATTAAATTATGACAAGTGGTTACTACCAGGCTTGGTTTCCGAAACTATCGGTTTCTGGGAACCATGAAGTAAAACAGAGAATATATTGACGCGACGTAACAGGTGTGAGACTGAATTACTATTTACTTCAAATCTTTGTTTCTAGGGTCTATTAAAGTAAATCGATGTCAAATGAATTGGCCCATTCACAGTTGAGTCTGTAGCGCCAATCACAATGGTACACAATGGGGCATTATGTCATTTGGTTACTACTAGGCTTGGATTCCGGAACTAGCGGTTTCTGGGAACTATATGACGTAAAACAGATCTTATATTGAGCCAAATACGTGTGAGCCTGTAGCGCCAATCAAAACGGGACGATTGACTTGAAATTTTAATGGTGCGTAAGCAGTTGTTAGAATATTGCAACCAAATATTCTATTCGTTCATATCGCAAATATGACTACTCGCAAACTGTAAATGCATATAGCAGATGTATAGGGTGGACCATTTAAAAGTTTGTTTTTAAAACCGATATAAAATGAGAATACTTCTTTATTTAGTGGAAATTTTTTTATTGTATAGGTTCGAGTCTCCGATTTAAGAATGGAAAACAATTTCGTTCAAGTGGTTCCCATTGCTGGCCTCTCAGTAAGCAATACTGTGAGTACAGATTAGCGAAAAACTGTCGAAATTTTATGTTTTAAAGCTTTTATTGTCTCTGGATTATTCGCAGAATATCTATAGTTAACGAAACCTCCGCGAAAGCCAATTGACATTTCAAAACGACTGGTCAAATTTGGGGCGCAAAAATTGATTATCGGTCAGTTTGTATTGCATGTGGCGCCATCTTGCTGAAACCAAAGGTTGTTCTCATTCATAGCATCGATTTGAGGCCATAAAAAGTTGGTTAGCATGGCTCTGTGACGGTCGCCATCGACGGTAACGGTGTTTCCAGTAGCGTTTTCGAAGAAAAATGGGCCAATTATGCCGCACCACTCCAAAATCCACACCAAACAGTTACTATTGGTGGATGCGTTGGCTTCTCTACGATTACGTGTGGTTGTTTCGAACCCCAATTTCGACAGTTCTGATTGTTTACATAACCCCCTAGATGGAAATGCCCTTTGTCTGAAGAGATTATTTTTCGACTAAAATCGAGATGAATAATCCGAGGTTTTTGAGCTGTATTCTCCTCAGGGTGGTATGCCTGGCGAGTTGCTGCGATCGGCGTTGAGTTGAGGTCGATGGATTCTGTCCTAAACTATGGACCACAGCCGCAATATTCTCGGGCGTGCACACTGTCCCCCGATCTCGGACCACTTCTGTCATCCAATAGCAAGTCTCTCTCACGAACTTTCTTCACCAATTTCACTACACCGAAAACTGTTTCACTCTTGAAAATTTGCACGGTTTCGGGTACATAACACTGATTTTGAAAATAAATTTTCATTATTTCAAAACGCTCCACAAGCGAAAACATGATTGTTTCGTGCCGCGGAATATCAGACTGGCGTCCTTTCAAAATTTCAAGCAAATCTTTCAAAACAGTATTGCCATAGCGTATGATTTACAAACAAACCAATAGATGGCACACCCTGTTCATATATGCATAGGAAACTACTCGACGAGCATTCCAAATGAAAATAAAAAGCAACACGTCGAATACAAAGCCAAGAATAATGAACAAACAAATTTATTTAACAAAAATAAATTTCTTTTGTTATCAGTTCAGTTCGTTCCACACCATCGTCGCAGCAACAGTTGGACCATGGCGGATTAATAAAATAATTAATATTAATTTAATAATATAAATATTTAAACGTTATAGTCTTGAGACGTTACTTTTATGTTTGGTTTTCAGAACTCTTTGCTTCCAGGAGTTATTAAAGCAAATCTCTGTCAAGTGTATTTTCTTATTCAGATATGAGCTTGTTGTGCTAATCACAACAGTAGGATTATCTTGAAAGTTTTTATGATTCCTAACGGTCATAATGACATGTGGTTACTACAGGTTTGGTTTCGAATCTTGCGGTTTCTTGGAACCAGGTAGTAAAATACCCAATCACAACGGTAGGATTATCATGAAATATATGATCGGCGCTTACAGAATTTATTGTTTTAGAGAAATTAGTTTTAAAAATTTAATGAAAATAATTTTTTTGATTGTAATTTTAACTAACTTAGGAAGTAACGATTGCTAACGTGTAAATGGCGCTAAAGATTCATGTTTGAATGAGCCACTACAAACGAAAAGGATTTGCTCTAATAGTTCCTGGAAACAAAGAGTTCCGGAAACCAAACCTAGTAGTGGCGACTCAACACTATACTGCCTACCCATCCTAGAAATTTGAAATACTGTTCTGATTGGCGCTACAGGGCTAATGACAGGCCTGTGTATTTGGTCTATTATATAAACTGTTTTACTTCATGGTTCCCGGGAAATCGCAAGTTCCACAAACCAGTACGGATTTTGTTCGAAAAATGAGACTTGAGAGTTGGGAGTTTGATTGCTGTTTCTCAAACCTACTAGACATACAAATCGCATTTTATATTTGTTTGATGTAAATAGCGATAAAAATTAATATTTACATCTAGTGCGCTTATGAAACAACAGCAAAGCTCCCAACTCTCACGTCACGGGTTTCGAACAAAATACGTATGTATACTGGAATTAACCATTTCTCATCATGTCCTTTATCGTCATAGAAATTTTAAGCCAATCCTACGTTTGTAGGACCATTGACTTCGAACTAGCTCGAACCCGCGATTACCCATCTGACCACCAAGTGTTTTATCTTTATGTGGTAGGATTCGTAACAATATTTAAATACATTAAATCACCCTGGACAAAGATATCTCTCCGCTATTTGGGCTCTCAATATGATTTCAAACAAAATAGGCTGTATGACGTCATTGAACTTCAGGTGGAATTACTAATTTGTTAAATAGTAATAAAACTTTAACACACTTTTCGAAAGAATCTATAACTTTTTTCTATTTTATTAGATTTTACAGTTGTTTTAAACAAGTGAGCCAAATTAACTAGGGGTCCAGGTCCACAGAGTTTAATCAATTTGGTGTCAAAATGAAATTTAACACTTTTTTTAGAATACTATAAACTGCTGTCAATATTTCTGTTCCCTGGGCAAATAAATAATTTTACCCGCGCAAATGAAATTTTCTCAGTTCTACTGTTAGGCATAATCTAAACTTTAAACGTTACCCTTTTGGTGCACCCGGTAATTATTGCTAAGCATAAATATTACTTCTCTCTATAGCAGATTCATTTAAATTTATGATGATAGAGTTTTTTAAATTATACTTATTAATATTTAATGTGTCTTACATAATTATTATTAAACAAATGTATGTACTATGTACATATTTATATACTTATGTATACACAAAACACATACACGCACACATAATCAAATAAAAATGAAATGCGAAATGAAAATCCTACACAATTTAGCTTTTCTGTAGTCATTTTCATGATGTTGCGCGCACGAAGGGAGAACATTATTATTCTTTTGTGGTACTATATACAAGCACACATTCACACACACACACACATTGAATATTTTGTATGTTGAATAAATTAGGTAAATTGTGCAATTTTATGTGGATTCTTCCCTTTTGTGTTCCTATGTCATCATCCCATTTGTATATTTGGCTATAAAGACATTGTTGCTTGTTAGTCGTGAAAAATAATGGAAAATTAGACGCTTATTAATGCGTGCTATTGTTTTAGAGATTATTTAAGGGTGTCTAAATTGTATAAATTGGGGTGGTTTTAATAATATTAAAATCAAAGACGAAATTATATTTGCAACAGGTTGCGGAAGAATTCCTATATACCCAGCAAAAAAGATTCGCTGAAGTTATTGTAAATCAAAACGGTTCTCGTTGAGTTAGTCGCTTAATTGTCTGTTACGTACTAAGTTTTAAAATTAATGGGGTTTCTCTAATTACGAAGGCACATTTTACTGTTATATTTTTAGACCATTATGTTGTATTTTTCATTCATATTATTATATCAGGTTCATCAATTAACTATGGATGTATTTAATTTTTTAAAAGGTGGTGGACCAACCAGAATTTAATATTAGGATTAATAAACATGATGACTTAACAAAACCATTGTTAAATATTTTGACGATACGTATTAAAATGCAGCATCAGTATTGTAATAACAGTAATGGTTATAAATGTAAAGGAAGACGAGGTAGTATATTACTAAATGATACTAAATTATATAATCAAAATTAACTAAGCTCATTAAAGTTTATTTCAACTCATCGAGGGGATCGATAAAGAGGTAAAGGTACCTAACATATTTTCATCATTCAAATGATTTTAAATTTACGAGTAATACCACTAATACGTTACACCAAATGACTAAGTTGTTGTTTGTTTTTAGGTATTTATTTAATTCGCAAGTTGAAATACATGCGAATGTACTTTCTTTAATGTGTTTGCGAGTTTCCGGTGATACGGATTCATAAAGATTTTACCACCAATAAAACACTCAGCGTTAAAAGTTACAAACTTTATTTATCAACTCTTGTAACTCCAACAAATTCATCACTATTTATTACACACTTCACTATTTCACTTTAACTGTTCATTTTTTCTTCATACTGTTCACTATAATAACTACTCAACTGGTACTATTCAATGTAATTTACAACAGTATTTGCGTTGCATATTGCTCGTGCTTTAGTTGTGCATTACTGTTCGATAATGTAATTGTATTCGGAAGCATTCCTATATGTTGATGGCTATTGCCACCTGTTACAATTGCTTTCATTATTATACTATGTAACAACTTTCTTGGAAAGTTGTTGTGATATTCAATTTCCAATCAGCTGCAACTGTTGATATGATAACACCTGTCTACACCTTCACCACTCGACCACCAAACGGTTTCTGTGGAGTACAACTCCCCACTTGAATTCTGTTCATCTCGAGCAGAGTCGTCCACTTTCGTCATGTTGTAATGTCACTATCCATCAATATGGACAACTTTTATTTTGTTTGATGATTTTATAAGGTCGTTCACAACATTGTTGTAATTTAGTTTGAATTTCGTTTTGTTCCCTTGGGATTATACAGCCAAGCCAAAACTCCTACTACAAACCCCTCCCTATCCACCCGTAGGTCTTATCTAGTTTTCATTCTATCGCTCTCCTTTGCGTCTTAAATCGGCTATGTAACCCACCCAAACTGAGTATTACACGGTAAGCGAGGCTCTTTGCTAAACAATACCACGGCAGATCAATTTCCTATCGTATCATGCAGTGAACTGCGTTACCCCAACATGAACATGAGTATCTTTCGATCCCAGTTATCCTGCTTCCTGGTTATCCTGCCTCCAGTGTTCGGTTAAACTTCACTACCATTTGACTGATGAGGTAGTAGTGTGGTACTAGATCTTATTAATGTAAATCATTTTGAACAGTTCTTGAAATATAAATGACTTTAATTTTCTACCTTGACCCGGACATAGTTCTTGTGCGGTACTCTGAATTTTTCACAAATGTGTTGGCTACTGTCTGTGCTTCTTAATTTATAATCAGATAGGATTTCACCCACTTGCCAAAAGAGTCAATACACGCAAGTATGTATCGATTACCATCCTGCGTTTCTGGAAATGGGCTGGCGATTTCCATTTCTATTTGTTCAGATGGTGCTCTAACATTGAATTGCTTCATTCGTTCGAGTTTGCGGCCCTGGGGCGATTGTCCCAATAAAACCGGTGTCTTATCTTACCCAATGTTTTATTGTTTCCAAAATGTGCTTCGGGTGGTTCTTAAAGAACTGCTCGTATCCGATTGAATGGTAGCAATTTGCTATTTATTGTTGTTGTTGTTAACTAATTCCTAGATCCTTACTAGCAACCCGTTATCTATCCTCAGCGAGCACCACAAATATTTTTTAACAGTGGCGCGCTTTGAAGTGCTATTTCATGCCAACGCGATCGTATGTCTTGTGTCAACCATTTTCTTACTGGCTTAATTGACTCAACAGCCTCATGGTCTCCTGTAAAATGTTCTTTATCCCAGGAATTTCTGCTTCCAGCTGGATTCGTGTAATAACTGTTTATACTGAACTGCACCGAGCCTTCTGGGTAATCCATCTGTCTCGTTGTGCAACCTTGCTCGCCGTTGTTCAGTTTTGGAAATGTACGCTTGTAGCCGTTCTTCTCTCGTCGTTCGCCATCTAGCTACTTGCCCTCGTGTTCCTTAAACTACATCAACCATTTGAGTGCCTCATGATTTGTTCGAAGAACGAACTCTTGTTCTTACAGATATTTATGGGAGCTAGACCTAGTCCAATAATGTCATCCAGATAAACCAGAGTAAACCAGAGAATATTTGTAAAGGAACTGAGGAAGACTTATATTCGAAATCGATTGTCCAAAACTAAAAATATGAAAATTCTCACTATAAATCTGGATGTAAATCATAACAGCGAAAAAACAGAGTTGTTTTGCAATTTAGGCCTTATAGAGCTTGCTCTATTAATCTCTTAAATGTAGCAGGCGTATTGCATAATCCAAGCGGCATTACCATAAATTTATAAAGTGTTTCTTGTTGAAAATGCCGTCTTCTATTTATCATCAGGACTGATTGCTACTTGCCAATATTCACTTTTAAGATCCAATGTATTGAAAATTTTGACCCCTGACAGCGTGTCTAAGGTGTCATTAATTCTCGATAAAGGAAAACTGCCTTTCTTCGCTACTTTGTTGAATATGCGGTAATCAGAACAAAAACTTGTTGTACCGTGATTTTTCTTGCCAATAACCATTGGCGAACTTCATTTGCTGCTAGCCTACTCTATCACTCTGTCACATTCTCCGTCATTTTTCTAGTAAATTCTGCTATTTCCGGTTACTTTGTGATTTGTAATCGTGTTGGTGCTTTCCGAATTGAAGTAGCGTTGCCTGTGTCGATTCTATGTTGCACAATAGTAGTTTTCTCTAATCGCCTATTGCACAGTGAGCTAATGATCTTGTGTTTATGGCTTGGTGATCGACGACATTGTTTCGGCTTGCAGTTGGAAATATAGTTGGTTTTCTCAGCTTTACTAATGGTCATACCTTTCCTATTTGCATTTGTTGATGAGCTGACGTGTGTTGTTTTACGGAATGTTTTTGACATTCGCAAGTTCCCATATGATGGTAATATCTTGGCACTCCAAGATCACCGCCAATCTTAGCTTAAATTACGTGATCGCATATCTGTCTTCGATTCTAACTCGCAAGGCATTTTGTTCACTTGTGGTTATTTAAAGTGGTACCTCAACATTGCGCCCTTTAACAGACCTAGTTGTCCAGATGCACCACCATTTGGTATCCCTCGATAATATATTTATTGGTTGTGCTGGCTACGATAAACTGATATTTTAACCGTATTCCTCCGTACGTCAGAAGGATATATTCTCTTTGGGTTGAAGCAAATTCATTTGTTGATGTCTGCAATTTATAACGGATCTGCCATATCAGGCAGGACGAACAACCAATTTTGAAGCTCCATCCAATGTAAATGTATGATTTTAATGGTGTTCTTGGGGCAGTTTCTCCCTTTTACCAGCTTCTGTCCCTCAAAACGTTACAACAGTTTTCCGGATCCATGCTCTTTAAAAGCGACAAGTGTTTCCTTCCTGGTCTCGCTCAAGGTCTATCTGCTCCATTTCTTCGCGTTTCTGGCCTCGTGCGTCAGCTTATCTCGGGCACTGTGTTCCTTGCTGCTACTACTACTCATATGTAGTTCTGGGTTGTTGGTATTGGAAACATGGAAACGGGGAACGCAATCGTTCTCTTCCATTAGCTCCGAAAGCTTCTTTATTAAACTTCACTGTTTCGTTGCTAAACTTGCTCTGGGTGCCTCTTATTCTAAAGACAACGCCAATACATCATTTATGGTTTTACCTCTAGCACTGACGAATGTGATCATTGTTAGATCACTCAATACATGTGCAGGGGCATTGTACCGTAAGTTTGAGGTGAAAATTTCATCACCTCTCTTTCTAGGTCCTGCAGGTGCCTCTTATTCTAAAGACAACGACAATACATCATTTATGATTTTACCGCTAGCACTGACGAATGTGATAATTGCCAGGTTGCTCAATACTACTGCTGGGGCATTGTATCGTAAGTTTGATGCGCAAATTTCATCACCTCTCTTTCTAGGTCCTGCAGGTTCCATGTAGTTGTCACTTGCTTTGTATCTTGTATATTCTCCGTAGCTTTCCATCGAAGAGCCAAAAGCCTTCTTCACTTTGCTCCGCTCGCATTTCCTTCATTTGAATTTTTTGAGGGATTTCGGAGTTTTAAATTTTATTTTGGGGAAGTTATGGATTAAGGTTACTGAAACTCAAAAGATTATGAAAATTGCATTGCCAAATATATGAAAGAATATTTATGAAAGAGAAAGAAATGTAGCAGACTTTGTTATCTGATCTCAGTGATTTTTGGACGAAATCGGTCCACCGGAAGCGGTAGCTTCCATAGGAGCTTTTTCGTTTTTTGTAATATTTTGAAAAGCATTTCATTTACCAGAAAAACGATTATAACCAGCAGATTCTAAATAAAATTTACAGCGATACCTGTCTAGATCATTTTACCAAAATTTAAGCGAGAATGATTTTTTTGACAAAAATCTGAATTTATTTTCTTTTACGTAGTAAAAATAGTAGTAATCTGGAGATTAGTATTGGTCGTGGTGCACTTGCATTCAATTTTCTTCCTAATCCCTTTAATCCCGTTCCTAAACTTCTGACCCACGTTTTAATAAGGTTCTTTTACACTCTGAAAAACCCCACTCCTAACCCTGAGCCTTAGCCGGCGAGGAGAATAACCGCGCTTGAGTACTTGAACGAACAAAAATTTCTGTTGGTGTGTTTGTGGATTCGTTAAACGGTCTTTCGCCAGAACATGTTCCATGCAATGTACCCCGCGACAACGGTAGAAACTTTGTTGGTGAAAATAAGATACTACAAATTACATTTACGAGGCTGCTCTTAATTTCCCTTTCAAATAGGCGCGCTGGGTTTAATACTTTTTGGCAACATAATGGTGCTATCATGCTGCCACCATCTATCATTTGGTAAATGTTAGCTACAAATAAAAAAAACAAATTCTCTTGTGCTACAACCACCGTGAAAGTTGGGTGTGCGTTATTAAAAATTAATTTGTTGAAACAATTTCAACTGTGCTGAGTGACAAATATTACTTTGACTGAATATTATGGTATAATTAATAAATAACTCGTGCGTTACAATATGGCCCTTTCGACCACCACAAATAAAATCGTTCTCAAATTGGTGGCGCTTTATTTTTTAATTAACGAGGCTAATTATAGTTTACCAAACAGTTTGTTACCCTCCCGTACTGTGTGTTTAAAAAACGAACCGAAAAAACTAAAACTTTTTCCGATCCAACATTCATTAAATCACTTTCCCTCACCCAACTAGTAAAATACCATTTGTGTACGGCTCGTTTCTAGTGGGGAAAGTAGTAATCACTTTACACCTGCCCTTATATGCTCTCATTAAAATCGTATATAATTATTTTTTCAGTGTCTCATTATTATTAGACTCGTATTTGTATTCTATGAAATAGAAGAAATTCATTGGTTTCCAAGACATTTTGAATTGCTCATAATTATTTTGGTCGTATATAATGACGATTAATTATTTCAAGTTAAGCACTACTACATGCGTATTACATATTTATGAATTTTTGTAGAAAGCTCTGAAATTATTATATTTTGGTTTCGAAAATATTTAAAAGAGTAAATTTAATGAAATAATTAAGGTAATATTGGAATGAATTTCTCTTAATAATAATCCCCTTGAAATGATTTAAATTTCTTTTTGTTGGTGTATAATGATACCCGCCACAACACATTTTCCGAAATTAATTGAGAACGTTATTTATAAATTAATTTTTAAATTTTGATTGATGACCGTCATATTACAGATTTAAATTAATTAAGCGAATATTCAATTTATGTGTCCTTCAGATCCGCAGCACATCGAGTTTGTGGGTTGTGACAGAAACCTCGGTTCGCACAAACATAAATAATTAAGTGTGATCCTTAAGCTTGTACATTTTTCTAAATTGGTTTGTCTTAGCATTGAACGTAAACGAGTATACGTTGTATACTTTACAATCTAGAATATTTTACAATTCGAAAGCACCCTTGAATGATGTGGTGTGCTTGATAATCGAGCGAAAAGTGGAAATTATTGAAAATATTCATTATTAGGACGAATGTATTTCTTCATTTTAGTATTAGTTTAAGTATAGTAGCTCCCATGCAAAATTTTGAACTCGAATTTTTTACAGATTTACCATTCACTATATCGCCGAAGTCAAATAAGGCGTTTTTAAAAAAATCTCCGTGTGTATCTGTGTATATTTGTGGTGCCGTGCAGACTGAATGCCTGTTGGTTCTCTACAACTCAGATGGATTGACTGAGTGATTTTTGGATAAAATCGTCCACGGGAAGGGTCAGCTTCCACAGACGCTTTTCGCTTTTTTGCAAATATTTTGAATAGAACAGCTTTACGAACAAAACAGTTATAGGAACACAAAAACGTTAAATTTAATTTGCAACAATTTAGTTGCTATTGGTTTTCTGAAAGTTAGCGTAAATGACAATTTTTGATAAAGGTAACTTTTTTTAATTTATAATTGAAGTGCTTCCATTTTACGCAGGGTGCGCCATTTTTATGTCGTTTGTAAACATTGAATAACTGTTACATTTGTCAACCGATTGACTTGATTAGACATTCTTTTGAAACCTCAATTCAGTACAATTTTAACCATGAATCGCGTTACATCGAAACTATGCGCCGAAATAGTGACGCAGTACATTGAAAATAGTCGTTCAGTTGTGTTAACTCAACGTGCATGTCGTCGAAAATATCGTGGCCAATAGGCACTGTCTGACAACACTATTCGTCGTTTGGTGTCCAATTTTATTCAGCACGGAACAGTGAGAGATCGTCAACATACCGTTCATTAACGATCAAGATATCCCAATGAACTGGTTGAAACGGTCAGAGAGAGAGAGTTGCCCAGAGCCCAAAATTGCCGTATCGTCGCTGTGCTCAGAATTTTAGCGTCAGTGGAACCCTTTGCGACGTATTTTGAAGGATGATTTGCATTTGTTTCCGTATAAAGTGCAATTAACACAAAGAATATTGTCGTGGACGGTCTCCACGTAGCTTGGAATACGGCCAAACATTCGCTTGAATGGTTGTCAATGAATCTGATTTTTGGAAGCAAATTTTGTTGACCGACGAGGCTCATTTCACACTTTCTGGCAGGTTTAATAACCAAAATTGTCGCATTTGGGGACGAACAATCGTCCCATGAAACGCCATTGCACAAACAGAAAGTGACGGTTTGGGCTGGCGTTTGCGCCAAAACCATCATTGGGCCATATTTTTCCAGTCAATGAAAATCGATATCAGTGGATGCTGGCTCATTATGTCTGCCCGCAAATGCATGAAAAAGGTTTTGCCGGTTACTGGTTTCAACAAGACGGTGCAACATGCCACACTGCAAATCAAACAATTCAGTTTCTGCAACGAAAATTTCCTGGACGTGGGATGTCAGAAAGAGGCGACATCGACTGGCCACTCAGATTTCCAGATTTGACCCCTCCGGATTTCTTTCTGTGAGGTTATTTGAAAAGTAAAGTGTACGCCAGCAAACCGCAGACCTGATGTCAGAAAGATTCGACATTGACTGGTCATCCAGATCTCCAGATTTGACCCCTCTGGACTTCTTTCTGTGGGGTTATTTGAATAGCAAAGTGTACGCCAGAAAGCCGCAGGCCATTGACGAGCTCGAGGCAAACAATCGTGCCGAAATCAACGTTATGAATGATTTGAATGAGCCCGATATGCTCGAAAATGTAATGGAAAACGCAGCAAACGGGCAGATTTTGCTTTGGCCAATAAAGGCGGCCACTTAATTGATGTTCTATTCAAAAACTAGCCCAAATAAATTGCAACGGACCAAGTTGAATAAAAATACCTCACATATAGAAATCGGTTGTTTTTTCAAAGTTATTCAATGTTTACATACCGACATAAAAGATGGCGCACTCGTTGGTATTGTAAACATGAAAATTTTCGACTCCGTAATTTTTTACTAATTTACCGTCCGCTAATGGCCGAAATCCTAAGAAATGGGAAATCTGAAATCCTCAAAATATTGTGCATCATAGGCGCTGTGGGCGTATTGGTCCATCCACTAAAACAGTAATGAGGCTCTTCACTAATACCACCATCCACATCCTTTCCCACCGGAACGACCGTTGGTTCCAATTATCTCGTTTCGCGCCATCGGCGTTCCAATCGTCACAACTTCTTAATCTTTGGTGCAAAATTTGCGATGAAAACAAGAGGACAACATCCTTAATTTTGTTCTCGAGCTATCCCACGAAGGGATTTTGCCGCTTGCCCAGTGGTCCTCCATCTGTTTTGATCCATCGTTCGCGCCCTCCGATTTCGATATCCTATTATCCGTAGGTCTTATTCGACTTTGTCTCGCCAGCGCAGTCGTGGCCTTCCTCTACGAGGTACACCGGCTGGTTGTGGCTGGAACACTTTGTAATCATTCGTTATTTAATGATTCGTTGTTGCCCAGCCATCTCATTCGGTTGGATTTAATGAATCCGTTTATCCAACTTTAATTGGACCAAGAATGGAACGAATGAAAGTACCTTTCAAAAGTCGATAAGATTCTACAGACGTTAGAGATCAGAGTTCAGCTCTTAGGTGCGAGTGCGTAACCACTAGTCACAATCAGTGATTGATCGGTTGGGAAGAAACCCACACTGATTGTCGATGTTTTCAGCTTTAGGAACGAGTCTGGTAAGTACATCATTAGCTACACTTTATAGGTGGTGTATAATACCGCTGTGCCTCATGTACGGATGACATATGAGCGCGGTCTTCCAATTCTCTGCAATGAGATGGTATTGATTTAGTGCAGCAATAGTGCCTCCATGTTTAATTAATTCTGCGGGAATGCCACCGTATCGTGACCAAGTGCTTTCTCTTTTTTTAATCTACTAATAGCTGCTTCTACTTCCTCTATTGTGGGATGTTCGACAAAGACCTCCTCACCCGGCGAAGCAGTTCCTCTACCAAGGGTCACTCCATCACTTCAATTTAGCACATTTTAGAGTAGGTTTGCCGTACAGAGAGAACATCAGCCACGTTTGTTGTCAGCTCTCTATTCCTGCTTTTGATGGCTGCACTTCTTGGGTGGAAGTCTTTAATGAAATTCCTGGCGTTAACAGAATATTCTCTTGAGTTTCCTTGTTGCACTTGCAAGGTTTTATTCCAATAGTATTTTGCGCCGCGGTATTACTGTACCAATGGAGCGTCTTTTGTGTTTGTTTATTGAATGTAGATGATAATTTGCACTTGCATTTCAAAAAGGCAAGCAGGTAATCAAGCATCCGATGTATAGCGCCGGATATGCAGGTAGAATGTCTCTTACATATCATGACGTAATCAATTTGGTTTTCCATCATTCGATCTCCACGTTACGCTTATGAGGAAAAAACGCACTTGATAGAACTAAATTGTATATTATTGCCAGTTCGGTGACGCGTTGGCCATTGTTATTACTGGTGAGGTGCAAGCTGTCAGGACTGACGTGAGATGTATTTGCTGCACTCCGATCAATATTTACTTTAAAGACGCGCACAACTTTAGCCTGTCACTCAACCCGCTTGTTACATACGTATGTGCGTCGGGTACTGATGAATGATCTTAGGAGATCCAGTCCTACCTTGAATACGTTGGACCTAACCTGAGAAAGACGCTGATTTGGTATTGATTTTAGGCAGCTAATGACTTGCCGCGACATCTTCATGCTTGTGGTTTATTCACAGGACTATTTCTGGAATAAATCGCCTAGTCCTTGACCCTTCTCCGATAGGTTCTATCGTTGGTGCCATTCGGGCAGAAAATTCTTTCTGAATATTGTTGAATTGTTAACTGGCGTCATTTGACGCAAGCCGCCTTCTTTGAAACAGTTTTACAGGCGCGAATGACTCCATGTACACAATAGCGATATATGAAATTCACATTTTGCAGATACGAATCCACCTGCAGAATTTGGGCCCAGATAGTGGAAGCTTAAAGAATTATTTTAGTAGTCTATGTAACTCTTGTTTGGTCGATTAACCTTCGGTCTTGCTAGTTTGGACATCGATTTGAACCCCATTGTAGAGATTGAAACTATTATTAAATTATATAGGTAGTCCCGTCCTGGTGCTCATTAATTAGGAATTTACCTAACATCGGATATTCCGGTTCATCCACCGTGAATGGTGGTACAATATCCGCTTCGATGGTCTCGGATGACTAGCCGTCGTTCAGCGAGACAATAAAGTAGATGCTATATTAGTCAACTTCTAGTATCATCGCTTCCTTTTTCTAATTATCATATTGATTGCACTCTGTATGTTTTTTGTATTAAAGGGTGGAAGAGGAGATACTATTTCTTCCACGTTGGGAGTATCGTCTAGTACGAATGCACCTCCACCGCAATTTCCTGATTCTAATAATATTATATGCGATGCTTCCTAAAGCTGGGTGGCTTTAGTGTTGGTGGCGGACGTCATAACAGGACGTCAAAACAGTTTTGTCTTCCATCCCGTAGAGCATGATCAACAAACAACATCCAGAACTATAGTCAGGCCTTCAATAGAGATTGATTTCTTCTATTTGTTTGAGTGCTCCTTAAGGGTTGACCATGTTGGTTTTCTGAAATTTTAACAGGGATATTGTTTTTTCATTATACAACACAATTTTATCAAAACTCCAGCAAGTGCAGTTTTTTCGCTTTAGAACACATGTGTAGTGTATTCGAGTTCTATGTATACATTCGTCGTAACAGAAAATCGGGTGTTGGCCACAACATATTAACTTTTCCATTTTTTTATTTACACTATCCATTTCCCAACTAGGGTAATTTATCCCTAGACTTATTAAAACCATAGAAATGTAAAAATAATCGAAGACGGTACTAAAATAAAGAGAAAATCAAAATTCCGGATTATCATAATTGAGAATTGGAAAATTGACAATGTGAATGTTACTAAGACAATTCTCAACTGATTCATTGTTCAAACTTTTTCTCAACCGATTTTAACCTATTGGGATAAGACTATGTTTGCATCATGAAAATTGGATTTCAAAGTTAACTAGGGCTTAAATATTTTTTAACCGATTGCGATCGAACTTAGTTTAAATGAGAAAAAATAGGTTTCTAATATGAGTTTCTGATCTTGTTCTAAAAATGAACCAATTAAAATGGAACTTGGATTGAATTGAGTTTGGTAGAAACACGCGATTCGTGGGGTTCCTTAGAAACGGACTTATGTTAGTCTGCTGTAACGGTTATAATGCTTGATTATTGGTGAACAAACGCTACAAGATATTTGGAATAATTCAAATAAACCTCCCCCACACCAAAGCTACCTCGGCAGCTTTTCATCAGCGGATTTAGTACTTACCTGAGGACAGTGGGTAAAATTCAATAGTTATATTATATACCGAGATAAGAAGGATACATATGATAACCTGGAGATATTAGTTATCGGAGTAGATACGTAGAAATTCAGTGTTACTTAGATGTGATGCGATGGCAGCTCACACTATATGGCTTACACTATATTATTAAACACTAAACACTAACTTGTAACATGCAGCAAAAACAATAAAATTGTTAATATTATGCGAATAACATAATGCGGAAAGTTTAATACTGAACTGAACCAAACTGTTCCAATATTTAAAAAATGGAGGGCGGTATTTGTTGTGGCCAACATCCGGCTTTCTTTTTGGACGAATGTACATAAATCTCTAATACACCACTTAATTTCTAGGGCCTAAAATACAACTTACCAGACTTTTGGTAAAACTGTCTTGTATAATTTAAAAGTTTTATCCTTGCTTAAATTTCATTTTGAAAATTTAATCTCCAAACTTTTTAACTTCATTACAAAAAATTTGTAAAGCTCTCATTCAAGCTGCCACATCCAACACACAGAATTCGCCAAGCCGTGGAATATAAATTTGATTTATCGGGGCCACCTTAGTTTTAGATGTTATTAGTGTAACCCTTACTTGGTCGTTCTGATCCGCGCATATGCCTTTTCTGATGAGTCGCAAAAACCGTGTAGCTCAAATTGGCCTGCTTTCGTTCCGTACCATCTGCGAATTGTTATTCTCTCGAGTTCTGGTAGTTCTTCCTTGATTATTCGCCACTCCTTTGATTCAATTGATGGTAATGGTAAACAGGATCTTGATGGTCACGACAACTGGAGCCAGCCAACCCATTGGATCAAAAATTCGTGCCGATTGAGAGAGTACTTCTCGCTTTGTTCCATCAAATTCGTTTCTAACTGAAACTTTGAACTGGAACTGGTCATCGATTGGGTTTCATTGAATGCCAAGCAATTTGATGTATGCTTCTCCTTGTTCTATATTTAGTGTAATATTCTCTTTATCGTCTGGCGGTATTTTTTCTAATAAAGGGGCGTAGTTTGATGACCATTTACGCAAATGAAATTCATAGGACTTGAGGTAGACGGTAATGGATTGCTAGATTTCGTTAGCCTCCTCGGTGGTGTGACAACCTGATATAAAATCATATACGTAAAAGTCGTGCAATAATTTCTTTGCGATCATCGGCTCCTTAGTTACTAAATTGTTTCCAATGTCTTGTAAACACCGTGTCGCGAGATATGGTGCTGATGCTATTCCAAAGGTAACCGTCGTAAGCCGGTAATGTTTTGGTGGATGATTTGGATCACACCGCCATAGTATCCTGTGATAATCTTTATGTTGCGGGTGTAATACTATTTGTCGGAACTTTTTTTGACTTCTGCTGTAAATACAAATTGATAAATGCGGAATCGCATGAGCATATATGTAAGTGGCTCGTATTCGGTCGGCCCGACCATCAGCAAATCGTTATGTAAAGCTTCATTTGATGACTTGAATGATGCGTCAAAAATAACTCTCAATTTTGTTGTAGAACTGGATTCCCGAAGTACCCCATGATGAGGAAAAGATAGTATACTCCATTGGTTTGGTTTAACTCAACTGCAGGTACTTCTTCCATGTGGTTGAGTTCCGCGTATTCTTCCATAAACTTGACGCATGATGTTCTAAATTGTGCATCTTTTCGGAATTCCCTCTCCATTGCTGCAAGTCTTTTCAATGCTCCGCGATTTAGATTTCCTAAATCAAGTGGTGTAAATGATGGTTTGAATGGAAGCTTGACTTGACGGCTTGAATCTACCATCCCTTAGTCGTGTAGTCGTTTGGTTATAATACTCCTCGCAGCATTTGTCTTCTTCTGAATAATTTGATGTAGGTCTCGAGAGAGGCATTTCTTCTAATTCCCGAAATTTTTGAAGTAATTTGTCTACATTTAGATCACAATGTAGACTATTGAAATTCTATACTTGTTGATTAATGTTCTTGTTACCCATTGATCCGGCAATAACCCACTCAAACAGAGTATTTGGCGCTGTTAGTCCACTACTACTTAAATGTGCGATGCCTTCTTTCATTAACCTGAAGAAATGGTCGCTTCCCAACAGAACACCGAGTTTATTGAACTGCTTGATCGAGGGGTCAGCCAGGGATAAGTTCTCAAATTTATTAAATATCTTCTCATTTCTGATTAAGGTGGCTGGTTGATAGGATATTATTTTGGGGATTATTAGGCACTCTACTTCAATTTCCCTTGGTTCGAAGCGTGATGATACGCAGACTGTGACTTTGTTCCTTGTAGTTCCTGCTGTTGTCTGACCAACTCCGCTAATACACATATACGTGTGTTTGATCTCGATAGTTGTAGTTGTTGCACCAAATTCTCACTCACAAACGATACTTGAGAATCAGAATACGACAGAGCCCGACATAATTTCCATTCTCCGAATCTGTCTCTTATTTTTATAACTGCACTTGGTCGAAGAGTTTGATTGACGTTGCTTTGAAAATAATTTTTTCAATTATCTTGTGATTTTGATTGTCTTCTAGCTGCCTGGTACTTGTAATCTCTACTGTCTAAACCTGTACTTGTGATTGCTTCTTGGATCTTTCTTGATTTTCTGGTGATAGTACATTGCTCGTAGCGGATACTTTTTTCCACAATTCTTCTGAATGTAGCAGCGTATGATGTCTCTTCGAACAAATACGGCAGCTTTTCGTTGATCGGCAGTTATACACGCTGTTATGTAGACAATTGAAGCATTGTCCATCAGATCTTATCATATCCCTTCTTTCGACGATAACCGGACACGTGATATCGGCCTTTACATGGAAACCTTTGGCGGAAGTACCTGGTTTGGATTGGTGGCCTTTATTGGTTAGACTAATTCTTTCAAGTGCATCTGCTCTGCTAGATTCGTCATCATAGTTACTAATATTCGTCATATTCGTCCCTTGATTCTACTTCAGCTCCCGCGGGTGGCTTCATCTGATGTATCCAATAGTTTTCTTATATTCTTGAATCATTCGTCTGGTTCCACGGAGTGTTTGAGTTAACTGATAGTGGCTTTCGACGTAACGATTTATTTAGTTTTGAAATCACGCGGTAATACTGCTCCTCGAATTCTTTTCTCTTTCGGGTTTTTCTCCCGGATCATTCTCAAGTATCTGATTCTCTAAATTTGCAAAATTCTGAAATAGCACCCTTGACCGGTTAACCTTCTCCTTTGTCTTTTTCTTCTTCGCACGATTCATCATTCAATGCAAGTGAGTACTTTTCCATTCTTGTTAACAGGCCCTTTATAATATGCTTCGATTTTGATTAATGCCTCCGTTTTGCTCGTTTTTTCTAACAAACTATATTTACCCTTGTGAAAATTGATTAGTTTGATCCAGTTTCAAACTCGAGATACTTAGAAACGCTAAGATTATGCACCACACTAACCCACTACACTTCGGGGTTCTCTTTTCTTTCTCTTTTGGATAAACTAAAGTTCTCTTTTCAATAAACTAAATTTATAACAATTTCCTTCGAGATCTGTTTTTCAAAATTTAAGCGGAAATGCCAATTCGACGAAAAAGTTATCCTAGGAGCATAGGAGCTTCTTCGTTTTTTGTAAATATTTGGAAATTTGGGTGTTTTTTTTGCTTTTTTTCGTATATATGTTTTTGACACATCATGAATGAATAGCAACATCTGTCAATTGTTTTCAGTTAGCAATGCCATTTCATCATGAAAAGACTTACATCCAAACTACGTTTACAAATTATTGAATTTTATTATGAAAATTCGTGTTCAGCGAAAAATGTATTTCGTGCACTTCGTTCATTTTATTGTCGTCATAATCGACCTAATGAGCAAGTAATTCAAGCCATTGTGACAAAATTTCGCACCAATTTCGCACCAATACAGTGGAAAATATTGTAGCTGTAGAAACTAGTGTTGATGAAGGCGGCAAAATGTCCATCCGTCGCAGGGTACATCAATTAGTATTTTGTTAATGGATACGTTAATAAGCAAAATTGCCGCATTTGGTGTGATTAGCAGCCACAGGCAATGCGAGAACTGCCAAGGCACCCAGAAAAAAAACACTTTTTGGTGCGATTTATGGGCCGGTGAAATCTTCGGTCCGTATTTTTTCAAAGATGACGATGGCCTCAACGCTACAGTCAATGGCGTTCGGTATAGTAAGATGATTTCAATTTTTTTTGTCCAAAATGCATGTATGTGGTTTCAGCAAAACGGCGCGACGTACCACACAGCAC
The DNA here is from genome assembly GCA_963691935.1 of Nephrotoma guestfalica. Taxonomy (NCBI): domain Eukaryota; kingdom Metazoa; phylum Arthropoda; class Insecta; order Diptera; family Tipulidae; genus Nephrotoma; species Nephrotoma guestfalica. The sequence goes on from OY829913.1 coordinate 98,311,281, forward strand.
GTGAAACCATGGATTTATTGAAAAATGAGTTCGGTGGGCAATTTATCTCTCGTTTTGGTCCAGTGAATTGGTCGCCTAGATCGTGCGATTTGACGCCTCTTGACTATTTTTTATGGGACTACGTGAAGCCTCTCGTCTATATACCAATAAACCAACTACAATTGTAGAATCACCTATTATATACCATTTACGAAAAAAATTATTAAAAACAATTGTAAATTAACTTTCAAACAAAATTAGTTCAGATCATTTTTTAAATTAAGCGGAAATGACGAGTTTTGATAAAAAACTTTATTTCCAGGCGGATGGATTATTCGGAATCAACCTTTGTACTTAACCTTTCTCTATTAATTGGTCGATCCTTGCGAAATTCGGTGAAGATCTGGTATCGGAAGCGGTAGCTTCTATGGTAGCTTTTTTAATTTTTGCAATGATGTTGAAGAGTTTAGCATTTACAAAAAACGCCATACAATTAAAAGTTTAAAATAAATTTAAAGATTAAATTTTAAACAAGGGTTGACCTTGTCGGCTTTTTAAAATTTAAGCAGAAATAATGCTTCTTGATTATAAAGGACAGTTTTGCCAAAAATGCGGTAAGTTCAATTTTTAGCTTTGAAAATGAAGTGTGGTGTATTCGAGATCTACATACATCTGTGGTAAACGAAAATTGGGTCGTGGCCACAACATATTAACCGCTCGTGTTTTTTTTTGTTAAATAACAAATTTAGTGTAGTTGTTCTTCACAAAATCTTCACATTCGTCTTCAGAAATCATAGAACTACAAACTGAGAGTAAGCTTAAAAAATTGGAAACTATTATGGAGTAAATTATCATTAATGCCTGTAGTCCAAAATGTTTGCTTGGTGAAACTGGATACCTAGCAGAAAGTATGTGACGGAAATACCGGGATAAAAATTCATGGTTCCCGTGGAGGTTGTAATTATTTAGAACGTTTTGATATAATTTGATATAATGAAATGTGACATAAATAGTTCGGCACTGTTCGAGGTAAAATAACGGATGCATTAAACTAAAATATAAAAATTTTTAATTACAAATTTTATTATTGAAAGCTTATAAAAATTGGAACATATAATAAACTTTATTATCATTTTATTTCGTTTATTATTATTGTGCATTATATAGAAAGAACCCGTATAATACACATGCACCGTCTCATATTCGTATTCGAATCCATATATAAGAAGTATATATAGAAACAGCAAAAGCATATTTTAGTATTTCGTTTTGTCGATTTTCTAAGAAGTTGAAAATATATCCGAGATAATACCGAAATGTTTAAAAGCTTCGATTTGGCGCAATAAAAACAAACGTAACTGATTATTAAGATAAATCGATAACGTCTAGGAGTAAGAACAAGAAGAACTTATACAGACTTCTTAACACCAGAACAAAAAACAAAAAAGAAAATATAGAAATCAGAGCAAATATTTATTCAAGTGCATATTTCTGGGTACGGAAGAAAGAAAAGCTTTTTCTACTTTACGATTTCTTTTTTCTTCAGTTAACTCATTTTTTGTCGTCTAAATACACTTGAAAATTGCTAAGGAAATATTTCTCATTGTTATCATTATCATTATGTGTATTTCAATATGTTTTATTTGCAATAAAGCAAACTATATACTCTTATTCTAAGGAACTGAACGGTAAAATTTCTTCCGCAAATCTTTCGCTTGTTTTATGCACACGGAAGAATAAACGATCCAACGGCATAACTCCGCTGTTATTTTTATTAAATACTTTATTATTCTATGCTTAATCCAATGTAGGTCGTGGTGAAAAAAGAGGTTAATTGTTATTATATCAATACTATAATCAGCGATATTCGAAGGACTTTAAAAGTGGAATTAGAAATTGAAGACGATTTGGTTGAACTTGATCTGACATTTTTTAACATATCAAATCAAAAACTAAATTTAAAGCATGTTATTAGTTGAATAGTTGAGGCAATGACATTTTCTTGAAAATTAAAAAACTGCGGCAGTATAAAATTCATCACAATAAAAAGCTCCAACATTAATGGTCAGAGAAAACTATAAAAACCAGTTCTTTCTAATGCAACTCACAGCGCTGTCCAAGTTTTGTAAATTAGAGTACATGAGAAAAAGGGATTTGGTTATCTGGTTCCACTACGACGTCATTTTGAAAACGTTGATATTACTTCAGAAGAAGAACTGTCTGGCAAAATTCTAGAAACTAAACCGAACAATGGCTTGTAGGAAAACGTTTTACAAGGGAGCGGACAGCCAAGTATGAATTAAAAAAAAATTTACAATTCTCCTTCTAACTCTAGCAAAATCCTAAAATCCAATACCAAAATGAAGAAGCTTTAATAGGCAATAATAAACCAATATATACCTAATTTTGGATGTATGGAATTTTCTTTCAGTCGAATTTGAGTTGATACTAAAAATTATTACAATATTCTGGCAAAGGAATTTTTCTAAGTTTTCTGGGAAAATCCTACGTTTACCCGACGTTTTACAAGGAAATATAAAGCCAAAAAGCTCTACAAATTTGACCAAATTGGGATTTTAGGGTATTTCGGACAGATAAATTGGAACTGATAGAGTAACTTTCAGAATTTCTGTAAATTTCCTGGGAATATTAGAAATTTAACACTATATACAAGGTTCTGCTGATCAATCCAAATTAGGATGTATAGAGCAGCCAAATTTGAATCGATACTCTATAAATCGCTTGTGAAATTTTATTAAATTATCTGCGAAATTCCTCGAAACACCCAAATGACTTGTATGAAGATGTTTACTAGGCCTTATAAAACCGAGAAGCTCTTAAATTTCGCTGAAACTGTGATTTTAGAATTAGGAAAGTCCTAGTAATCCTACTAACACAAAACGAACGAGGTTCTATTAGGCCGTATCATACCAAAACACTCTTCAACTTTGGTCAAATTAGAATTTTAGACTACAGGACAGCCAAATTTGAATTTATACTCTATAAGTCACTCGTATAAGTTTTTTAAACTGTCTGTGTAAATTTTATTAACCAAACACCAAAATTACGAAATTTTTCTAGGCTATGTATCAAACCAAAAACACATTAATTTTGACTGATCACATTAAACTTAGGATTTTAGGTGTTATAAGACAGCCAAATTAGAATTATAAAGAGAGACTATATGGGTATGTCCTCGATCTAGTCGCAAATTTACTATTTGCGACTCGAAATATGGCAACTGGATTTGATTTTGATAAGCAAATTTTAATTTAAACACAGTTTCTTTAAAATTTATATTTGTTTTGCGATTGTAAAGTAGAAATACACGAAAAGATTACTTACTGCACATTTTACGAGGTCGCAAATAGAACGATAAAACAAAATTGCGTCGCAAATCATTAAATTTTTCATATGAAATTGGTTACTTGCGACCCGATGGAGGATATAAGTCACTCTCTATAAGTCACTTGAACAATTTTCCTAAATTTCTTGGGACAATTTATGAACTAAACATCAAAATAGCGAAGTTCTACTGGAAATATCAAAGAAAAAACTTCAAATTTGGTCAAATTATTATTCTAAGATGAATTGGACAGACAAATTTAAACTGATACTCTATAAATCCCTTTCATAGTTTTTTTGAATTTACTTGGGAAAATCCTGGAAACCTAACACCAAAACAACTTATTTAAAAGATGCCAAAACAACTTATATTACTTGCGTTGTAATATAAAACCGAGATGCTCGTCGAATTTGTCCAATTTAGGATTTTAGGGTGTATCCAAATATGAATTGATACTCTAGCAGAATCTTTTACAATTTTACCAAATTTTCTGGGAAAATTCTAGAAATCAAATAACAAAATGACGAAGTTCTACTATAGGGTGGGCCAAATATTTTTTTTAAAAAAATGCAATAAAACAAAAAGATCTCAATATTTTTTCAAATTAATTTTTTCATTGTAAAGAACAATCCTTCCGATTAATTATGGAATAATATTTCATTCATATGACTGCCTCGGCTGGCCTTGACGTACCCCATACGGTTGGTCCAATTTTTTAGCACATTTTCGATGGTATGCGGCATTATGTCTTCAATGGCAATGCGAATATTGTTCTTGAGAGCGTCAATCGTTGCTGGTTTATCGGCGTAACATTTATCTTTGATGGCACCCAAAAGATAATAGTCCAACGGCGTCAAATCACAGCTCCGAGGCGGCCAAATTCGCTATTCGAAGACAGTGCGCAAGAGATCAATTGAAACGTGTGCTGTGTGGCACGGAGCGCCGTGTTATTGAAACCAAATGTTGCCTATATCCTCCTCTTCAAGTGCTGGGAACAAAAAATCGTTCATCTTGGCGCGGTAGCGCCCATCATTGACAGTAACGGCGACTCCTTGCTCATTTTCAAAGAAAAATGGACCAATGATGCCACCGTACCAAAATCCACAGTCACTCGCGACAATTCTGCTTGTTTACATAGCCGCCAAGATGGAAATGCGCCTCATCCGAAAAGATGATTGTTTTGCCAAAATCGGCATCTTCTTCAAGTCGATCGCAAACCCACTCAGCGAACTGAAAACGCAATGAGTAGTCTCTTTGCTTCAATTCCTGAACCAATTGAACTTTATATAGTGTCATACCAAGGTCTTTATGCAGAATTCGTCGCAATTTTGTGCGTGAAATGTTGAATTCTTGAGCACGATGACGAGTTGACGTTCCTGGCGACTCACGCACATTCTCGGCTATAGCATCAACATTTTCGGGTGTACGCTTGGTTGGCTGATTGGTTCGTGTTGGTTTATTAATTAGCAAGCCTGTTTCTTTAACTTTATTCACAAAATAATGCACAGTTGGAGCTCCCGGCGCTTCGTTTTTTCCGAAAACCGCATTGAATTTTCGCACACATTCTGCAACATTACCATGATTTTCGAAGTAATGTTTCAATATTTGCCAACGTTTGTTCGAGCGAATACACAACCTATTTCGTTCAGTGGAAGGATAAAACTAACTTTCTGTCAAATCAGAAGTGACATAACCCTTACCATACTCAAAATAACCGCTAGTTCAAAAAAAAAGTTAGATGGCCCATCCTGTATATAATATCAAACCTTTAAAAATTTCAATTAGCATCAAATTAGGATTTTAGGTAGTATAAACCGGCCAAATTTGAACTGATACTCTATAAGATAACGAGTGGGCCATTGGTGGTCCTTTTTCCAATCGATGAATTTTAGTACTTAATGTTATTTGTTTTAAAATTTTTTTTGACATATGAAAAGTGAAAAATATGCCTTTTATCATCATGGAGTCGCTAACAACATAACAATGCCTTTTGATTGTCCAAATTTATTATGCAAATAATCGTTCAAAACAACAACATTTCGTAATCTACGTGAGAGTTTTGGTCGACATAGACGTCCTTCAGTGCGTGCAATTGGCAAAATTATTGCCGTTTTGAAGAAACTGGTTCAGTGGAAGGTCGTAAACCGTATCAACATGTTCATCCAGTTCGTGCTCCTGATGCAGTGGCAACTGTTAGTTTCGATCACCTCTGTGCGGTTCGAAGTGTGTTTTGTTTTAAAAAATTTCATTTTATTAAAATTAACTCAAAACTATTCACAAAAATTAAATGTTTTCTACTTATAGTGTAGAAATACAATATTTGTGTTTATTAATTTTTTCAAATATTATTATGAAAGTTCAATTTTTGGGTGGTTTTTCAATTCTAAATATTTACATAGGACTCAGTGTATATTTTGTTATTTTGGCATAAACTTCACCCCGATTTGTCAAATGCATTCGCTTATGTTAGTCTCACGAAGGTTCACGAATTTCATCTCGCGCCGTAATACCAACTGCTTCTATTAAGCATTACATCTTTATTTAAAAAGCAATTAGAAATAGAACAGACGTCTTATTCCATTATTCCGTGCAGATAGTTTTAAGGCACGAATGGCCTGCTAAGGCATTCTAATTTTGTCAAAATAATTGTACTGTTCTAGACCAGCACTCGGAGTGATATTTACCTTAAATTAGGTTTATATAAACTTACGCTTAAATCACTACTGCAATACGTCGTCGCATCAAGATGATGTACGAACCCTGTTATGGATGGTGTACCTCGTGGTGATGGCTTGGCACACTCAACTATGAACGTTTTAACCGCAACAACTTTAAAATACGTTATTAGAGCCGGAATTACTGCGACTGCTGCCACCAGCCGTACCCTCCAATTGTTCTTTGTTAAAGGAGTAAATGCAGTATTAAATATTATATATTTTTATATTACAACTAAATCAGTTGTACAAGGTTGTAAAACCATTTAGTAATTTATCTTTCTTAAATAAAGGCTCAGATTTGATGGGCAGTAACCCAATGATTACTTCCGTTGGAATTTACATAATTTATTATATTTCTCTGTCCTAATTAAATACAACTGCCCAGTTCTAAAGGTTTCTGCCTTTGAAGTCTTCTTACTGCATTGGTGGTGTCCAACAATCTTCGTATGACTGCATTTTGATGCCGATATATCCGCTGAATGTGTTTCTTTGTATGTTTTTTTATTTCATCACTGAAATATTCCTTGTTTAAGTCCCTATGTAGGTTATTATTTCTGATGTACCACGGGGTGTTGACAATGCCACGCAGCACTTTGTTTTGAAAACGTTGCATCATTTGTGTATATGTCTTCTTGGTACAACCTCAAAGTTGAATACCATTGGTTCATACTGGTTTAAGTATTTACCGATATAATTGCAATTTATTGTGTATTGTAAGCTTAGAATTTCTACCTATTAGCTAATACATTTCCCTATATTTGATGTTCAATTCTTCTTTGTTCTTTTTAACATGCTGTTTCAATCGAAGCTTGCAATCGAGAGTCATGCCAAGGAATTTGACTGTATTTGCATTTGAAACCTGCCTTGAATTAAGTTCCACTGGAATCCAATTAATTTTCTGGTTTGTGAAGTTTACGTGAACCGATTTTGCTGCATTTAGGCTAATGCGCCATTTATTTGTTCAGATACTCAATGAGTTGGTTGCTTGTTGAAGTTTTGTCGCTGCTTCTGATATACTCTTTCCAGTTGCCAAGCTGTATAGTCTGCAAATGTTGCTATGGTAGCACCTTCTGTATTTGGCATATGTTGGCGTATAGGATATACAATATAGTACCCTCAGAGTACTGTCCGTTATATTTTACACGATTTTTTGCCGATCCGCAATGTAAGCTTTAAGAATTTGATAGAACTGCTTAGGTCGATGCAGTTTAAATTCAAGTCCTTGGTGCCAAACTTTGCCGAAATCTTGAGCGAAATCTAAGAAGATACTGGAGCATATTTTCTTTTTCTCAAGTGCGTCTTCTATTATGTCCGTTATTCTGTGAACTTGTGCTATCGTAGAGCGATTTTCCCTAAATCCAAATTGTTGCGGTGAAATTAAATTTCGTTATTCTATTATTGGCTTGAGCGTCTTATTTTTCAAATAATTTTGAAATAACAGGAAGTAGTGAAATCGGCTTGTACGACGTTTTGTTGTTTGTTGGTTTGCCTGGTTTAGAAATAATAATTACTTCAGTAACCTTCCACTATCGTGCGACATATTTTAGTCTGACGGCAACATTGATTATTTGAACCAATTTTCGTAATCCCTTCTCGGGAATGGTTTTTACGGCTTGGTTAGTAATTAAATTATAACCTGTAGCTTTTTTCGCATTTAAATTGTACTTAATCTCATCTTTCAATTCCTGTAATATTACAGATCGTATATTATGGTCATCAATTTTTCTAAATGTTGTTAAGTTTTCATCTGCAGTTTCAAGGGCAGCCTGCCCTTGGTAACGGTTGAAAGGTTTCTTCCAAATGAGCCGCAAATACAGTAGCTTTTTGCTTGTCACTTTTAGTCCAGGTTCCTGCCTCGTTTTTAATTGGCGGCACATGCATTTTGGTCCTTTTTAATTCCTTTGTTGCTTTCCGAAGAGCGTAATCAGTGTCTTTATTTTTGGTGATACCACTTAAGTACTTGTTAATAGCTTCGTTCTTAATTTCTTTTTTCTGGCGCGTGTCCTTTGGCAGGTCTTTCGTGCCTTCTGTTTTTCTCTAACTAATTCCCTGACTTCAAGAGGATAATTTTGATTCCTACGGGATTCGGTATTAGCAGAAGAACTTTCCCATGCTGCTTGTTGAATAGTACTGTTAAGTACCACTAGTTCGTCTTCCAATTGACACTTGAAGCTTTATTTGCTCTTCAATTAGTTCTTGGAATAGGTCCCAGTCAGTTTTATTATTTGTTAGCTTAGGAATAGTGTTATGATATCAGATGAATGGTCAATATATATCCCCTCGCTATTTCGGAGACACATGTAGGTAGATGTGTCTGGTGAGATCTGGTATTTTATTTATATCAGCAGGCCAATATGTTGGGTTTCCTCTAGAATGAAACTCGCAGTTATTTGTAAGTCTTGATCCCCAATAGGTGTTTTTTGCATTAAAGTCACCACAAATAATTAAATTGGACCCTAGTGATCTAAGGAGTCTGTTATAATCTTCTTTGTTTAGATTATAGCGTGGAGGGCAGTAGATAGAAGAAATACTGTACTCATTATTATTAGTAGTTTCAACTTGTATGGTTTTAACTTGCATACTTTCTTCTTTGCTACCAGGTTCTTCATAGCGTTTGACATTCTTTTTCACTGTTACTGATGATTCTCCCTCCAATTTTCCTCAGGTGAACAGTATGATAAAATTCATAATCACGTATTTTATTAAATGATATTTCCGTCAAATGGCTTTCTCGCGTTCCAGGTGACATTTCTTAATGTTCTGTTCATTTTAATATAAGAGGGCTACTGGCCCGTTCGTGGTTTGTTGCTTTTCTAGACGCTTATATAAAGCTTCTAGACCACGTTCTTGCTTTGCTAGCCTAGAATTTATGGCTTCTATGCTTCTACATATCCTTTCAAGACGGTCATCAGTAATACTATTAGATGACTGTTGTACAATTTGCGAGTAGGTTTTCCGCTCTGTACCTATAACTGGTGGATTTGGCTCCGCTTGGGTTTGACTTGATTTCTCTCTGGTAACTTTAGAGTTTTGAGGAAACTAATACATTTTGTTTCTTAGCCTTAGAGTTATTTGGCTATTTTACATTCTCTGTAATACGCACGATGATGCGCTTAACAGTTTATACATTTTGCAGGGTTTTTTGTATTTTCCTTGCACTCTTTCGCGTTGTTTTTCCAGTACATTTTACGCATCTAGGCTTCCGACCGCAAAATTTTTGCGTGTGGTTGAAACCTTGGTATTTTTTGCATTGAGGTATTAGCCTCGTGTTTTTCTTTAGGGGTTGTATTTTAACCCTCATACGTATTTAGAATTGCTTTGATGTTAAATTTTTTTCAACTTTCTCCTTTTTATTAAAAGTAAGCATATAGTGTGGGAGCCCTATTTTTATTCATTGTTCTCACCTCTCTCTCATTTTAGGATATTTACCGCATCTTCTATTTGCAGATCTTTTGCCTTTAGGTCCTCCATTACATCCTCCTTCTTACACGTTGGATGAACGCCTCTGGCCTTAACCTTAATTGCACGGTTGTTTTTATCTTCGTATGTGAACCATTCTTTACCTTCCTCATTGGGCTTTGTGACTGTATCGGAATCTAGTGTATTGATTTTCTACACATTATTGTTTAATGACACTACTCTGTACTTCTTAGTGGCCACTGATTTAGTGCTTTCATTACAGTTTGTATACTAGCAAATTCTGTTATGCCGAATACATTAATTGGTAGAGGAGCCTTTTCTTTCGGTGCAACCTTTTGTTGTTGATTTTCTTGCTGTTGCTTTTGTTGCTGATTTAAATGGTGCAATATCAACTAAACTAGATGGTTGTTGGAAACGTAGATAGTTAGAAAACGGTGGTCAGCTTTTTTGTAATTCTCATAAGAAAAAGCAGTTTTATTGTCATTTCAGGTATTCCCTTTTGCAGATCTTCACGTTACGAAATTTTACTATCACCAATGCAATTCACTTTTGGGAAACACATTTTTAAATATTTAATTAGACTTAGTACAAAAACTGAAATCTGCTTGTGGCTTAATAGTATTGAAGTACAAATTTATCAAATAGGACCTAATTGAAAAAGCTCTTGACCCAATTTTAATAATAATGCGCGCAGGACTGTGGTTCATTTATTCCATGAAGTGTACATGCTAATAAATTAATTACTCGTGACGACCCCTTTAAATTAATATATGTAATATTACAACCCTATTATTATCAGAGAATAAAGGATTCTGATTTCGTCCTAATTCTGATGAAATCAAATATTAAAATATACAAAATCGAAACATTATAATTGAAATTTTATCATGAATGTTTTATTAATATTACACAAATGAACCCTTTTGTTTTAACAAACGATAACATTCACCTCATTCGAACTATTAATTGACTATTATCTCAAATTCAATAACCCAACATGTTAATATGTAAATACTAGGTACAATAGACCGTATATGTACGTACATATAGTATATTAATATTTTATACCTAACACCAACTCCCTCAAAATAAGGGATATGTATTGTGTTAGCATCCTTTATGAATACGAGCAAGTTTTTTTCCAATAAAATATACCACCAACAACAATAATACCGTACAATATTTTTAGAATATGTATTTGAAAGCTTTCTCTTCAATATCTGTATTCACCTAGAAGGGTTTTCTATATTTTTTAAAATTAATAATTTTAATATTAAAAAATATTTTAGTGCTAGCACATACCATACAATACGGTTAAACACGACACACAATCTACAAAGATAACTAACAATATTCTAAAAATAGAAAATTGGTAAAATTGGTTTTGAACATTCTCCTCCTATCCATGACGATAGCAACATTGATGTTGACGAGGGCGACAACAACGGTATAAAGTTATTGACAATTTCATATTTTATTTCAAAATCATATTTTCAAGCCTTTTATCTTTTTGTTATCAATGTACTTTTATATTGTATAGATGGCAGATTTGAATCGAAGTGATAGTTCATAATTTGTGCAGTCTGACAGGTGTTTAATGTTTGCTTCGTAGCGCCATATAAATGATATAAAGGTAGTTATTACAACTATGTACTTGGACCTCTTCTTGCATTACGGGCAACCGATTATTTCGCAGCCCCAAATATTTAATTGATTTGGATTTATCATGCAAACACAACTAATATTCCATATTCTAATTCCAATGTTCGGTAATTTGTGAATATATAAAATATTTAGGCCAATAAAGAACTTTGAGTTCCGTCGAAATATTTTGAAACGTTTGATTTTGCTTTCTTTTAAGTAGTAAAGTAAAGTATAATGAAACATTTTAAATTCGAGGATTTTGCAGATTTACCATTCACTATATCGCCGAAGTCAAAAACAATAATTTTAAAAAACTCTCTATGTGCGTGGTTCCGTGCAGACTAATGCTGGGTACATGATATCGGAAATAAAAAAACATCCCACTTGTTGAAAATGTTTTGAAATGTTTTATGCCCTGCCTACTAGTTCCACACTAGAGTTGAAATATTTTTAACTTGGTTGTTGTTTTAATACATTTAGTACGATGTCATGGTATTTGAGTCGACCTAAAAATCAAAGATTTATAAGAGAGAAATTTGAATAGGTATAAACTGTGCTTTAAGCACTCATAAGCTGATAAAAATACAAAAATCTAAAACTATTTATTCGTCTTTAGGCTTGAGTTCCCTGTCTATTAAAGTCATTATCAAATTTATTCGATTTCTCATCTACTTTTATCTCTATTCCCATCAATGGCAGCAGCATAAATGCGGGGCCCGAGCCCCCCAATTCCGATTGATATGTTCTTAAGTACATTCATCTCAATACTAACCAGTCTCGTGTCGTATTGTCTACATGGTGTAGTTAATTAAAATTTTGTGGGTAGTCGTAGTTTTCAATTATTTACATACTATACATTGTCGTGTAGACAATGTATAGTATGTAAATAATTGAAAAAATATGTATAACACTGTTTGACGTAAGCACTTGGCGAAACACATTTACATTTAATAAGCACATTTCTTTAATCACTTGCCTAAATTGTTGAATATTTTAATTAAAAATTTGTTTCCAAAAAATTTAAAAAATCACTCTGTCGATTTCTGTATCTATCGATTTGTAAAAATAAAAATTAAATTTTACAATTAGTAGATACTCCTGATGATGGCCTAACATACCAAAATCGATCGAGTGATTTTTAAACTTTTCGGAAAAATTTTTTTAAACAAAAAACTAGTACTGTGCAAACAAAAAATGTGTTTATTAAGAAAAAATAACATCCTCAATGCAGAGAATGTCGACAATTGCTGCGTTTTTTTGAAACAGCTGCTCTAGACCGCGATAAATTATATTTTGATTTTTTAAACAATTCACATAACTATTTATACTTCAATCGTCGATTACAGGCAAACTGGGCGATGTTTTGGCCCAATTTAAACGGATCCTTATTCAAAATTAAATAACCATTCACAATTGGTACGATACTCCAAGAATTGGGACAGTAATTTTTTTTTCATATTTCCGGTTAAAAAAGTGCAAAGGGGTACCCCTTTGCAAATTTGTAAAAATTAATCGAAATTTTTTTGTACCCGAATTAGGCGGCATATAGTTTCATATATTCGGAATGTCAACCAGATAAAGAAATTTTGAAAAAATTTCCGTTCGGAACAAATTCCATGTAACCTGACTCAAAAATATTTTATTACACAACTGGATAACGTTGACCTACCCACCACAATGTTTAAGGAGTAACATTTGACTCAATATCTGGTGGCGGTCTGGTGTAATAAATTATTAATGGTGGTAGAATCGACCCTTAAACTACCTTTTTGAAGCCTCTACCGTTGGGAGCCAATTCCGCGGATCGTGGCACAAAAATAATTTATTACACAACTGTATAAGGTTGACCTATCCACCACAATGTCCAAGGAGTAACATTTGACTCAATATCTGGTGGCGGTCTGGTGTAATAAACTATTAATGGTGGTAAAATCGACCTTTAAAGTGCCTATTTGAAGCCTCTACCGTTGGGAGCGAATTCCGCGTATCCTGACACAAAAATAATTTATTACACATCTGGATAGGGCTTAACTTCTCTCGACAAGACTTCTTGCATTATTTTTCCTAAAATATTGTGGCAGTCCGGTGTAAAAAAATTTATTAGATTTGAACTAACTTATTCAATGTAATTAATTTGTAATAAATTCTGGTTCAAGAATCATCCCGATATCATAGCTACATCAAAAGTTACAATTTTGGCGGTGCAGCTTTAATTGTAAGCTAAACCGACCACTCGTTCCTTGAAAACGGCAGCTGTAATAAAATCGGGATTTCTTGTAATAAATTGTAATAAATGTGTAACAAATTATAGTACAGGTTTCATTGGGGCGGGCTAATTTGGTCGGTGCAGGTTAAGAGCACTAAAAAATTGTCATAACCAACAGATTACCAAAAAACCACAAATGTTTTTGATACTGAAATATACAAATGTTCACAACATTTATTTTAAATAAAATATTTCATTCCAAGTTCATTTTCAAGTAAAAAGCACTAGGTCAACTAACAAAAATTATATAAATAATTTTTTTTAAACTTGTAACTAACTATTGTTGATGTGTGTGAATAAACAAAATTTCGAAAAATTGGGTGATCCATCCATTCGCACACATCAATAAAACCTTTCTGATCATCGCATCCATATTTTGGTAATATCGTTCGATGGGGCATTTGGTCATACATTTTGCTGGCTTATATTTTTTCAAAGGATCACCCAATTTTTCGAAATTTTGTTTATTCACACACATCAACAAAATTTTTCTGAACATCTCATTCATGTGTTGGTAGTTTCATTCAATGGTGCATTTTCTAAGCTAACTGACCATATAGGCCATTTCCGCGGAATAACTCTGTGTGCTGGCCAATAAGCTTTTCAATGGAACACCCAATTTTACGAAATTTTTATATTCGCACATATCAACAAAACATTTCTGATCATCGCATCTATATGTAGGCAGTGTCGTTCGATGAGGCATTTTCGAAGCTAACAGGCCATATAGGCCACATCTGCGGAGTAACTGTTCGAGCAGGCCAATATTTTTTTCAATGGAACACCCAGTTTTTCGAAATTTTGTTTATTCACACACATCAACAAAACCTTTCTGATCATCGCATTCATATGGTGGTAGTTTCGTTCGGTGAAGAATTTCCTAAGCTAACTGGCCATATAGGCCACATCTGCGGAATAACTGTACGAGCAGGCCAATAATTTTTTCAATAAAACACCAAATTTTTCGAAATTTTGTTTATTCACACACATCAACAAAACCTTTCTGATCATCGCATTCATATGGTGGTAGTTTCGTTCGGTGAAGAATTTCCTAAGCTAACTGGCCATATAGGCCACATCTGCGGAATAACTCTACGAGCAGGCCAATAATTTTTTCAATAAAACACCCAATTTTTCTAAATTTTGTTTATTCACACACATCAACAAAACCTTTCTGATCATCGCATTCATATGGTGGTAGTTTCGTTCGATGGGACATTTTCTAAGCTAACTGGCCATATAGGCCACATCTGCGGAATAACTCTACGAGCAGGCCAATAATTTTTTCAATAAAACACCCAATTTTTCGAAATTTTGTTTATTCACACACATCAACAAAACCTTTCTGATCATCGCATTTATATGGTGGTAGTTTCGTTCGGTGGGACATGTTCTAAGCTAACTGGCCATATAGGCCACATCTGCGGAATAACTGTACGAGCAGGCCAATAATTTTTTCAATAAAACACCCAATTTTTCTAAATTTTGTTTATTCACACACATCAACAAAACCTTTCTGATCATCGCATTCATATGGTGGTAGTTTCGTTCGGTGGGACATTTTCTAAGCTAACTGGCCATATAGGCCACATCTGCGGAATAACTGTACGAGCAGGCCAATAATTTTTTCAATAAAACACCCAATTTTTCGAAATTTTGTTTATTCACACACATCAACAAAACCTTTCTGATCATCGCATTCATATGGTGGTAGTTTCGTTCGGTGGGACATTTTCTAAGCTAACTGGCCATATAGGCCACATCTGCGGAATAACTGTACGAGCAGGCCAATAATTTTTTCAATAAAACACCCAATTTTTCTAAATTTTGTTTATTCACACACATCAACAAAACCTTTCTGATCATCGCATTCATATGGTGGTAGTTTCGTTCGGTGAAGCATTTCCTAAGCTAACTGGCCATATAGGCCACATCTGCGGAATAACTGTACGAGCAGGCCAATAATTTTTTCAATAAAACACCCAATTTTTCGAAATTTTGTTCATTCACACACATCAACAAAACCTTTCTGATCATCGCATTCATATGGTGGTAGTTTCGTTCGGTGGGGTATTTTCTAAGCTAACTGGTCATATAGGCCACATCTGCGGAATAACTGTACGAGCAGGCCAATAATTTTTTCAATAAAACACCCAATTTTTCTAAATTTTGTTTATTCACACACATCAACAAAACCTTTCTGATCATCGCATTCATATGGTGGTAGTTTCGTTCGATGGGACATTTCCTAAGCTAACTGGCCATATAGGCCACATCTGCGGAATAACTGTACGAGCAAGCCAATAATTTTTTCAATAAAACACCCAATTTTTCGAAATTTTGTTTATTCACACACATCAACAAAACCTTTCTGATCATCGCATTCATATGGTGGTAGTTTCGTTCGGTGAAGCATTTCCTAAGCTAACTGGCCATATAGGCCACATCTGCGGAATAACTGTACGAGCAGGCCAATAATTTTTTCAATAAAACACCCAATTTTTCGAAATTTTGTTCATTCACACACATCAACAAAACCTTTCTGATCATCGCATTCATATGGTGGTAGTTTCGTTCGGTGGGGTATTTTCTAAGCTAACTGGTCATATAGGCCACATCTGCGGAATAACTGTACGAGCAGGCCAATAATTTTTTCAATAAAACACCCAATTTTTCTAAATTTTGTTTATTCACACACATCAACAAAACCTTTCTGATCATCGCATTCATATGGTGGTAGTTTCGTTTGGTGGGGCATTTTCTAAGTTAACTGGTCATATAGGCCACATCTGCGGAATAACTGTACGAGCAGGCCAATAATTTTTTCAATAAAACACCCAATTTTTCTAAATTTTGTTTATTCACACACATCAACAATAGTTAGTTATAAGTTAAAGAAAAATTATTTATATAATGATATAATTTGGGAATGAAATATTTTATTTAAAATAAATGTTGTTAATATTTGTATATTTCAGTATCAAAAACATTTGTGGGGTTTTGATAATTTGTTGGTTCTGACAATTTTTTACCCAGTGTACTATTTTCTTAATTTAACAAATTTGTGTGTGTGTATGTGTGTGTGTGTTTGTTGATTCTGGTTTTTGTTGGAAACTTCACATCCGTTAAGTTGAGTGATCCCATTTGTGGCTGAAATTAGATCACCAGAAATGGTAGCGTCTATATAGGAGCTTTTTCGTTTTTGCAAATATTTTGAAAAGTATATCATTCACAAGGAAAACGATTAGGATTTAAAAGTTTTTAAATTAATTTTCAGAATTTCAGCGAAAATGATTTACTTTATGTTGATGGTGAAGTTATTCGTGCATTATTTCTCTTTTCCACACGCTACCCGCTATGTGTTCCCATTCCAGTGCTTGCTCCTAGACTAACACTAACCTGTAGAATATGATTTTCCCGCTTTCCCTAACATTTCCCATGCTTAATGAAAAAATGTAACAAAACACGATTTTTTTTCGTAATTTTGAAAATTCGCTAAAAAGATTCTTATAAATAATTTACAGAACTTGCGCTAACCCGAAAGTAAACATACAGAAATTAATTTTATTTGGAGATTATCGTTTATTGAAATATCTTATTTCTAAACGAATTTTATCAAAATAATTGTTTTGATAATCAAATTACAGAGTTTCGTTATTTATTTAATTTTAATTAGATTTCCATTTATGAATATAAAATAAATGAAACGAGAAATTAATTCAAATATTTGTTGTTAAATCAAAAATAAATTTACAATTTTGTATAAATCATCAATTTTTCTATTATTTACCTTAATCTTAATTTGATCACCTTACCCCCCAGAATATGGGGGAGCAAGCATTTCTTTACTCTATTATTGTATATTTATTTATTATATTATTTCTACGGTTTGCCACTTGAAAATGTTGTGTTCGATACCTCAGTATCGTTTTTCATAATAAGAATAAGGAATGAAATAAATTTTTATTTTTATTTTTACATATAGCCAAAATAAAAAAGGCCATTATTTTGATTTTATTTTATTATTATTTTTTTTTTGTTTATTTTATTTTATTTTATTATTAAAAATAAATAAATTTATTATAAATAAAAGAATAACGATTTTTTCTTGTGTTTTCCAGATAAGTACGTAGAATGGGGTGAAAAGCAACCCTGGAAATCATAATAAGAAGCTTCTAATCTCCTGAGTAAGAATATTCCATGTAAACGGAATACACGTAGGTATACGTACGAAAATATATAGATTTTAAATATTCAGTGGGATAAGAAAAGAATAAAAAAGGTAGCATCTTAGATGATTATGGAACGGATTTTTTTTGTTTTTAATTTGGGTGCCGAAAAATATTGTTACAAAAAGGATTTTTTTTATAAGGAGCTATATACTTATACATGGTCGTACACGGATAGATGCAAGTTAGTTATATAAAATTGATGTTTTATGTGGAAAATGTTTTCTTGAGATTTTATTCCGGTCTGAATATTTGGTTTATTTTGGGTCGTAAAACAGGTTATGTTTAAACGAAATGACGTAAAGGTTCGTTCGAATAATGATATTATACGATATCAGAATTTTATTGATAAATATTTTTCTAAATCGAAATGCTTCTTACTTTTAAGTCAGTAATTTTTTGATGAAACGTAAATCAAATTTCGTATGTCTTTTCTGACTGAATCATACAGCATTATACTTTATTTCGGCAGTTATAGCTAAGCAGCGTTTGCGTCATATGTTTACCTCGTGAGCTTAAATTTTCGATTAATATTTAAATTCATTCAGTCGAGAAACAAAACAAAACCAAAGCGATTCTTTTAAAAACTAATGTGTAATCATACCTGTACCAAAAATGAAGAATCACATAGTGTGTTTTTTCGTAATCTTGGGAATTTGTACTTGAAGATTTGATTGACTATAGCAGAGGTAAAAAGTTAAGAGAGCCGTATGACGAATTTTTCAAAATTTATAAAGAGCCACATTATAGTATTTTCCTTACACAATTTTTACATGGGCCGCTGGTGCATTTGTAAATCCATATAATATATGCAATTTTTATATCTACATGATCTCTGGCATTTGCGAATTATTTTGATTCTGTTTACTTTCTGCAAGAAATAAATTCATAAATTTGGTTGGAGGTTCCAGATGCTGCATAAGATAGCGGAAACTTGACAGCAAAAGATAAGAGATTACGCTAGTCGCCGCAAGTGGCAGCTATATCACAAAAGATAATTTCTTTTGTTATATATTGTTCCGACCTTTTTAGAGAAATAAAAGACATTAGTTTGTGTAGAAAATGAAATAATGTTTTATTAAAAGTATGTAATAATAATAATTAAAAGTATGTAGCTTCCTTCGGAAGCTATAACCTTCGCCCATCGTTCAGGCAATAAACGGATTCGCCGAAGGAAGTTTCGGGGCGATCTAGTCATCGACTCATTTTTTATCGTTTTTATATGAAGTGAAGTGCTGCTGTGCCAGGGCTGATTGCATCGACCGGAACAAGTGGTAATCAAAGAGACCAATGTCTGGTGAATACGGCGGTTGGGGTAAAATTTCCCAGTTCTGCCTTTCCAAGTAGTTTTTGACAGGTATAGCAACATGTGGCCTAGCGATGTCATATTGTAAAATAATCTTATTGTCCCTTTTGTCCCATTCCGCCCAATCAGTTGTCGTCGATAAACTTGTCCCGTAATGGTTTCACGCTTTTTCATTAGCTCATAATAAACGACACCTTCGCATCACCTTCGAACCATGGATATTTGCTTTTGGCGTCGACGGCCCTGGTTGATCTGGCTAGACCCACGCTGGTTTGCGCTTTGGATTGTCATAATTGATCCATTTTTCATCCCCAGTGATGATCCGATGCAAAAACCCCTTCCTTTGTTGTCGTTGAAGCAACAATTCGCACATGGTTTTCCGACGTTCCATGTCCCGTTCTTTCAAATTGTGTGACACCCAATTCTCCAGCTTCTGAACCAATCCAATTGCATGTATACGTTGCGAAACACATTGTTGGGTAATATTCAACTCTTCTGCCAATTGTTTTCGGTCTGATAAGGGTCCACATCAAGCAACTCTTGCAATTCTGTATCTTCCAATTTTCTTGGTCTACCTTCACATTCTTTGTCTCTCACGTCAAAATCACCAACTTTGAATCGTTGAAACCACTCTTTGCATGTTGTATTCGATGGAGCATGTTCACATCCACAAGCAAACGATTTGTTTCCGCTGCACTTTTTTTCAATAAAAAATAATGAAGTAAAACTTCCCGCATATGCGGGTTTTTTGGCACAAAATTCGATATTTTCAATTACATGAAAATAATTGTTGCTTACGCTTTGAACAAATGTCACTAGTAATTATTAAAGCCTGATATCTGGTATCTCTGCCTGATATCTCTCCAAAAAACATGTATTGCCCGATTGAATAATATGCAAGCAGTGATACTAACGACACCTCTATAAAAATGTCGGAAATACATTTGTACACCCAATAATTACCAGCGGAGTTGTTTTATTCATTTTGTATTTCTTCTTTAAAATGAAAAATTTATTGATCTCCGAAGTAAAGGAATTCGGTAAATGAAATCTTGAAATTTAACAATATTTCGTCTTTCTGCCATTTCTTAAAGAATTACGATGAAATTTAGATAATATTTAGTAAATTTTGGACAAAATTCTAGGATCCGTTCATGCTAGACTACGCTTAGCCAGTTCATAACCAATCCTTTTGACAATTTAATATTTTTATTTATTTATTTTCAGTTTTTGGCTAATATCTCAAACATTTCTACTAGTAATCAATACTTTCGGTCGGGTTTCTAATATCTAAGGTCATACTGAGACTACAAGGAAAATTTGGGAAAATTTATGGATTAGAATTTTCGCTATAATTTTTTTGATTTTTGCGGCCGAAATTATAGTGAAAATTCGAATCCATAAATTTTAACCTTAACTATAAGAATTTTTTAACCTTAACTATGTATAAGAAAAACAACCGAAAATATTGGTTACTAGTGGAAGACTTTGAGAAATTGGCCAAAATCTGAAAATAAATAAATACAAATTTTTAAGTTTTCCAAAGGATTGGTCAAGAAATGGCCAAGTTTAGTCCACCATGAACCTATCCTAGAATTTTGTTCAAAACTTACCTTAAAACCCCTGATCAATACTACTATCAATACTAGTAACCGCATATGTAAATTTTTTCATAAATTGGTATATTGTTGCGAAATTTGGTGGTCATCAGTATGTCGAAAGTGTCTTAGGGGCTCTTAAATTTTGCAATAATATTTTCGAAAAAATAGGATTTTCGCAAAAGCAAGCAGAAATTCATGGATTCTTAATTTAAAGTGGGTGGTTTTCTTAAATTTTTAATTAAACAAGACAGTTTTTGTTAAAATCTGCCAAGTTTTATTATTCGCTTTAGTAATCAAGTTTGGTGTATACAAGATTTATGTTTCCTAAAAGAAGGCCCCAACATATTTACAAAAAAAATGAGAAATTGAGTTGTCGACACAATAACTAATAAATGCAAAACCGAGGGAACAAACCATTTTTTTAATTTTAAATACAGGTAAAGTTTTTAATAAATTTAGCATAAAGAAAAATGAATTCAGCATTAACTTCACACGCTTAATAGTATTGAGGTAGTTACAACGAATACTTTTCAAAATATTTACCAAAGATTGTTATACTAAGTCACGTAAAAGTAAGAAACTTTACCCTACTAGATTATGGTAGAAATAATTTTCTTAGCAAGATATTTTGAATTGGCTTTGATAAGGCTGAGCATCTCACTCAGTAGCACACAATATCGTTTGTAAATATTTCTTCATACTACATCAACCAACGTGCTTCTGGCGAAACGGTAGGATAACCGAATATAGAAAATCTAGAAAATAATGTTCTTTCCAGTGCCCCACTACCAATTTCACTGGTTAGCTTGGTACCTGCGGCAAAAACCAGTCCTTAAAGCAATGAGTTTGCTGCAAAAAATGAATTTTTACCTCAGGTGGTACTACAGCGGCTCAGTTGGCTAAGCCGCCCTCTATCAAGGCCGGATCAATGAATTCTGGAGTGAGTTAAGCATTTCGATGCCTTTTTGTACGAAGTTGGAAAATATCTAGATCACCATTTAGACAAACACATTCCGCGACTAAGCAAGTAGTTGTGTGGAAACTGGTATCTTGGCAAATACCAGTTGTGTGGAAATTGGTATTTTGAAGCATGTGAAGTTATCCCAGTTTTTCATCCCAGGAATTTTTTTAATTATTATTCACACGAAACTATTCTATTCCATCCCAGTTTTTTCATTTTTTCATTTTACCCCTCTATACGACGATTAAAATTATAAACACAACAACAAATTATCCCATCCCAGTTTTTTTCGTTTATTTGTTGTTCATGTAAAACAAATTCATCCTTGGAAATAATGAATTGCGTTTTGGCAATAATAATTTTGTATATTTTAAGTTCGAGATAACAACACGCCATAATATTAGTTTAAAATATTAAGGGTAGCTTATAATGAGGACCTCAGTGCCAGCCGTATGTTAGGATTGGCACAATCTTCCAGCTTCGATATTGCCCCATATAAATTTATATGAAAATCGTCTACACTTTCCAAACCCTTCCTGGGCCGGAAATAGCGATTGATCTTTTGAGATGGTACGTAATTAAGTGATAGCTGACCAAGTGGCTAGCACCAGTCGTATGTTCAAATTTGAGTAAATGGCCAAGTTCCAAAATCTCAGGTTAAGTTAAATAAAAATTTGTATCTCCTACGAACATTCTAGGCCGGAAATGATTCCTTAGGTTTTGTGTTGGTAATGATAAGGGCAAACTATGGTGAGCACCCCAGTGCCAGCCGTATGTTAGGATTGGCACAATCTTCCGGCTTTGATATAGCCCCATATAAATTTATATGAAAATCGTCTATAACTTCCAAACCCTTCCTGGGCCGGAAATAGCGATTGATGTTTTGAGATGGTACGTAATTAAGTGATTGCTGACCAAGTGGCCAGCACTAGTCGTATGTTCAAATTTAAGTAAATGGCCAAGTTTCTTTCTTAAGAGATACAAATTTTTATTTAACTGAAGCTGAGATTTTCGAATTTGGCCGTTTACTCAAATTTGAACATACGGCTGGTGCTGGCCACTTGGTCAGCAATCACTTTATTACGTACCATCTCAACACATCAATCGCTATTTCCGGCCGAGGAAGGGTTTGGAAAAACAAGAGGGATGTCATTTTAATCTAAAACTTGTTTTAATCAATATGAAGTATTTCCTATTTTATTAGAAATAACTTCTTGTAGGCGGCTCGGAATTGAATTGACTAAATTTGTGAGGATTTCTTTTGGAATTTGATTCCAAATAGTTTTAATTTTGGCAAAAGCTTCGTTGGGCTGTTTCCCAATAACAATGGTTATCTTTTTCTTTAATTAATGCCATAGATTCTCAAATGGATTTAAATCTGGGCTTTGAGGCGGCCAATCGATGGTTTCTTGGTCCAAATCTCGTAATCATTCTGCTCTTATGAATATGTGCTGGATGTTACTTTCTCAGGCAGTAAAGAAAAGCAGCCCCATACCATCACTTTCCCTCCTCCACTATGGCGAGTTGGCATGAGATAACACTGCGTGCATTCTTATTTTTTGCAGTAGAATAGTAAAAGTTTATGTCGTATGTACCTTCTGTTTAGCAGCTAGACTCGTCGGTCCATAATACATTGTGCCAAAACTCTGCGGGCTTAGTTAGGTAACTGCGCGTAAACTTAATTCGTTTTACTTTATTTCGTGCGGCTTCTTTTTTATTACGTATACTTTAACATTAGCCACGAAGCCGTCTTCGAATAGTAGTTAGGCTGATTTTGGTTTGGCGGAGGTTATTAAGGTCGTTTTCACTTTAATATTTTAACGATTCTATTATCCTCTTTGGTAGCTGTAGCTCGTTTTCTACCCCTTCCTTTACCTTTTTTCAAACTATTTTGAAACTTTGATTGGTAGTGTACCGAATTCTTATGGCAGTTGTGCAGTTTGGCTAGTTCTTTAATTGGTACTTCAGCAGAATACCCCGCAACAATCGCTGCTTGCACCTCCAATAAAATTTTAATTTTTTTGCCATAGTTTAAAATATGGATTGCACTATTATAGATGAAAATTGTGACTAAATCAACACATGCAATATTCGTGAAAAAAACGTGAACAATCTAGTATTCCCGTTACGATAGTCGTTGTTTTGCGTGGGTACAAATAATTGTCGCGTGTCAAAGCATGAGGTACAAACAATTTTGACATTTTGTTTATTTTCTTTTTAGAACTACATAGACAATTTTTTTTAATTTCTATTTTTTTACGTGAATTGTCATTAACTAACAAGAAAAATAAAGTTTTTGGATTAAATAGAAGTTTTGAACTAAATTTTTACTTTTTACTTAGATCAGTTTGAAATTTGTCTGAAGTACAAACAATTGTGGCATTGACTGTACATACTCGAATGTTCATAATTCAAATGTCAATAAGCTATGCCTACCGCGAATATACAGAAATGCATTTCATTTATTATGTAATGGCAATGCCCGAGCAGCAGCAAGAGAATACCAGAAACGATACCCAAATGGGAAACGCTTTCCCGATTACAGATTATTTCAAAACGTACATCAAATGTACAGTGAAGACGAAGTCCCTAAAAGATATGAAACAGTCGGCCAACTTGATATAGTTGAAGATAGAGTAATTGGTATGGCGACAGACGACCAATCTAAAGAGTGATCCATTAGGAGGTATTTTTTTCAATTGGGATTTTCATTGGAATTCATGCGCCACAACTGTCATGTTCATATGACATTTGTGTTCAGTATTCATTGAAATTTCACCATGAATAGACTTACGCGTTCAGTGAAAAATCGTTTTCGTGCTCTTCGAAGAACCACCATTTTATGGTGTTCATAATCGTCCAACTGAATGCATTATTCGCGAAACAATCAATAAATTTCGAACCACTTTTTCATTACTGGATATTCATCAACCGACTAGAGTGCGTACAAGTCGATCTTTTGTGAATATTGCTGTTGTAGCTGAAAGTGTACGTGAAGACCTCAATCAATCAATTTGTCGCCGTTCTCAAGCTCTGGGTCTCTCGTATGGAACATTATGGCGTATTTTGAAGAGATAGATCTTGCTTTGAAGGCATACTAAACACAGCTTGTTCAAGAATTGGAGCCGGTTGACCTTTCTTTGCGTCATCGATTTGGTTTATGGGCGTTGGAACAGCTCCAAATTGAAACGGACCCGTGAATTGGCCTCCAAGATCTTGTGATCTAACGCCGTTAGATTAATTTTTATGGGGGTGTCTGAAATCACTTGTTTATATCGATAAACCACAATCGATTCCTGCATTAGAAGCGAACATAACACGCGTAATTAACGAAATTTCGGCCGACATGCTCGAAAGAGTGCTCGAAAATTGGACCCATAGAATGGATCATCTTAGAGTCAGCCTCGGACAACATTTAAAATAAATTATTTTCAAACATTAAATGTCATAAACCGAACTTACAACACAAATACAATTTTTGATTATTAGGAAAGTGTTAACGACCGGAAGCTGTTATTGGATCACTCTTTACAAATGTTTCTTGTTTATCAAGACGTTTCACGTGCAACGTATAAAAGACCTTTTACCTGCTGACTATGAAAAAAGGGTGCAATTTTGTCAAGAAATGCTACGCGTTGCTAATAAAATTCGCAGTTTTTTAACAACATTTTATTAAGTGACGAAACATGTTTTAGAAGGGAGGGGATATGTCAATATCCTTAATTTGCACTATTGGTTTCACGTAAAATCCAAAAATGTGCAGCATAGTCGATTTCAAACCCAATTTGGAGTGAACATGTGGCCGGGAATAGCCGACGGAAACTTTATTGACCCATTTGAACTCACTCGCCGGATCAACGGAGAAGTCTATCTAAATTTTCTACAAAATGACTTGGATAAATTACTTGATGACGTTTCTCTACAAACACGGGGAAATATGTGACTGCTGCATGATGGAGCTCCCCTTCACTATATGTACAAGTAGTGAGATAACACCTGAACGTAAATTATCCTAGCCGTTGGATGGCGATGCCGATTATGTATTTTGGCAAATGAGGAACACTTCGAACACTTATTATAATATTTAAAATTATTAAAAAAATGTATTTTATTCATTTTGATTTATTTCTGACACAGCATGGATTTTAGAAATCAAAATGTAAATTTTGTAATAAATACGACTGACTTTGTGAAAAAATTTGATAAAAAACATTCTGTTGTGACGAGCCCGGTGTGTGGTACCATTCTAAAATGTGTCGCATATTTTTCGGATAGTGGATCATTTTTGTGTAATACATTATTTTCCCGCTAGCGTCACTGAAGGATCAACAACCATTTTTTTTATAAACAAAGAGACTTTACAAATCCATTGTTTTTATTTGACAGAAGATAATATTGTTTACAAAAATGATGTTATTGGAAAGGCACACTCCATCAACAATTCGAAAAAACTTTACTTGGCTGTTTTTGTCGGAAATGAGCTCCCCTATCATCCTGCATCGTTTGATCGTCCAATTCTGGGGCACCCTGTATAAATAGAAAATCTTAACAAAAGTTAAGTAGTTCGAAACAACACTTCAGTTTGGTATTCTCATAGCCACCACCACTGGTTAGCGAATAACAATCCATTAAAATATCGTAAAGCTATACCAAATGTTAGCACGTAAATTATGTAAATAAACTTTAGATGAATTCTTAGTTTGTGTAGGTACGTTTTTAATGATTAAAACTTCACACATCAATCATCATTCATTTTTCACACCGAAATACGTTCTGATGAATAATGGAGTGCAACTATATGCGCAAACAAACTTTATAATTGAAATCCCAGTTTAAGTATTCGGATACGATATTCTGAAGATACTGTAGCATTTAGCATGCAATGGAGGGTATTTGTTGGGTTGAAAAAAAAGAGAAAAAAAAAATTCAATTCAAACAACAACAAAAAAAAAAAAAAATATAAATAATAAAATGAAAGGAAAATTCTAGTAAAGGCAAACAAATGAAGGAGACCGAAAAAAAAATAAATAAATACCGTCCACCACATGCTAGGCTATAGATTTTTGACCTACTCAGGGACTCAAGCGGTTGTTGCGCGGCTAAGCGTCAGGGAGTGGGGTGGGTATAAGAGTATGAGTAAGTCAGGGTTAACCGCTATAGGAAATGCTAATTACCTATATACCGACCTTAACACTCACCCTAGTTCATCCTCAATTTACTATTTTACATTGATCTCATTTTTTCTGTGCGAATTAATAACGACATAAAATATTGAATTTTAACTTAAGTATTCATAAAATTTATTACGGCAAAAAAAAAAAAAATGAAAATAAAATACAATTGTGAGAAATTCCGACAGATTATAAAAACTACCTACCTAGCTATATCTACCATACTAACTAACTTATATTAAAAATTTTAACTATCCGCCACCAAATTAAATACCAATGAATCATTAAAATTAAAAAAAATATTTTGTTTTTGTGTAATGAGAAAAAAAAAATTATACATAAAATTCTTACGGTGTTGAGTTGATAGTTGTCGTTGAGCTTGATGCGTCGAATCCAAAATTGATGACGTGTTGAATGATGTTGAAGCTCGATTTTAAGTAAAGATGAATGGTAAACGAAATTCCTTTCAGGATATTTTCATTTGATGAATAATAATTATTAATATTATTATCATTATTACTATTATTATTATTATAAATTATTATAGATTATTATTATTATACATTAGCATTATTATAATTTCCGGCTTAAAATGTCTGTTAATATTATTAACTGTTGCGATATATTTTTTTTTAAATTTATATTACTCTATAATTATAACTAGAATTTTATTATATTTTCATATTAGCTTATGCTCGTACTATATAATTTATAATTTGGCCTTTTTTTCGGTAGCTTCGGCTTATC
Source organism: Nephrotoma guestfalica (assembly GCA_963691935.1). Classification (NCBI taxonomy): domain Eukaryota; kingdom Metazoa; phylum Arthropoda; class Insecta; order Diptera; family Tipulidae; genus Nephrotoma; species Nephrotoma guestfalica. The sequence goes on from OY829913.1 coordinate 98,338,668, forward strand.
CAATCACCTTCGGCACACTTCAACTTTTTCGCAAATATCACATATTATACTCACGAATATGTAAATTAAAAAAATTATTGTTTTTGTGGCTTGGCCTGCTCTTAAAATTAAATATCACTTGCTTTTTCGTTTATTTTTTCCTCTATTTTTGTTGTTATTGTACATTACACCATTAATCAAATTACACCAAAAAAAAATTGTCTATACACTAATAAAATAAATGTTTATGGCCACTTTCTTTTCATATATCGTCCATTATCAATCACTCTTCACTAACAAGTTCTTTTTACTTAAATAAGTATATAATTCACACTATAAGTCCATTTACTTTATTACCCGGTTTTTTATTTTATCCACATAATGGTAACATACAGTTTACTTTATGCTATATTAAATTTTCGGTATTTCTCACCAAAGTTAAAACTTAACTTAAAAAAAATTATAGCTTTTGGTACAAAATTATTCTTTAATTTTCAATTTTATTACGCACGCCCGAAATGATCGCCAAACTCAAACTGACCTCCCAAAAAAAAATTTTTCTTTTCATCCTCGCAAAAAAAAATCGCGAAAAAAAAAAAAACCGAAAAATCTATTTTTGCTAAGTCATCATTTCAACTGCTTTATCGACCACTCGATATTTTTTTCAAAATCAACTGACTTAAATTATCGATCGATCGATATTTTCCTTTGACGATAACTTTCAATTACCGATTCGCACATCACAATATCGAAGTCAACATTTAGGGATATTTTAAATGAAAGTTTGCTGACATACACAAAACGTACTTCAGGCGGTTTACATACAAATTCAAAAATAATTCAGAAACTTGTAACGATGACATTCGAAATCGTTACAAATCGTGGGGACGTCCTACACCCTGAAAAGTCTCATGCCGGGCAGAAATTAATTTCAGAAAACTCAAGGTCGTAAAATTTAGTCGTTTTAGCGCAGTAACTTGGGATGAAATTTACGTTCGAATATCTTTTATGTGGTACGTGCCTAAACTTTTCCCTTCCAGGTTGCGCAATTTATACGCCACATTTCCAACTTTGCACTCAACAATGGCAGGTATGAACTTAGGTGATAGTTTGTACGCAAATTTATTTGCAGCATCGCTTTGCGCAAATGACCGGGCAAACACCGCTTGTCCGTTAACAAATTCGCGATTACGGCTTCGCAAATTGTAATGTTTAGCCGATTTGTCATGAGCAACAGTAAGATAGTGTTTGACTTTGTCTCGAACTAAATTAAGGCGATCCGATTTCGACATGAGACCTACGTCGTTATTCCTATAATCCGAAAGCAGTCTCCACAATTTATAATCGGAGCCGTGCAAAGTCATGTGTTGTCCAAAAGTTAAATAGTGGGGCGAGAATTTAGTCGTGTTATGAATTGCATTACGAAGAGCAGCAACGACTTCTTGTAAGTGTAAATCCCAGTCGTTATGTGTTGAATCCGTCAGATAGCTGCGGATGGCCGATAAAATTGTTCGGTTCACACGTTCCGAGGCATTGCTTTGGGGGGAGTATATTGGTGTCCGAATGTGACCTACACCATATTTACTCAACAGCTCCTGAAACAATTTTGATGTAAATTGCTTACCATTGTCGCTTACAACAAATTCTGGCACAGAAAAGAGAAGAAACACGTCATTTTCGAGGTAGTTACAAATCAATGTGGCTGTCGCTTCACGTAAAGGTTTCACGAGGACAAATTTGGAGTAGTGATCTAATATAATGAAAATGTACGTATTTCCACGTTTTGATCGGGGATACGGACCCAACAGATCTACATAAATTCTTTGAAACGGGCGTTCGGAGGTAAACTGATGCCCCATTTCAGGCTTGGTGCTATAATTTACCGCTTTATTCATTTTACATGACTTACATTTTGCAATGAAGTCTTTGACGTCAAGAGCCATTCGATTCCAAAAGAATTGTCTTCGAAGTCGCTCCAGTGTTTTAGCTACACCCATGTGAGCTGATGTTGGAGGGGCATGTGCTTGTTCTATTAGCGATCGCGAAAGCTTCACGGGAATAACCAAGCGCCAAGTGGGTAAATCTGTGGCATCGTACCGCGTACCAAAGGAAGGCAAATACAATAATTTATTATCTTTGACACAAAAATTGGTGCAACTAGATCCTACTTCTTGGATGTTTTTAATTCGTTCTTGATACTCATCGCTATTAAAAGCAGGATCATCCAAATTTATATGGAGCGGTTCCATATTTTCGTTATTGCCATCAGCTTGAGGTTTGTTGAGGGCTGCGACCGGAACAACGAGACTTAGACAAGAAACTGGTTCTTCAGAAAATGCCCGCGACAATGCGTCCGGTACTACGTTGACCGAACCCTTACGATAACCAATTTCAAAATCGAAGGCTTGGAGTTTTAAACTCCATCGAGCTAACCTTCCCGACAAATCCTTTTGGGACATAAGCCACCGAAGACTCGCGTGATCTGTGTAAATCGTGAACGAATACCCTTCTACATACGGTCTAAACTTTTTGACGCTCAGTACCGCTGCGTAACACTCCAGTTCCGTAATGGAGTAGTTCTTTTGAGCGGCATTCAACTTTTGTGATACAAAAGCTATAGGGTGTTCATTTCCAGCGGAATCCAGTTGGAATAGCACGCTTCCTACACCAACGGTACTGGCGTCACATTGTATGTAGAAGGGTTTCTGAAAATCGGGATTTACCAAGACGGGCGCAGATGTCAAGGATTGTTTTAACAAACTAAAGGATTTGTCCGCAGTCTCGGACCATTTAATTTTAGTACCTTTCTTTGTAAGGTCGGTTAATGGAGCGGCTATGGTGGCAAAGTTTCGGATAAAACGCCGGTACCAGCCACACATTCCTAGAAAACTCCTTACTTGTTTAGTGGTCTTGGGTACTGGGTAATCCACAATTGCTTTGACTTTCTCGTTATCAGTCCGAAGACAACCATCTCCTACTACGTATCCCAAATATTTCACCTCCTTAAGCAAGAACCTACTTTTTTCAACGTTTATCGTTAATCCGGCTTTTTTCAGAAGATTCGCAACTTCGCGAAGAAGGGCAAAATGATCTCCAAGAGTGGCAGAGGTTATTAGTAGATCGTCCAAATAGACGAACACACGGTCGTGTAATTGATGCGGGATCACCCTGTGCATGAGGCGGCACATAGTTTGTGGTGCGTTGCACAAACCGAAAGGCATGACCGTGAATTGATACAAAGGCCGCCCAGGTACCGTAAATGCCGTCTTATCTCTGGATTGTGGGTCAAGCGGGATCTATTTTTAATTCAGACCAAGTATTCTCCCAGCTCATGCAGCTGCTTAACAAATCTCCGAGAGAATCAAAATGACGATCGGTTAATTGATAGCGCAAACCTGGTCTCATATTTTTCATAAGCACCTTGATGAGCTGTTTGTCAGAGTAGGGAGTACTTAATTGAAAAGTTAGACTATACACTTGTTCATAAAATTCCAGAAAAGACTTTAGGAAATTGCTTTCTAGACTCAATTTTATTTTCAATGTCTATGTCTGGTCGTCTAGTTTGAAAGCGTTCTACCATGGTATGCCGAACTTCAGGCCAATTCGCTTGAGGGTTTTGTTGCCTATACCTCCAATACCAGTTCGATGCGACTCCTTTTAAAACAAAGCTAACCTCAGTCAAAAGTTGCTCGTTCGTTAAATGCATAGATGATGCTAATGTTTCTAATTGGAATAGAAACAAATTAATGGGAATGCCCGTTGGTGATCCATCAAAAGACAGACCACTTCGCGATAAACCACGTGAATCTGGCGCATATTTAACTTGTGTTGGATTAGGCTGTGTATAATAATTATTCTCAATTTGACCAACATTATTCTGAGACGAATGAGGTATATTTGGTTGAGGTATGTAGGGCGTATTAAACATATGATTATAGTTAGCGGTAGGTTGCTTTATTGGAGGAGGCCTATGGTACTGCCAATTTTGAGAGGTACTTGCCACGGCTGCCGACATTTGTGGCAAAGTAATTGCTGGTTTATACCTCTCGTTTGCGAATTGTAACTGAGTTGGTTGCATTACCGAGTATAACATAGAGTTTTGACTATTCTGGGCTTGTGTTTTGATAGGTGGCTCCTGCAATGGTTCTTTTGTGTTACGCTTCAAATCATAACACTCTTTACTTAGTGATAATACCTGTTCGGATAACTGACGGATTTGCTCCATCATACGGTCCATTTCGGACGACTGATCAGCACGATGTGAAATAGTAGAGGTTCCCGGTATAGAAAGTGTTTTATGATTATTGTCACAGTTCTGAATCATTTCGATATGCACTGAGTTGGCTGTATCAATGGATTCATCCAACTTGTCCTGGTCATTTAAGAAGTTCTGTAGTGTGCCTATTAATTTTTCACAGGGTTGTAATGCCTTGCTAGCTGGTCCAGCATACGTTGGAGAACTAGTAGCACGCCTTAACCGACTTGCAATATGAAGGAGTTTAGATTCTATTGTACGGGCAGACTGTACTTGTTGATCGGTTTCTAAACTACGGATGGAACTAATTTCCTGCTTTATCATTTCTAGGTTAAGACAGCACTTATTTATTTCCAAGTCAGGTCGTTTACACGCGCTTTCATGCATCTTAGAGGGTGCTTCCTTTTTCCCTTCTTCTTCTGCGATCACTTGGTTTTGTAGAGTTTGAATTGCGGAATCTTCATCGACTGCAATTTTACGCACTTCACATTCGATTTCGAATTCGTTTCGATTTAACAAAAACACATTCATTTTTAAAAAATTCAATTTCACCGAAGAGAGAAAAAAAAAAAATATAGAAAAACTAATATGATGAAATACGATATTTCTATACGTACAAATAAGTTGCGATTACAAATCTGTAAACTCTCAAAGACGACAAAAAAAATCCTTGTAAAATTATCTGAACAGTAATGAACCAAAAATTCGAAACCAAATTCGAAAAAAATATATAATTACAAACAAAAAATCAATCCCAAATTGTTGCTACGGAATGACAACTGAATGAGTAACCTACAAAGTAAATCTCAATCGATCGTAAATTGAATTGAACGAAGAAAAAAAAACGATAATAGTAATGATAAAGCCCGATTTTGCGACTTGCCAAAAATATGATTAATTGATAAATTATTAAATTAGAACAATAATATGTTTATAAAAAAAATACGTTTTGGCTAGATTAATCGATCGCAAGAAAAAAAAATTCAAAAATTTTCAAATATGGAACCCAATTTAAAAAATTAAAAAAAATATATAAGTATACATATATAGATATAATATGTATATATATTACGATAATTTGCAAAATAATTTGAATCGAAGAGGATGAACTAGAATGAGTGCCGTAGATTTATAAATCATAAAATCTGTTATTTGGTTTTCGTAATTAGCATAGGTAATTAGCATTAAAGGGAAAGGGATCGGAATGGTGGAAGAATTAATGAATTACAATAAACCCGCCAGTAATTCAAACAGTGTTTATAACCGGATACGATGTAACGGATCAATTGCAATCAAATTAACTGATAAATTAAATTAGGTAACCGAATCACCTGGGACTACAAATCAAACTCTTTGCAGAGGAAAATGTATCAAATCCGAAGTAATACGACAACTGTTAATTGAAATTGATTTCGAAAACCAGAAAAGATAGTAAAAATCAACACCAATGGCGGAAACATATCATTTCTGATTTGACAAAGCAATTTTACATTAACGGAATTAGAAAAATTTAATAATATTATGAAAAGAGAAAAAAAAATTTAACATCTATATTGAACGTCTAGATCAACAAAACAAATTTCAGATTTTAGACAGAATATAGAAGCATAAAAAAAATTAAATGGAATAATTGATAAAGGGAAGAGAAAAAAAAAATTAAATAAAAAGCCGTTTTAGCTTGGGCGCCACTGTAGCATTTAGCATGCAATGGAGGGTATTTGTTGGGTTGAAAAAAAAGAGAAAAAAAAAATTCAATTCAAACAACAACAAAAAAAAAAAAAAAAAATATAAATAATAAAATGAAAGGAAAATTCTAGTAAAGGCAAACAAATGAAGGAGACCGAAAAAAAAATAAATAAATACCGTCCACCACATGCTAGGCTATAGATTTTTGACCTACTCAGGGACTCAAGCGGTTGTTGCGCGGCTAAGCGTCAGGGAGTGGGGTGGGTATAAGAGTATGAGTAAGTCAGGGTTAACCGCTATAGGAAATGCTAATTACCTATATACCGACCTTAACACTCACCCTAGTTCATCCTCAATTTACTATTTTACATTGATCTCATTTTTTCTGTGCGAATTAATAACGACATAAAATATTGAATTTTAACTTAAGTATTCATAAAATTTATTACGGCAAAAAAAAAAAAAATGAAAATAAAATACAATTGTGAGAAATTCCGACAGATTATAAAAACTACCTACCTAGCTATATCTACCATACTAACTAACTTATATTAAAAATTTTAACTATCCGCCACCAAATTAAATACCAATGAATCATTAAAATTAAAAAAAATATTTTGTTTTTGTGTAATGAGAAAAAAAAAATTATACATAAAATTCTTACGGTGTTGAGTTGATAGTTGTCGTTGAGCTTGATGCGTCGAATCCAAAATTGATGACGTGTTGAATGATGTTGAAGCTCGATTTTAAGTAAAGATGAATGGTAAACGAAATTCCTTTCAGGATATTTTCATTTGATGAATAATAATTATTAATATTATTATCATTATTACTATTATTATTATTATAAATTATTATAGATTATTATTATTATACATTAGCATTATTATAATTTCCGGCTTAAAATGTCTGTTAATATTATTAACTGTTGCGATATATTTTTTTTTAAATTTATATTACTCTATAATTATAACTAGAATTTTATTATATTTTCATATTAGCTTATGCTCGTACTATATAATTTATAATTTGGCCTTTTTTTCGGTAGCTTCGGCTTATCCAATCACCTTCGGCACACTTCAACTTTTTCGCAAATATCACATATTATACTCACGAATATGTAAATTAAAAAAATTATTGTTTTTGTGGCTTGGCCTGCTCTTAAAATTAAATATCACTTGCTTTTTCGTTTATTTTTTCCTCTATTTTTGTTGTTATTGTACATTACACCATTAATCAAATTACACCAAAAAAAAATTGTCTATACACTAATAAAATAAATGTTTATGGCCACTTTCTTTTCATATATCGTCCATTATCAATCACTCTTCACTAACAAGTTCTTTTTACTTAAATAAGTATATAATTCACACTATAAGTCCATTTACTTTATTACCCGGTTTTTTATTTTATCCACATAATGGTAACATACAGTTTACTTTATGCTATATTAAATTTTCGGTATTTCTCACCAAAGTTAAAACTTAACTTAAAAAAAATTATAGCTTTTGGTACAAAATTATTCTTTAATTTTCAATTTTATTACGCACGCCCGAAATGATCGCCAAACTCAAACTGACCTCCCAAAAAAAAATTTTTCTTTTCATCCTCGCAAAAAAAAATCGCGAAAAAAAAAAAAACCGAAAAATCTATTTTTGCTAAGTCATCATTTCAACTGCTTTATCGACCACTCGATATTTTTTTCAAAATCAACTGACTTAAATTATCGATCGATCGATATTTTCCTTTGACGATAACTTTCAATTACCGATTCGCACATCACAATATCGAAGTCAACATTTAGGGATATTTTAAATGAAAGTTTGCTGACATACACAAAACGTACTTCAGGCGGTTTACATACAAATTCAAAAATAATTCAGAAACTTGTAACGATGACATTCGAAATCGTTACAATACGTCGCTGGGCTATACGTTGTTGTACAGTAGAAACGTCTTCGGGGTAACCTTATAGTGTTAACTATTGTTTTCGCTGAGTTACAACTTTACTGCATTTTATACTATATAGCATTTAAATTGATTGTAAAGGTCCACAATCAAGAATCATAAAGTATAACAAAAATTATTCTTGATACTGGAACTGCATCTACATATTCGCATCTCACCGTACAAATTACCATATTATCGACTATTTTAATCGAAAAACGAAACGATAGTTAATCAAAATTGAAGATTTTTTCTGTATCATCATCCTGACGTGAAAAGTTTGAAATTTTCAATTCCTTTTATATACCTAGTTTGGTAGTTGGCTTCATAATGACATACCCTCTATACACCATATCAAATCGAAGTTATTAAGTTCATTATAAGTGTTATTTATAAACAACTCACAATTTTATTAATACCTAAAAGTTTTCCAGTATTTTTAACAAGATGAACTTTGAAGAGGTTAAATTTATGTTTATTATAGCGACTAAAGTTTCAGTTCTTTCTTTGTACCAGAAACTCAATTTGTCGCTTTTTAACCATTGAAGAAATATGAGAACCAAATCAAATATCGATTGAAATATGTTAACGTATACTTATATTCTTTCTTATGGCAAATAAATTGTTGTTTTATTATCTATCAAAACAAAAAAATAAATAAAAACGAAACCCAACCTGCCATTTAAAGAACCCTCAAAATTGATCATGTCTGCGTGGACATAAAACATCCAAACCACAATTTTCATACAGCTCGAAATTAATTTCAATTTAATTTGAGGAATATACACGTTTGTACCTATGCACGTATGTTTAGCAAATCATTAAGCCATGTAACTTCAAAACATTTGGTTTTCACGTAGCCTGGCCAATATAGAAAAAAATCCAACCCTTATTATTACAGTGATTGTGGATAAAAATAAATTATTTGTCAGATTCAGATATTTAACCCCAATTTGTTTTTTTTCAGCTTTTTTTTATTTACTTTCCATAAAAAACATAATAATAACGTAAACACTAAACATATACATAAGAGAATCCTTACATATGTCAACCAGAAAGCTCAACATCAAAATTTAATTTATTTTTATCGAATAACAAGAAATTAGAGAGATACATACCTGTTTATATATACCTACACAGGCATGTTATGAACGCACGTATTTATTTATACTTACGTATGTATCTAGGTAAAAACGTGTACGTAAGAACAAGATGAATTTCTTTTAAAAAACTGTATCAATATAAAATATATACTTATATAAGTTTTATGTAACGTTATGTAAAATATCAGGGGCTTCAATTTTGGAGTATTCCAAATTAGTCATGTTTCTGCTGTTTATTTCAATTACTAAAATTCATAAAAATTCAACACTTAATGTAGCGCTCGGGGTTGCATGCTCTTCTATGATACTATTAGTCCCGAAAACGAACCCAAGTGAAACATTGATTGATTGATTGATTGATTTTGAATGTACGACCAAGTTCTTAGGCTTGAGTTCCCGGATGACGCCGGGTCCACCGTACACCCTTTTTTACACATAACAAAACCGAAGGATTGGATAGGTTAGTTAAGTGGGACAGAATCGGCCCGGTTACAGACACCTAGGTATAGCCGATAGTTAGTAACACAAAGACAACACAATTCTAATCTACTAGATGAAGGATAAAGGCTTAATAGGTTAATGGATAACGATGGTATTGGTCTTCAACAATTGCTTCTTTAAAACGGCAACCTAAGAAAAAATATTATTATTTGACATGCATCTGGAATTTTCCTGAAATTTAATTCTATTAATACTTTTCGGCTTCCTAACTAAAATTGGTTGACTCGACCCGTTACAGACACCTATGTAAAGTCGTTAGTAATAAAATGACAACACAATTCTAAACTAGACAATCAGCAATTACAATGAAGCATTAATTCACAAGCATCTGTAAATTTCCTGAAATTTAATTCTAAATTCATATTTTCCGGCTTCCTAAATAATTGAAACATTTATTAATTTAATCATTCTGCAACTCCGCAACTTACAGTAGAATTTCCTGAAACCAAAGTTATTTGAACTATATTCAAAATAACTCTAAAGTTCATTAGTATTTAACCGTTGAATTGGGCGAACACAAAATAGCAAAAAAAAAAAAACCAGCTTAACTAGATTAACTACCGGATTGCATTCAAATATCCATCCAAATATCCTCCATCCTAAATAATTTAGAATTCGCAAAAATTTCGTATGTTTACTAAAAATTTTTTATAAAACTGATGAATTTTTCCAGACGCCCATCCTTTTTCACAAGGAAACAAATACTTTTATCACTACTTTTGCACTAGTTCTGGAACTTCTTCTACGTTTGCTGGGGATATATCACATACAATTAATCTCAGACATGACACATGCGACTCGTCTATGACTTGTCACCTCGTATTAGACTTGTCATAAACAATTCATCTCGGACTGGTAACAAACGTAAATTAGTAATTAGTGTGTCGTCAATGGCTTTCCTGCTGGAAGGTAATATTTAAGTAAAGGCAACTAGATAAAATTTGAAAAAATTATTCTAAAATGAATGATAAATAAAAAAAAACGAACCCAAGTGAAACATGTCAAAAAATTCCCAAATTTGTTGCATGTCAGAAATATTGCACACTAGAATAATCTAGTAAAAAAAAAATCTAGAAAAACTATTTGGAATAAGATTTAAAATGTACGACAGTTTTAATTTGTTTCGGGGATCATTTCGAAAGCGTTTGTGGCACAGAATATAATTTTTAACAATATAGTGTAATATAAATAACGGGTCTAATACAAAAGGGTTGTTGCAACAATGTTAAAATTAGAAATATGTTCAATAAATTTCAAAAGATTGACATGTAGGAAGGTTTGTTGGAATGCTTATGATATGGTTTCTTAATGGGACATACGAATCGAAGGATCCATGGGGTCGGCGATATAAATAACGTTTCTTTTACGAAGGAGTAGTTGCAACAATTTTAAATTAAATAATTTGTTCAACAAATTTCAAAATATTGGCATGTAGGTCAGTTTTCTGGAATGCTCATATGATATGGTCTCTTAATATAACAAACGAATCGAACGATTAAAGGAGCGGTTGCAACAAGTTTCAGTTAAGAAATTTGCCCAAAAAATTGTCAAAGATTGACGTATACCCAGGTTTCTGGAATGCTCAATATATGGTCTTTTAACGGGACAAACGAATTTAATGATTCCAAGGATAGGCGATATATATAGCGAGTCTTGTACAACACCCTTTTGTATAAGACTCGTGCAACAAGTTTCAATTGAGAAATCTGTTCAACTGGGAAGATGAACAAGTGGACGTATGTGAAATTATCCCACGATTATATCCCAGAAAATAAAATAATTTCATCAGGCAACACTAATCAATAAAAACCATATTTGCTCTTGTGTGAAGTTAGCCCAGCCCAGAATTTATTAAAAATCACGTTAAATACAATAATTAAATTCGTTATTTTTAAATTAAAAGAATTTTATATCAATAAAACATGAACGAACTAAAATTACATTAGGCACGATAAAGGTAATTGGCACGTTAAAAGTATAAACTTGCCGGATTAAAGCTATGTGGTTTTGAGATAGTCACACTCATGCCTTACTTTTAGAAAAGTTAGAAAAAAAAGTTTTGTGGCAACTTTGCGAAATTGGGCCCTGAGAGGCCCTGAGATCGTCATACTCCTGCCTTACTTTTAGAAAAGTTAGAAAAAAATCGTTTTGTGGCAACTTTGCGAAATTGGGCCCTGGGCCAGATATACCCATACAACACGTATTTGAACAAAAGTTAAATTTAAATTTCGCACGTTAAAAGTATACATTTGTCGGATTAAGGCTATGTGGTTTTGAGATCGTCATACTCCTGCCTTACTTTTAGAAAAGTTAGAAAAAAATCGTTTTATGACAACTTTGCGAAATTGGGTCCTGGGCCAGATGTGCCCATACAACACGTATTTGAACAAAAGTTAAATTTAAGTTTCGCACGTTAAAAGTATACATTTGTCGGATTAAGGCTATGTGGTTTTGAGATAGTCACATTCTTGCCTTACTTTTAGAAAAGTTAGAAAAAAATCGTTTTGTGGCAACTTTGCGAAATTGGGCCCTGGGCCAGATATACTCATACAACACGTATTTGAACAAAAGTTAAATATAAATTTCGCACGTTAAAAGTATACATTTGTTGGATTAAGGCTATATGGTTTTGAGATAGTCACACTCCTGCCTTACTTTTAGAAAAGTTAGAAAAAAATCGTTTTGTGGCAACTTTGCGAAATTGGGCCCTGGGCCAGATATACCCATACAACACGTATTTGAACAAAAATTATATTTAAATTTCGCACGTTAAAAGTATAAACTTGCCGGATTAAGGCTATGTGGTTTTGAGATCGTCATACTCCTGCCTTACTTTTAGAAAAGTTAGAAAAAAATCGTTTTGTGGCAACTTTGCGAAATTGGGTCCTGGGCCATATGTGCCCCTACAACACGTATTTGAACAAAAATTAAATTTAAATTTCGCACGTTAAAAGCATACATTTGTCGGATTAAGGCTATGTGGTTTTGAGGTCGTCATACTCCTGCCTTACTTTTAGAAAAGTTAGAAAAATATCGCAAATTCGCAAAGTTGCCAAGGAACGATTTTTTTCTAACTTTTCTAAAAGTAAGGCAGGAGTGTGACGATCTCAAAAACACTTAGCCTTAATCCGGCAAGTTTATACTTTTAACGTGCCAATTACCTTTATCGTGTCTAATGTAATTTTAGTTCGTTCATGTTCTATTGATATAAAAAAATTTAATTTAAAAATAACGAATTTAATTATTGTATTTAACGTGATTTTTAATAAATTCTAGGCTGGGTTAACTTCACCAATTACATTTTATTTTGAATCAATTTAAAGAAATTCTGGGCTGGGCTAACTTCACACAAGAGCAAATGGGGTTTTATTGATTAGTGTTGCCTGATGAAATTATTTTATTTTCTGGGATAGAATCGTGGGATTACTTCACATACGTAACAAGTGGTTAGGTTTTGTGGAATGCTCAAGATACGTTAAGAGACCGTAAGCAAATTATTGGTGAAGAAATAGTTTTGTCCAGCATGGACAATTGATCAAAATTCCAGAATTGTATCTAACGTACAAATCAAATTTCGTTAGATACCCGTTATTTACATATAGCCGACTCTAGGAATCTTTCGATTCGTTTGTCCTGTTAAGATATCATTCAGATATGACCTTTGTAAAATCCCCGTTATTTATAATGCCGATCCCAAGAATCGTCCGATGATATAAAAGAAGAAAGTGTCAATTAGAATATCTGTTAAACTGGAAAGATTGACATGTTGTTCGGCTTTATGGAATGCTCATGATATGGTTTCTTAATGAGAAAATCGGATCGAACGATTCATTGAGTTGGTGATATAAATAATGGGTCTTTACAGAGAAGAGGTTGCAACAAATTTCATTTATGATATCTGTTCAACACATTTTCAAAGATTGACATGTAGGATGCTGTATAAGATAGCGGAAATTTGACAGCGGAAAATAAGAGATTATGCTACTCGCCGCAAGTGGCAGCACCATCACAAAAGAGAAATTATTTTGTTATATAATTACAAACGGAAATTTTTTCATTTTGTATATCTTTTTTCACTAAATAAAACATCCCAGCGGAATAAAATATTAAAAGTGATCGTTAAAATGACAAATTGATTGATCTCCGAACTTAAGGAACTCGGCAAATGAAATCTTTTGAAATTTAATAGTAATCCAACTTTCTGCCATTCTTAAAGAATGACGATGAAATTCCAGTTCCAACCCACGGCCGAAGAGTATGTTGAGAACAACTCAACATGCAAAACAATGAGTCTACAATATTTCCGGACTCTCGACACCATCGCAAACAATTTAGTTTCAATATCTCACGTAGTTTTACATTTTTTACATATATCATATAAACTACTTAGGCAGTTAATTATTTTGTATAAATTAACTATTTTCGTAGACAGTCAAGTTAACAACGTGTTCTTTATTGTTAGACCCCAACAGTGGTAATCTACAGGGTGGCTGATACGAAGTCTTACCAAAACAAAACGCCACAGAATTTTTATTTGTTGATGAATTTTATTGAATCAAAGTAAAAAATGTTGACAAATATTGCATTAGCAGTTTTTGATTTGGCCACCCGTAGCCGCGATTATGGTCTTCAAACGGCCGACAAAGCAATTGCATGCAGCACGAAAGTATTTTTGTCCATTCCCGGCGAAGCGCTTGCTTGAGATGATCGACACTTTGGTATTTTTTTTGTCTGATTGACGCGCGCTTTATGACTCGGCGTCGAGTCCTGTTGAAAAGTCCAGACTCTGCGGCCAAAATGTTTTTGTGCCAAAGGCTTCAACGCTCCCTCCAACACATGATCCCGATAAATTTGAGCATTTATCTTGATGCCACGGTCCAAAAAAACGAGCGGTGAACGGCTTTCGGCCGTTACGGCGGCCCAAACCATCATCATCGATGGTGCTTGGTTTCGGGTGGCAATCTGTTGGTCCAAATTTTCAGTAGGACGGCCGGGGAAGTAAATCCGGTCGTTTTGCTTGTACACATAATGCTCAATAACGAACGGTGGCTCATCGGAGATAACCAAATTCGGTAAATCGCCACTTTCGTGCAAGCGTAACAACTCCTTTACTCTTTCCACTCTAACTTTTTTTTGAGCATCGGTGAGACCATGCATTTTATGGAATTTCAAGGCCTTCAGTCAAAGATGATCTTTCAATATGTGCTGCATTGGTTTGAGCGAAATGTTCGCCTCACGAGCCATTTTTCTGCCGCTACGGCGCGGATTTCGAGCCAATTTGGCCTTCACCTTCCAAATGAAATCCGGCGATGTTGCAGTTCGTTTCGGTCCACCACTATGGCGTTTTGCAATGCTGCCAGTATCGTTATAACGATTTATGGTGCCACACACAAACATTTTATTCACATGTAGATGTTTTAACTGGTTAACAATCTGCGGCTGTGGTTTTCCAGCCAAATATAGAGCAATCACACTATTACGCTTGAATTCCATTGCGGATAATTTTTTTTCTGAATATTTCCCACTTAAATGCTTTTTTACGCTTGTAAACAATGAAATGAACTGTCATTAGTGTAATTTGAGCGCTCTGTCATCACTGGTTTGACAGTAATGACAACCTGAAGTTGGTAACACTTCGTGTCAGTCACCCGGTAAGATAAATCTTAGACATAGCTGAGCAAATATACCTGCTAGCTGTATAAACCCATAACAAAATCTTTTCTACGATTACATAAAGGGCGTTTTTCGGCAAATGATTCAAATGGTTTAATGTCAATGTATAGTACGAGTTCATTGTTCTTTCAGCTTTTCCAAAGTAGTCACATTTTCATCTAGCATACCTAATCCGATCATAATCGGTAAATAAATGGCTAAGTTTCGTCCCAGGTGGCCATATTTCAGAACTTCTACCAAAAATCATTTTCAAATCGCATTTCCATCCAACATGCCTAATTTCTTCATAATTGGCTAAGAAATATCAAAAAAATAAATATCACTTAATATCGACATTACGGGATTCTCTCACGAGTTTTTGGAAAATGGAATTTTTGAAATATGGAATTTTCAAATACGAGTTTTTTAAATACGAGATCTCAAGCCTAGGTTAGGCTTAAGTAGAAAATTAGTTATTACCGAGAATCATCGAGCTTTGTCAGTACGAGGTCACCAAAAGTTTGAATTAAAAGAACTGAATTGGCTTAGCACTGTGTAGCAAAATGGGTTCATTTTGCTACACAGTGCTAAGTCAATTCAGTTCTTTTAATTCAAACTTTTGGTGACCTCGTACTGACAACACAATGGGAAAAACATCGAAATATATTTGACTTTGTCTACGAATTTTCTACTTACTCTAATTGTCGGCAACAAACATCAGTTATCCACTCTAATTTCGACGGTAACATGTAGATAATTCCGAAATATGAGTAGACGCACAATACCGATTTTAATTGAATAGCGTTTTAATAGTTAAAGGCGACTTTAAACGTCCGTCAAATTTTTCGTGACAAATTTGACTGAGCATATATTGTGAGAGATTAAACCAAAACATTTTATTGGGTAAAGAAGCTTCTCCATTTATATTTCATTTGGTTTTTGAATTTAAATTGAAAATTTGATTGTTATAGGTTAAATGTCTTCATTTCAAAGTGTGGTAAATTCTTCTGGAAAATTTAGACGCATTTAACAATAAAACATTAGCAAATTCTGAAGTTTGAGCTTCCAGTCAATAAACTCTTATTTATTCGGGTATAGCATTTGTGTCCCCATCAACACATAATACTATTCAATGTTAAGCACACATTATGTAAGGTATTCGATTTAATTTTGATCCCTTGCTTTTAAAATATTTCCACTTGATTTAAACAAAATTAAAACATCGAATCAAATTATCAGACAACTTTGGGGATATGGACGATCCTTTAATAATAATATATTACCTAAAATAAATCAATGTCCACCATCCTTGGGTATAATCGAAAAATCTTAACAAAAATGTCAATTTTACAAAATGCCACAACCAATAACCATTTTTACCTTCTTATCTATAAACCAATTAAGATAGAAGATTCACAACAACTTTTTTATTTTTTGTTCGTGTTATTCTATTCAACCGTGAAACTTTTAAACATTTTGTTACTTTCCCATTATTTTTTATTTAATAAGAGCTTTTCACCCTTCGCACTAAAAAAAACAAAAAACAAAAAAGTTGTAATAATAATAAAATTTAATTCCCATTGTTTTTTTATGTTATCTAATAGTTTCTCGACATTCATACTCTTTTACGTACATGGCCACCCACAAACCACCTTTTCACAAAAACATAAAAAAAACGAATGTCTACAGCTTAACTTGTTCTTCGGCTTGCTTTAAGAGAAAATTATATTTTCATTCGGTTATTTCAAATTTAGTTGATTTAATAAAAACAAAAATTGAATCGCAATCAAATTACGTTTGATCACAAAAGTTTAAATTATTGGATTGGACAAAATGTTTTGTTTGCCAGGAGTTTAACCTCCACTTGACATATCCAAATATTTGATGAGCTTGATAATGAAGTTTTGAATCGGACTTTGCAGCATCGATCCTATTTGTTTTAATCAATCTCTTTAGGAATATAAAAAGACATTTCTAGGCTTGCATTGCAATTTTTGCTCCAACCTTGCTTTCCTTGTATATTGCGTTTCGGTACAAGAAAATTTGTATCTATGTATGTGTGCGAAGTTTTGTTACTTTATTTTTGTATATAAATATACGTTCCGATTTTTCTCTGACGTCAAATAAAGCTTCTAAGAGAAAAGTTTTTTTCAAAAATAATTTTCTTTTCTGTTAATTTCTAATTTTGAATTAAATTTAAAAGTTAATTGATTTAATCTCGTAATCGTGTATTTAATGGTTAGTTTAAATTTATTAAACTAATTTCTTTCCTACCCTATCTTATGGTTCTGTTGTTTGGTGGCCCGTAGTTAAATTGATTTCCGCTTTAGAGAAATTTAACAGTCAACAGAGTATGGCATGTAGTGCTATTACCGGTACTACTCGCATGACCTCGACTCGAATCCTTGCATCGCAGACCATACTGGTCTTGCCCCCGTATTTAAATCTGAATACGGCTTTCGTATATTAATTTTTCTCACGGTTCTATCTCAAAAAAAAAAAAAACAAATTTAATCGGACAACACTAATCAATAAAAGGCACAATTGCGCTTGAGTGAAGATATCCAAGCCCAGAGTTTGTTTAAATTGTGAAGTGAGTCCAGCCCGAAGCTTGGTTGATCTTTTCAAATTTTGCGAATTTTAACAATGCATTCGTTAAATCTATACGAGAACTCGTACTTGAACTAAAATTACATTTAAGTTGACTCATGTACTAATTTTAGAAAAATTAGTTCCGTGGTAATATAGAGAAAGTAGCCCCTGAACCAGATGTATCCATACAACCCATGTTTGCACTAAAATTATATAAAATTTTGGCTTGTTAATTGTATAAATTTGGATAAGTATTACTTGTTGTATTGGCAAAGCTTTAAAATTTCGAGCCTTGATCATCTTTTCGAGATAAGGCTTACTGATTTAAAAATTTCAATGAATCCCCTTTCAATCCCCGATTAGGCTTAGTGTAGTAGAACATCTGTAGAGTCGTGTAGTCGCTGTATTGGAAAAGCTTTAAAAATTCGATTCTCGAGTCTTGGTCTTCATATCGAGACAAAACTTACTGATTTAAATAGCTCAACGTATCACCTTTCGAAAGTATATAGCCAGTCTGCGAGCCAAACTCTGAGAATTTTGCTTGGTGTAGAAGAATATTCGTGGATATGCATCACTCGCTGTATTGCTAAAGCTTTTAAAATTCGCAACATGAGCCTTGATCATCTTTTCAAGATAGGGCTTACTGATTTAAAAAGCTTATGGTATCCTCTTTCGAACATATATAGTCAGTAGCGAGTCAATCTATGAGATTTTTGCTATTTGGCTTAGTGTAAAAGAATATTCGGGGATACGCATTACTCGCTGTATTGGCAAAGCTTTTAAAATGCGATTGTTCGTGTCGTTGTAGTATTTAATATGTGTGGCTCCTTTTCGGAGGCGTCGCAGAAACCATGAAGTTCTGTTATATTGTTCTCCGCAAAATGGATCCAACGTGGAATAAATATTTCTTCCAGGAGAGGTAGAGAATCTTTAAATACCTGCCATTTTGTTGATATGTGTGACGGAAGTTCTTCGTCCCAAGATAGGCCTGCTAGCCAGATTTCTTGCATCAATAGTTTAGCTACAACTGTTAGTGCCAGCCAGTCTAATGGGTCAACACGTTTTGCACTATCCGAAAGTAGCGCGGATTGAGTGACGATGAAACCGAATGTATCTGCTGCTGGTTTCCAGTGTAGCCCAAGAGTTTTAATTGTGTCATCAAGCTTGAATTCCAATCAATTTTGATCCCTTAGATGCACTGGTATGTATTCCAAGAGAACTGTGTTGTTTGTTGCCCATTTTTTAACGTAAATCCACCGCAATTCAGTAAATCAATGGTTTGTTTATGGCTGATTATGACTTCTTCCAGTGTGTTTTGCCCAGAAATTAGGTCATCTACGTAGAAATCATTTAAAACTACGTTGGACGCTGTAGAATGGTTTGCTTGTTCATCGATGGCCAGCTGTCGTAGTGACTTCACCGTTAAATAAGTTGCTGCTGCTGTTCCATATGCGACGGTGGTCAGCTTAAACTCCTGAATTTCTTGTTGCGGAGACTCTCTCCATAATATACGTTGATAGTTCTGATCATCTTCATCAACGGCGATTTGTCTGAACATTTTTGCGATAACAGACGTATGGACGTATTTATGCTTCCGCCACCTTAACAGTATGGATAATAAATCCAGTTGAAGAGTAGGACCCGTCAATGTCGTTACGTCGTTTAGCGATGTTTCAGTTGTGGTTTTGGCAGAGCCATCGTAAACTACCCTCAATTTCGTAGTTGTGCTCGAATCCTTAGAACTACATGATGCGGCAGGTAATAGAATCCAGTTTCAGTAGCTGTTTCAGCAACTTTCATGTGTCCCAAAGCGATATATTCATTCATGAACTTCTTATATTGAATGCCAAGGTTTGGATTTTTAGCAAGTCGTTTTTCTACTTGTATCAAACGCGCGAAGGCGACCCTTTTTAATTAGAATATAATTCAATGCCAAGAGGAATGTTGACTATGTAGCGGCCAGATTTGAGACGTTTGTGACTGGTCGCGAATATTTTTTCACACTCTAGTTCTTCTTTGGTGAATGCTTGTTTACGTGGCATCTCCTCTATTTCCCAAAAGCTTCTCAGCTGTTTATCAATATCAACTGCTCTTGTTGTCATTGATTGTATTACTGTTGAATTATGACACTCGACTGAGGCACTAAAGAGGCATTAAAATTTCTCCATAATAGTCCGCACCCAATAATAAGTCGATTGGGCCGGGACTGTAAAATGTTGGATCAGTCCACAGTAGATTTTTGGTGTGTTTCCAATTCCATGGGTCTAGAGGCTGCTCTGGCATATCCCGCGTTATGTTTTTGAATACTAATACTTTTATGGCTAAGCAAAATTTGTATTGAAATCTTGGCTTCAAGGTAAATTGAACTTTTGAGTTCGCCACTACAGCCTCGGTTTTTGCCATGCCTGTGACTTGTGCATACGCTGTGGTTTTTGGTAATTTTAATCTCTGGTAGGCTTCTTCTGTAATGAAGGTTGCTTGAGACCTAGCATCTATTAGCACACGAATCAGTTCATTGCGAGTACCAGAAAACACTTTCACTAAGGCGGTTCCTAGTAAGATGCATTTGCAATTCCACGCATGTGTTACTTGTACGTTTGTATTGGCTGGTGTTATGTAGCAGGCTGTGATGTGCACCTTTGCATAATTTACAACTTTTATTGCATGAGAGTTTGTGTTCTGGAAGCAAGCATCGTCGGCATACTGGTTTATAATATACAGCCTTACTTCTTTCGATTTGTGGTAAATTTTGGAACGAACTTCTTACATTTCGGTAGATTGTGCTCTCCCCAGCAAAGGCTGCATTTATCTGGTTTTCTGGCTACAGCAACATTTACAGTCTTAATAGATGAACTTATTTGTTGGGTTACTTCCTTTTTTATACGTTTTATCTCGGGATAGTGCCCTCAAGGGTTTCAAGGCTTGAAAATCTTTGACTGTTTCCGAAGTTCCTTCGGGTTGTTCAATGACGTCTCGTATAAGCGATGAGCTTCCCTGTCCAGTTTTCTTATTAGAATGTTCAACAAGATAGCATCCCAACATTGTTCTGAATTTATTCCTTGGATCTTGATGGCATGCAAACATTCCAGTGCATTATCATGTAATAGCTTTAGACCATGAGCGGTACTGATGATAGATTTGGTAGTTCTATGTGTTGATGTCAGTATTGGTGAGAAGCCGTTTATCCTCGTATCTGGAACATAAAATATTTCAAGCTGTGGAATAGTTCTCTTGTGATATATTTAGGTGATTAACGAGCTTGGCTGGATTTCCATCTATGACTGATAATAGGTAATTCATCTTTTCTTCATTGGATTAATCATCATTGCAATGGATAGTTTTGTTGAAAAGATTTTGGAAGCTTGTCCATTGTTTATAATTCCCATAGAAGTGTGGTATTTCAATCCTCGGAAGCGTGATACTGGACCTTTTTTGACTTTGTTTCGGATAATCTTTGTTGGCTACGTTTTCTATTTGATCTTGAAGATAGATGATTGTAAACTTATAATCTTGCTGTAGATTCTCGTATGTTTATTGGCTAAAGTATTCGTTGTCAAGCTCTTCATCAATGGCATTTCCAATAATCTCTTCATGATTGTTGGTAAGAGAGATCCATAAGTCGGTTAGGAGTTTGATCTTCAACTCGTAATACGTTCTTGAGTGGTGTACCGCATCCTTGATTTGATGTGTCGTGTTAATATTTGTTTGAAATATTTTAGCCTTGGCGTGTAGTATTTTATTGCGCCTCTGCTGTTGTTGATCGTCTACTTGAACCACCTTTGGATCAGGTTCGCCTGGTAGTTGCTCATCTGATAGAACATATGATGAAGCTTCTGCGACCTGTTTGTTCCAATCCTGTGTTTCTTCATCTCCTGCTGTATTTTTCCTGGCTTCCAGTAGTATTTTTTTTGTTCCCTCGAACGCTTGTTTCACTTGATCGTAGAAATGTTGTTTAATGTACGGATGATACTCTGGAACAGTGTGTACTAATCCAGCATCGGTGGTTAAAAATTTATCGAAGAGTAGCTGCAAATTTGTGAGTTTTTGGTCACAATATTGTTTGGTTTTTCTGGCAGCTCCATCTTTTTTAATGTTTGTTTTTAATTGATTAGTTAATTTACCGGTTTGTGTTTGTTCACACAAAGCTTTTACGGTATCCATGTTTTTTAGATTGATTAATTTTGAATACGTTTTTATTGCGTCTCTCTAAGCGCTGTTCTTCTTAGCTCGAAGGACCAATGCTCGTCGTTGTAGTATTTAATATTTGTGGCTTTCCACTGATGAGGGCTCACAAATAGATTAAATGGTTTTTGTGTTACAACTGACTCGTTTATTATGGTTTCTATGATATTTATACATTGATTTTGTTTACTTAAGCATAAATTATTATATGTATGTAATGGATGCAAATACAATAATTTTGCTTATTAATCAATATATTACACGTGAGGTGACAGGTGTATTATGTGCATACATCATATTTAATAAGCAACAGACGATATATAAAAATACTTCGAATAAGCAAAATTACTAAAGTTAAAAATATTATGTTATTTACGTTGTTGAGTATCAACAGCGATACATGAACCTTGATCATCTTTTCGAGATAGGGCTTACTATTTTAAATAGCTAAATGTATCCCCTTTCGAACGGATATAGTCAGTAGGCGAGCCCATCTCTGAGATTTTTGCTATTTGGCTTAGTGTAGAAGAATATTCGTGGATATACATCACTCTCGTATTGGTAAAGCTTTTGAAAATCGATACATGATCCTTGATCAACATTTCGAGATAGGGCTTACTGATTTAAATAGCTCAATGTATCCTTTTTCGAACGTATAAAGGGTGTCCCAATAAGAAGTTCAGATTTAAAAATTTAATAAAACAAAATCGGGTTAATATATTTTCAAATTTTGTCTTTTGTTTCAAAGTGTAATCCTCCTGGTTATTTATGGAAAATGATTTCATTCAAATAGGAGCCGCGGCTGGCCTTAGCATACTCCATTCGGTCGGCAATGGTTGCTTCCATATTGACTTTTAAATGCTCAATTGTTTGTGGATTGTCCGTATAACACTTGTCCTTGACGGCACCTCACACATAAAAATCCAAAGGCGTCAATTCACAGCTCCTTGTCGGCCAATTCACGTCACCATTTCGACTGATAATGCGGCCATCGAATTTTTGATGCAGTTTCGCTATTGTAACGCCCGATGTGTGGCATGGCGCACCATCTTGCTTGAACCAAAGGTCATCCAAACCACTATCTTCAATATATGGCCACAAAAAAGATGGTAATATGTGGCGGTAGTTGATTCCGTTGTCCGTAACGGTCGCGCCGGCCTCATATTCGAAGAAATACGCCCCAATAATGCCGCCACGCCACAAGCCGCACCAAACAATAACATGCAATTGATGCATTGGCTTCTCTACATATCCTTGTGGATTTTCCGATCCCTAAATGAGACAATTTTGTTTGTTTATGAACCCACCGAGATGGAAATGCGCCTCGTCTGAAAAGACGATTTTTTGAGCAAAAACCTCAACATTAGCCTTGATCATCTTTTCGATGGCTTACTGATTTAAATAGCTCAATGTATCCCCTTTCAAACGTATATAGCCAGTATGCGAGCCAATCTCTCAGATTTTTGCTATTTGATGTATCATCATATACAGTATCGTATGTGATATATTTATTTGCTTATAAATTTATAATAATGGGCATACTCGATTTTTTAATTTCAAACAATTTCTTTTATTTTATTAATATTTATTATAATTATTTTTTCGAATTATTTTAATATAAAATAAATACACTGTTAAAATTGCACACTTTCATAAATTTTTCGGAAAAAACCTTACAAATTCAGCGGGAACCATACCCTCTACAGCCAAACTAACTTTGGCACAAATAGCACGATGCATTGTGCAACATTGTGCACTATGCGCTTTTTCAGCCGGATCCTTATAGTTTCAGCCAGAACCTGATAAAGCCAGCTGGAACCATAAAACAGCCAAACCAACTATGACACAAGTAGCACGATGCATTGCGCATCATTGTGCGTTATATAATTTTTCACCGGAACCTTATAAATCCAGAAATATACGATTTTTTTGAGAAAAAAATCTTACAAATTGAACCGGTACCGTACTCTTTACTGTCAAACTAACTATGGCACAAGTGCTATGATGCATCATTGTGCACTATGCGCTTTTTCATATAATGCCATCCAGAACCATTCAGTGCAATTTGGATGATAGTGCAGCATAAGAGGTTTCCGGAACGATCAAAACGTTTTGCACTGCAATGCTAACCCAACCAGAACCCGCAAAGCCAGTCGGAACTATATGAAGTCGATGTGAACCATTCGACAATAAACGATAAGCATAGTTGATGGTCATTGTGAACTAGCTAAAATTCCAACTGGAATTATTTTTGCACATTATAATTCCTGAACCGCTAAAAGTGTTAATTAAATAAAAAGTTTAAGCAATGTTTGATATTTCATCGTTTAGAGAACAGTTTTGTTTGGTTTGGGTTCCTGTAAATAAAACAACATGTAGGCAAGCATTTTTCGTGAAGTGTTGGTGTTGGTCTCGGCTTTTTGCAATTCGTCGTAAGTTTTCCGTATGCCACCGGTTCTAAGTGCATGTGCAGTGAAATGCTCATTTAAATTACATTACTCAATTATTACCGGCTGAGAAAGCACATAGTGCACAATGATGCACAATGCATCATGCAACTTGTGCCATAGTTGGTTTTGCCGTTATATGGTTCTAACTGACTTTATCAGGTTCCGGATGTAATTATAAGGTTCTGGCTGAAAAAGCATTTAGTGTACAATGATGCTCAATGCTTTGTGATGCTTGTGTCATACTTGTTTGGTTCCGGCTGATATGGTTCCGGCTGGCGTGACGGACACAAATATTTGCGATTTGTGCTCGTATTTGAAATCAGGACAAAAATGACGTGCAACCACAACGAACTGCAAACGGCTACTATTTTAAAGTAAACAAATAGGTAACTATTTTATTTAGGTTTTTCGGTTACTTTATCGGTTTACTTTATCTTGACCATTATCTTGACCATTGAATTACGATGATTGCACTCTTCATTGTTTTCGATTTAACGTATGAAATCGTAAGTATTGTTGTTTCTATTTGATTTGTTTTTTCAAACACATTGTTGTCTTTCTTATTTTCTTATAAAATTTAATTTACTATTTCTTTCTAACAATTGGTTTTAAATGACGATATAATGACGTCATCAATTTCCCTAATTTTATTATTGTTGTTGTACAGTGAAATTCCCATATCAAATGCACAATTTACTTCAAAATCACAATTTTGCAAATGATATTCAATAGTTTTTAGTTCATTCACAGCTTTTTTCAAGTCATGCGCAATTTTTTATAGTTCATTGACCATTTTTTCTAAATCAACCACAATTTTTTGGAAAGCAAATTCGTGTTTTTTCCAAGTAACTTCAATTAAATCTAGAATAAATTCATTTTTTTTTTAAACAAATTCAAGTTTTAGTATTCAAGTTCGTAAATTTTTACTTTTTTATTTGTTTGAGTATGTTAAATGAAAACGGGATTCTAAAATAATTTTTGGTACAAGTTCTGGAATATAATTATTTAACACCTGGGACGGAACTCGGCAATTTCTTAACCGATTATGATGGGATTTTGTATGTTGGATGGAAATTGGATTCTTAAATGATTTTTGGAAGAAGTTCTGGAATATGGCCACTTTGGACGTAATTCGATAATTTCTTAACCGATTATGCCGAATTTGGATATGGTGGATAGAAATGAGATTCTTAAATAATTTTTGGATGAAGTTCTGGAATGTCGTCTCCCTGGGACGAACCCGGTAATAAGCAAGCGTCTTTCTTGAAGCGAGCGGCTCGTGATATTAACATGTTTCTGGTAAGGCTGGATGCCTTAACATTTTCACCAGTACGCGACCCACTGATATAATTAGTGCGTTGAGCGGCAGGCCAACTATTTACTCTTACAAAAAATCACGTTATGAACCCTACACAAAGGGTTCGGATAAATTTATAGTATTTTCTTCAACAACGACCTCGAAAACTCTTAACGGGAACATGAAATATGATGTCTTCTAAGACCTTGAGAAATTTACACTTTTGAGGTACTTGCAATACAAGAGTTGGGAGTTAGTTCCATAAAACATAACACAACCAATAATTATACTCTCCACTCTCCGGTTTCTAGCCCTCTGGCGTGTACAGCAGTTTATCATTTTATAATCCCATATTTATCCAACGTGCCAAATTCCATCATTATCAGGTAAGTAATAGCCGGGTCCCGTTCTAGGTGGTTTTATTAAAAACTTGGGTTAAAATTGGGCCGAGTATCACTCCAGATGGCCATATTCCAGAACTTGTTAGAAAAATTATTTAAGAAACCCATTTCCAACCAACATACCCAATCCCAACATAATGGGTTAAGGATTGGGGGCACTGAATTTGTTTTGCAAACGGTTGATTTTGAATTGAAAAACTTTACGAACTTGAAATAGGAAAACTTGAATTTGTTTAAAAAAAAAATTGAATTTATTCTACATTTAATTGAAGTTACTTGGATAAAACACGAATTTACTTTCCAAAAAATTGTGGTTGCTTTAGAAAAAATTGTCAATGAAGTATTTATAACAAATTGCGCATGACTTGAAAAAAGCTGTGAATGAACTAAAAACAATTGAATATCAGTTGCAAAATTGTGAATTTGAAGTGCAAAACCTATATAGTTTCCTTTATTATTTTGTATTATTTGTAGAAAATGAGAAAGCAACTGATTGCGTAATTCAAATAGGTTGAAATCTATTATATAATACTGTGGACAAAAAATAGTAATACTTTGTTCATAATTTTAAAATTCTTTATTATTTCTCCAAATCTATTTCGTCCCCCTCAAAGTAACAGAAACAGTTGTTAAAGTCAATTTCCGGAATAGCCTCCAATGCGCGTAGCGATTCACGTTTAATGTCTTCAATTGACTCAAAACGCAATGCAGTATGAGAAGGTGCATTATCTTGGTGCAAAAACCAAGAGTTGTCGACCCATAATTCCGGCCTCTTTTTACGAATAGCTTCGCGCAAACGACGCATAATACTCAAATAGTATTCCTTTTTGACAGTTTGGCCGGTCGAAAGGAATTCGGAGTGCACCACACTTCGATAATCGAAGAAAACCGTCAACATCACCTTGATTTTTGACTTGCTTTGACGTGGTTTTTTCGGCTTCGGCTCACCTTTGACACGATATTCGGCCGATTGATCACCAGTTTCCGGGTCGTAAGCATAGATCCAAGACTCCGTATTATAACTGGCGAGTTATAATACGTTTCATGACATTCTGGTAGTCTGAAAGCATTGTTTCACAGACGTCAATGCGATACTGTTTTTCCAGAAAATTGAATGATTTTGGTACCAATCGTGCTTTCACTTTTCTTAGGCCAAAATGATCTTTCAAAATGATTTTCACTAATCCTTCCGATATTTCAACGATGCCAGTAAGGTCTCTTTTGACTGTTAATCGTCGATTCTCGAGCACCAATTCCTTGATTTTATTAACGTGTTGATCATCAGTTGATGTTGATGGCGTCCTACACGTGGTTCGTCGTTAACACGTTCTCGACCCTCTTTGAACAATTTGTACCAATCAAAAACACTCGCTCGCGACATACAATTATCACCGAAGGCTTTTTGCAACATTCTGAACGTTTCGGCACCACAAAATTGATTCCGCACACAATTTAATGGAACTTCTTTGTCGAATAATTTCACTCATTGTAAAAATCGCCGAATGCACTTTTTGTACTGCAGAAAGACAAGCGTAAACTAAACATTAATGATTATTTTGATGTGACATTTGGCACAGATGTCACTGACAGTCATACCAACATAGAAAAAAATATTTCGACAAATGGTTTTCCACACGAAATTTAAATTAAAATGTCTTACTACTTTTTGCCCACAGTAGTATGTCATCGATTTATGTAAAAAAATCAATTTTGCAATATTTTTAATTCATGTTTTATTTATCCAACGTAATGCTATCTCCCATATAAAATGTACGAAAACATAATTTTTTGCTCATATTTTATTTCCGGAGTACATGATTGACAGCCTCCACGAAGTATTCATAAATGGATACAGGCCTACTCTGGGCACTCTGGGAATGAACGATTGTGGTCGTAAATCTTTTCGTAGTAGTGAAGTAGAATAGCTAATTAGTCAATCAAAACTATGCAATGGTACCAACAAAAGGAAATAATATCCCAGAGGTTGGCCCTATGAATTCTGGGGAGGGCCATCTATTGCATTATCAGGGAACATCAAATTCGTTCAAGAGTAGATCAAATTTACAAAAATCACAGATAAAGAAAAATAGGAGCAACTCGGTACCTCGGTATACCAAACATTACACGAAATAAGTGATGGCACCAAAAATTTTACTTTGCAAATAGCCGAATCTAGTAAAACAACTATTCACCTAGAAAAGGAGAATATGGATCTCTTGGCGAGGCTAGAGCGTATGGAGTAATTAATTGCCAAGGTAAGCGAAGAAATTGTGTATCTAAAGCGAGAAAATGAAAACCTAAAAATGCGTCGGGATTCAAAAGAAGGTTGCGATATTTGAAGCATTGAACCAGACAAACTCATCTATTCCACTGATGAATCCGAGATGAATTACAAAGAGAAACGAACTGGATCCTAAAGAAGAAAAAACAGTCCAGGAAGAGTAAGAAAATAAAAGCTCAATTGTTACCTGAGGCTGAGCAATTAAATGGTAGGGGACAATCTAGCCCAAATTCAAAAGGTGTTCTACCCAAAGCCAATCAACTGAACAGTAGTAAATCTACCAAGAACATTACAACAAAGTTGGTGCAACAGAAAGACTAATCACCCCCACCAATAAATATTGTTGGTGTAACCAGTTACCCAGAAATTCAGTCACTGATGAAATCGGTTACTGACAAAGACTATAAGGTAACAGCGTTAAATAATGCTGTTTGGAAAATTAATACTCTGGACTCAGATACTTAAAGAACCTTATCTATGAAATTGAATGTTGAAAAGTATCAGTGGTTCACTTACGAAAACCAATAGCGCCGACCTATAAAAGTCATGGCAAGAGGTTTGCATCACACTTGCTCAAGCAAAGAAATAATGGAAGACTTACTAAATAAAGGTCTTAAAATACTAGATGCTGTGAATATTGTTAAAAAAGAGAGAACAGAAATCCAGGAAGGAAGCCAAATTATCGGTAATAGAGGACTCCCTTTTTATGCTGGTATTTGAAAACAAAGAGAATGTTGTCCACATGAAGGTAAAAATCGAACCAATGAGGAGAACCACAACACGCATACTCCAATGCAAGAAATGTCAGGCATTTAATCCAAGAGATGTGCCAGCCAAGTGTACAAATTGTAAGGGCCAACTGGAGGTCTAGATCAATTAGCTAGATGCTAATTATCGAGGCTGTGAGGTTGTTAAACAACTACAAAAATTAAGAGATAAAACAAGTAATCAACCGCAAAATCACGAAATTCGAAGGGTTCAAATATCAAATCAGATGGATCAAAATCCACAAGCAAGCAACACAGAGCAACGAAGTTCATTTGCCCAGGTAATGAAAGATTTGTGTTCAACCAAACATATGCGCTCTGAAAATAACCAAATTATGGAAAACATTATGAACAGCATTGCAGCTATTACAACGCGGCTAGATGACCAAAGTAATCTGAACAACATGATAATTGATCAACTGAAGAAAATGCAACTCCCTCAACGCAATCCGATGCGAATGACATTATGCCACATATTCCAGAAATAGAAATGTTTTTAAATTCCGAAAAAAATCGGCATTTTCTTGATGTCTGAAAGCCATCTTTTTTTTTTTTTTTTTTTTTACTTTATTTACTTAAAAATTAGATACAATAATTAATTTGGTTACCAAACACTTAGTGTTGTAGGTAACAAAGGAACATACTTAATGAAGCAGCGCGCTGTTTATGTTTTATAATTTTAAAATATACTTATATATACAAAAAAGGGAAGATAAAAATTAAATAGACTATGATTGAAAAAAAAAAAAATTTTATTATATATATATTATCTTAAATCTTCGTTTGTTAAAATACGGGGTTATAACGGGGTCAAACTATTTAAATCGCTTGGACATGATTTTATTATTGGAGGTGACTTTAATGCGAAAAATACCTATTGGGGATCTAGACTTACGACGTCAAAAGGTAAAGAATTGCTTCAAGCAGAGCAGACATCAAAATGTGAATATTACTCTGGTGGTTCCGCAACATACTGGCCCAGTGACGGAACGAATATGCCTGACCTAATAGACTTTTATGTAGCGAGATATAACTCTCCCAGAACTACATTCACATTGAATACAGTAATTCTATAGTATTAGAGGATCATTCCCCGGTTATCATGATAGTCAGTGAAATGGTAATTCAAAGGGAGAGTGCACCCAGATTAACAAATTCAAAAACAAACTGTTGTATCTTTCATGAAGTATTGGAGGAAAAAAATAATCTTCAGGTACCAATAAGAAATCCTCAGTTGGAAGATGAATTAGAACAACTCAATGAATAAATTCACTATGCTGCTTTGACAAGTACCCCCAGTATACAAAATAAGAAGAAGCTTAACATATCCTACCCAATGGAAGTAAGAGAGTTGGTAAGAGAAAAACGATGGGCACGTAAAACCAGGCAAATAACTAGAACAGCGGAGAACAAAACAATTCTTAACAATTTAGGAAGCAGTCTCAAATCTCTTCTTAAAGAAGTTATAAATGCATCAATCAACATATATTTAGTTAGCCTAATCGATGAAAAAAAATCTGATTATAATCTGTGGAAGGCGACGATGGGACTCAAAAGATCCAAAATGCAAGTGTATCCACTTAAAAAGGAGGATGGAACCTGTGCAAGAGGTCCTAAAGAGAAGGCTGATCTGTTTGCGGAGTATCTCGAGGATACCTTCCAACTACTACCAAGGTAAATGGCCAATGAAAATAAAATGTTAATCCACAAGCTAAATGATTTTGATATACGCCCAGTAACTCTCAAAGGATTAAAAGAAGAAGTAAAAAGCAACATGAATGTTAAATAAGCCCCAGGGTATGACTTGATTACTTGCCAAATAATCAAGGTTCTACCAGGTAAAGGATTTCGTAAGCTATTACACATAACCAATGCAAGTTAGTTAGTTTTCGGTTAAAATATGTTCCGTGGCAATGCAAAGTAGCAGAAGTAATCATGATAGCAAAACCTGATAAACCACCTAACGATAAAAAATCATCCAGGCCAATTTCATTGCTGCCAATTATGTGAAAACTCTTTGAAAAATGATTCATCCAGATCAACTTGGATTCAGATAAAAGCACTCCACAATTGAACAGGTGCATAGAATCACCAACATTATTGAAAGAACGTTAGAACATAAAAAAGTATGCTCCAGCATATTTCTGGACGTCGCCTAAGCATTCGATAAAGTCTGGCACAGTGGACTGGAATTCAAGCTGCATAGAGATCTGCCGAGGCAATTCTATGCCATACTAAGATCTTATTTATTCAATAGACATTTTCGTGTGAAATATGAGGATGAATACTCCGAACTAAAGAAAATCACTGCCGGTGTCACGCAGGGGAGTGTCTTAGGACCAATCCTGTAATTATTATATACAAGAAATATTCCAACAACAGATGAAGGAACCATAGCCACCTATGCAAATGACACAGCAATCGTGGCGATTGGAAGTAATGTCGCTGATGCAACGAGCAAACTCCAGAAGATTACCAATGCGGTTTGTAACTGGGCTAAGCGCTGAAGAATCAAGCCTAATGAGACGAAATCCGCCCGACAAACAATTTGCTACCGCAATAGACACTATGGTTTCGAGACCGTAAAATGTCGGTTGAAACATTTAATTGTACAGCAAAATATCTACACGACGTCTATCCGATGTTTAAAGTCCGATGTTTATCATAGAAAGTTCGGTAAATTTACTTACTCTTTATCATCATGTGGACTGTAATAATATGGTTTATCCTTTCGTGTTCCGATTAAAGGAACCGCCCAACGTCTTCCATAACCCCGTTTTTTGGTTGTATTTGAGGAATACATTGTCTGATAGAAAACCGTACGGTCCTCCAGTCCCACATTGGTTATTTTGCAATACCAAACTTTCAAATTGTTATCCGGGCACGCATATTAACTTTACATATCAAAAGGCTTTCCATCTACCGGTAGAAATTAACTCACGACCGGTGCCATATGCAAACGAAGCTAAATATCTTGACAAGATACTCGATGCCAAGCTCAAGTGGAGGGAGCATGTCAAAAAGAAAAAAGAAGAACTAATAATATTAAGTTCAGAAACATGTATTGGCTCATTGGTAGAGGTTCTGAGCTTACAATACACAACAAGCTGCTGCTATATCGACAAATACTGAAGCCGATATGGACCTACGGTATTCAACTCTGGGGATGCACTAAGCAAACAAACGCCAAAATGATACATACGTTTCAAAATAAGGTTCTCCGTAGCATCGTAAATGCTCCGTGGCACACAAGAAATGGAGACCTTCAGATGGACTTACAGATGGAATACATCAAAGATGAAATCAAAAAGCGTGCCGCCAAACACAAAATAAGGCTCCAGGAACATGGAAACCCCAATATTTGCCATATGATAGATAACCCTGTCGTTGAAAGAAGGTTCAAAGAAGACTTCAAAGAACGAGGTCACTTGACATCGTAAGCATACCAAATTAAAAATTTTGGGACTAACAATTGGATTTCACCCCAGCAAATCAGAATTGTTTAAGAAACGTAAAATTTGTAAATTTGAAAGATAATTGCTAGATGAGCACAGTCTCAGTTGTAATTAATAAATAAAGAAATAAGTTTTATTTCCCGTATTTGAAAGTGCAATTTAATAGGCACGCTTGAGTTATTTAGATTGACTTTGCTAATATAACCCCTCCAAACGGCACAGTGGTTAAAGCTATAGTATTAGGATCGGGAGGTACCGGGTTCGAATCCCGATAGTGGCAGGGTGATGAAAATGAACACACATATGGCTGCCGGGCGAAGTGCAGAACCCATGGGCCAATCCATATTCTATGCGAGTGTTATAGGCTGGCATGGAGCTACACAATGTGCAGATGGTTGTCCTCGAATTTTCTGGCAATCGGCGAAAAAATTGGGAGTGCCTAGGTCCCAGAACATATTAAAGATTAATGGTAATATAAGCAAACATTTTTTTTTGGTTTTATACGGACATCTAAGAATCATATATAGAAGATAGTGATAACTATCAAATCATTAGCACTTCCATTAACTAAAGTTTACGGAAAGAAAAATTTAAATTATTGGATCATAAAGGGTATTTTTTTAGAGGTTCACAATTTTAAATTAAAATAGAACAAAGAAAAACATTTTGAATATCAGTGTAACTAACTTTATTGGATAGATAATTTTATGCCATTAATGCTTGAATATGATTTCGGCCATGTGGCCGTTGCGGCTGGCGCGTCATATCGTAATCTGGAGATCCAATTATCACTCTTCGCAGCAATTGCGGCCGTATCTCGCTTGTGTTCCAAGTGTTAAATCGTCTCTGGATTATCCGCGTAGACAAGTGACTTAGGTCACACGATCTCCGTGACCAATTAACAGGTCCATTACGGAAATTAGCCTTTCATCAAATGTTTCTTGAGCAAATTAATTGTACCCCGCGGTGTGTGGTATGTGGTGATTATGCCAGCCAATTGGGGTACAAAAAAGTTAGAATGTGTCTATACCGTTCACCGTTGACTGTAATATTCCGCCCATTATCGTTTTTGAAGTCCAATGATTCCGCCGGCCCATAAAGCGCACCAAACAATGATATTCTTTAGATGTAATGGTGTTTCGGTAAAGGCTTGTGGATTATCTTCACTCCAAATCTGACAATTCTGTTTATTAACGTATCCATTCAACCACACCAAAAGTGAGGTTCATCGCTGAACAAAATTTTTTTTGAAAAATCATCAATCTCAATTTGTGACTCAGTCCATTGACCGCATTTTGTAAGCACGTAAACTAAGATTCTTATAGATAAAATCTTCCATAAAGTGGATGGACACATCTCCAGTTGCTGAGAGCGACGGCGCTTGTTCGGTACGCATTGTTTGACGTCTTACTGGATGCGTATTATCATTTAGAGTATACGTGGTGCGAAAACGATTCTGACGGAAGATTATGACGGAATCGTAAAATGGACTTAATGCACGATGAGTTTCGCGGAAAAAAACACTGTTTTGATAAATAATTTAAACAATTTGCAAGCGCTTCTCTGGCGTGAGTCAATTCATTAAGAAATGGCAAACCAAACTTATGACAAAGCAAATGTCAGCTGTCAAATAGGTTGTCAAACAAAACAGTGTTGCCCACTTAAAGATGTGAACCTTTAAAAACCACCCTTTACAATCACTACCGGCATGATTACCAAGTTATCCGACGTTGTCTACAAGTAGTTAACATTGTCTATGGGTAGTCGACGTTGTCGACACGATCCCGTAAAAATTAGTAGATGATGTGTAAACGACGTTCTCTGGTTGTAACCGTCAACTTCTATAACGGGTTTAACAGGGAATATGCGAAACATTATTATAACAGTTACAATTATAGAGACGTAAGCGAGGAAATTTAGAGGCAGCTTTATATTTGTTTGCGACGGGCTATTAATTCCCTCATACGCCCTAAATTTGAAATATTATTTCTGTGCGTAATAAACTTAGTACTTGTTACATACTTACACATGAAAAATCTTTTTACGATCCACTGTGTTTATTCTAAATTCATAAAGTATTTATCCAGAGTTATGCCGTATTCGAATTCAATAAACAAAAATTACTGACGTGAATCGAAACAAGCAAATCGTGTTAGAATAAAAATATTAATCGTAAATAGTCGATAAGAACCCACCCAGTCCATCGAAAAAAGGAAAGAGTCAACAAAATTTTTTGTGCGAACTGAAACAAAAGGAAGAAATGTCTACGAAAGCTTTTGGCATTGTTTTATTGTACCCGGCTTAATTTATTTATAAACAGAGATACAAGATTAGA
Source organism: Nephrotoma guestfalica (assembly GCA_963691935.1). NCBI lineage: Eukaryota > Metazoa > Arthropoda > Insecta > Diptera > Tipulidae > Nephrotoma > Nephrotoma guestfalica. The sequence goes on from OY829913.1 coordinate 98,373,551, forward strand.
GAATTCCATGCTAAGCGAATTTTATTGGGAAATTGGCATGAATCGCGATGTACAAAGGAAATACCAAAGGAAATTGATTTTTAGTTTTATTTATTGTTTGATAAAAGTTAAGTTGGATTTAATAAAATGGCATTTAATTTATTTTTTTATTAAACCTCCGACTTGTATCTTATATTTAACATACACGCAGGTACATGAAGAGGATGGAAGAATAAGCTCCCGGTAAAAATAAAAACTAAAGGAAACAAATTTAATTATTCAGTTTTAATTATTCAACAGGTTGACGTGTATAACGCCGTACAATTTCCCCTCACCTCTTGCTTATTTATATTGTATTCATGTGTTTTATGTAATCGGTCAGTTTTAGTTTAAACAGTAATTAGATAACAATTTTGTGCTATTATGATAGAAATATGTACACAAACACTTTTTTGTTCTCTTCTTGTACGTAGTTAGTTGTATACGGAAAAACCACCACAAGAAAAAAGGGAAACCGGAGAACAATGATATTTATAGTACGGAAAAATTGTGTATTGTCATTGTGAAAAGAATACACAAAAATTTTATATTTCTGACAAAAATCGATAAAATGATATAATTTTGGTTCTGTGCTTTTTTTGTTAGAGATTAAATGTTTGGAGCCCATATGGAAATTATCCAAAGATACCTGCACTAAATCCATTTTAACACATATAATTTGGTCGGGGTACACCAGACTGAGGTTAATCAATATACAAATCGGGTTTTTTTTGGTTATCGGCGAACGTAAAAAATACATAAATAAACAAACATTTTTATGATAAATTTAATCCGTTACGTGGAAATGTACTTACGTGATATAATTTTTAATGCCGTGTTGGGAAACTCATTAGATAATAATAATAAATTTTTCACTTTTACATTTTATTTTATTTATAATTTTTAATTTTTTTTTTTTTGGTATTTGGAGGTTCACAAAACTTTCACTTTATGATTTTTCCTTATTTGCACGCACCTTATAATTATAATTAATTGCACTATTCAAAAGCTGCACGAACTAAAATATTTTAACCACAAACAATATTATTTCCAAAATTACAAATAAAAATATAAACACAAAAATAAAAATAAATTAAATTTAGTGTAATGCAAGAAAACACCGAAAGCGTTTAACCATTACAACTGGTTTCGACTATTTGAAGGATCTACGTAACAATCGTGTTACAAAATTACGTTTATCGTCTTATTGCTCGACTCAAAAGAAACATAAAAAAAATTGTCGGCAAAAATTTAAATGTAACATCCAAAAAAGCAGGAGATAAATCTCCGTGCTAGTATAGTAATATTGTGTAGTATTATTTTGGTTGGGTACGTCAAAATACTAAAAGAAAATTTCATTTTCATTTGTGACACATGCGTATCACATCAAAAAGAGATAGTTAGATACAGTAGGAGGACAAATGTTATTGGAAAACCAGTGGCGGTACTTACACTCATGACGGTATAATAGTATAAATCTAAGGTTTAAATTGTGTTTAATAAGCTTATTTTTTCTGTAGATGTCACTCTACGAAAATAATTGATCTTGGCTAAATTATCCATTCCCATTTTAAAGACATATAATTTAACATGCATCTACCTTTATTTTTACGTGCCTACCTTATATACCTAATAAAATACATAACATTCTGTAATATTGTTATGTAAATGGATATTCCAATTTATTCGATGCTTTGTATCCTTTTAAGAGATGTATAACTAATGGATTTTCTATTTTTTTTATCTATTATATCCGGTTGTATCGCATTCACATCGATAGAATATAGTTTTTTATCTTAACAGAATTTTAATCCTGCTCCGTCAATTTTATTTATTTTCTATATGAATATGTATCATTTGGAAAATCTTTGTGTGTATGTGTGTGTGTGTCAGAATGTGATTAGATTTTTTTTTTCAAAATGAAAATGTGTTTTTTATTTAAATAAGATTAGTATGTGAGTTGATGGGATGAGAGCCAGATGATGTACATAAAGGATTAGGTTTTGGCACATAATCTACCTATGTAGTACAATTAAGATTAGGTGTGGTGTATTCGCGTGAAATTTAGTTTTCCTCTTAAACTGCTCTAAAATATAACTTAAGCAACACACAATGGCCCCAATACAAAATGCAAGCCGAGAGCATAACGCCATATGAAGCCAGCCTGAACCAAACCAACTGTCGCACAAGTATCACGATGCATTGTGTATCATTGGGCCAGCCGAAACAATTTAAGACCAGCCAGAACCTGAGTTTTATTAGCCGAAACCATTTTAAGTTTGCACAACCACTTTAAATGGTACTATGGCACTAGAAAAGCACAATGATTTGTGCAAAAATATTCTCAAAAAATGTACACTGTTACATTTAGAAAAATTCTAATTCCAATTGTCTTGTAGGGAAAATCTTAGAGAATTCCCTAATGATGTCGTTGTAAACATCAAACAATTGCCTGACGATTCAGATGAATACGAGAAAATTGTGATACAATTTATTAAAGCTTGTTAAACTATAAAATAGTTTATTTTAGAAAATGTTAATAGATTTTTTGTTTTTTGAATTAAGCTCTTACGGATTCACTGGTTGAGTCTTAACGCATCAATACATGTGCAAGTTCATTGCGTCGTAAAGCTCGGCATTGTTTTGATATTTCGATTTCGGATTGCGTGAATTGTAATTGCGTGCATACTGAGTGAATTATTTATTGATTAATTCGACATTGATGTACAGAAACTTCGCTACGAAGAGCATGAACAATTCTTGGTCGACATACGCATAATAGTCAGGCTGTATGAAATATCAGAGCATCAGACCAATACTCGGCCAAAATCGAATGGCAAACGTACGTGCAACCGAAAGTCAAGAGACACAGGCAGGCAAGTATCGCACCAGTGCGGCACACTCACACAGAACACAGAACCGACAGCGCATGCAAGCACATCGTATATTAACGCGTTTTACATTCGTTCGTATTTTTGACTCGCATAAATGGAACATTTGTTAGAATCTCAACAATCAGTTTTGAACGGATGAGATTATTGATTTGAAAAAATCAGACTTTTCATCAGGTCGCGGCGACTGATGTTGTATTACTTACATTGGAATATTGTCTATATATAGGACAAAACCATGTATTTGTAGTACACGAAATCGATTCTTTCATATTTTTCATCTATGTTTCATTCTCACAATTAACTTTTCGTGTTTTTATGAATTTATTTTATAATTTTTACTTTTTGTTTTCTATTGTAACGGGTTTTATTGTGATTGTTCCGAACATTGGTCTATCTTCAGTACTCTCGAATTAAATACACAATCATAGGAAATTATTCCATTTAGCGTCAAATCTGTGTTGACTATGATTAACGACTATGATAATCGACACCTACTTATACACAATCAACTTCCCAACCATCCCATACTTTTTCGTCCGTTATCGCTGAACCGCGGATACATTTCAATTTTTGACTCATAGATGGAACAATTTGAAAAATTCAAATTATCCGCGGTCCAGCGAAAACGGACGAAAAAGTATGGGATGGTTGGGAAGTTGATTGTGTATAAGTAGGTGTCGATTATCATAGTCTTTGTCAACACAAATTTGATGCTAAATGGAATAATTTCCTATGATTGTCTATTTAATTCGAGAGTACTGAAGATAGACCAATGTACGGAACAATCACAATAAAACCCATTCCAGTAGAAATCAAAAAGTAAAAATTACATTCGTTCGTCTTGCGTTTGAATATGAACCGGACATTGAATATTCGATGCATCCAAAAATTGTTAGCGGTGAAATGGGCAAAGAATATCAATATTGTCATGCATTATCAATCAAATTTGTAATTTCAATTCAAGCTTCCAAATAATGTCTTTTGGCGCAACGGACATTGTTCAGGGCATAACGACGGTCGAAATTTTGAATCGACATTTAAAGTTTACCATATCAAATTGGCTCGTTAATACCAATGCATGATGCGGGCCCGAAATTCCTGTAAATTTACTTTATGGTCGATAAACAAAACGCGTGGACACAAGATGAATAATCACAATCAGTTGGTTCGATTCTTCAAAACAGTGTTTAGCCGTTTACGCAATCACACGCCCGCGCTCATCATCAAAGCCGACAAAGTACCAGCTGGAGAGCATGCCGGCCGATTCAACGCACAAACTATGAATCGCTAACTACAAGTCGCTCTTGCTATATCTGGCGATCAATTTGAGCGTCGAGACATGAGAATCTAGCGCGAAGACGTTCTACAGTATCCACTGTTATTTTGTGAAGGAGAGGATGGATATCAAATTAAAATCAAAAAAGTGGGTGTCTGTACCACGGACATATGGCATGAATACGTACAATTTAACGCATATATAATTTTACAGTTCCACCTCAGGTGACCATAGAGAACTTCTTCCAAAAATTGTTTAAGAATCCCATTGCCATCAAACATACCCAAACACATCATAATCGGTTAGCAAATTACCGAATTACATCCTATGTGGCCACATTCGAGAACTTCTGCCAAAAATCATTCAAGAATCTCATTTCAATCCAACAAGCTAAATTTCATCATAATTGCTTAAGAACCGAACTATATCCCAGCAGGCTATATTCCAGAACTTCTTCCAAAAAACATTTAAGAATCCGATTTCCATCCAACTTACCCAGTCCTACCATATTCGGTTAAGAAATGGCCGAGTTCCTCCCCAGAAAGCCATTCCAGAACTTCTTCCAAAAATCATTTAAAAATTCCATTTCCATCCAACATAGCCAATGCCATCATAATCAGTTAGGAAATGGCCGAGTTGCGTCCCTGGTGGCCATATTCCAGAACTTCTTCCAAAAATCATTTAAGGATCCCATTTCAATCCAACAAACTCAACCCCATCATAATTGGGTAAGAAATGGCTTAGTTTCGTCCTAGGTCATCATATTCCAGTCTTCTTCCAAATGTCATTTAAAAATCCAATTTTCATCCAACATATCCAATCTCATCATAATCGGTTAACAAATTACCGAGTTCCGCTCCAGAAGACCATATTCTAGAATTTATTTCAAAACTCATTTAAAAATCTCATTTCAATCAAGCATACCCAATTCCATCATAACCGGTTAGGAAATTACCGAGTTCCGTCCCAGGTGGTCATATTCCAGTCTTCTTCCAAAAATCATTTAAGAATCTGATTTCCGACCAACATGCAAAATCCCATCATAATCGGTTAAGAAATTGCCGAGGCCCGCCCCAGCAGGCCATGCAGGGAACATCATCCAAAAACCATTTAAGAATTCCATTTCCATCCAACATACCCAACCCCATCATAATCGGTTAGGAAATGGCCGAGTTCCATCCCAGATGGCCATATTCAAATTAACAAATTACCGAGTTCCGCCCCAGAAGACCATTTTCCAGAACTTCTTTCAAAACTCATTTAAGAATCCCATTTCAATCCAACATGCCAAATCTCATCATAATCGGTTATGAAATTACTGAGTTCTTCACCAGCAGACCATATTCCAGAATTTCTTCCAAAAATCATTTAAGAATCCCATTTCCATTCAACATACCCAATCCCATCATATTTGGTTAATAAGTTATCGAGTTCCTCCCGAGAAAGCTAGAACTTCTTTCAAAAATCATTTAAGAATCTCATTTCCATTCAAAATACCCAATCCCATCATAGTCGGTTAAGATATTACCGAGCTCCGCCACAGAAATCGAGAACTTTTTCCAAAAATCATTTAATAATCACATTTCCATCCAACATATCCAATCCCATCATAATCGGTTAGAAAATGGCCGAGTTCCGTCCCAGGTTTTCATATTCCAGAACTTCTTCCAAAAATTGTGTAAGAATCCCATTTCAATCAAGCATACCCTATCCCATCATAATCGGTTAGGAAATGACCGAGTTCCGTCCTAGGTGGTCATATTCCAGTCTTCTTCCAAAAATCATTTAGGAATCTCATTTTCGACCAACATGCAACATCCCTTCAAAATCGGTTAAGAAATTACCGAGACCCGCCTCAGCAGACCATGTTAGGGAACTTCTTCCAAAAACCATTTAAGAATTCCATTTCCATCCAACATACCCAATCCCATCATAGACGGTTAAGAAATTAACGAGTTCCGCCCATGGTGGCCATATTCCAGATGTTCTTCCAAAAATCATTTAAGAATCCCATTTCCATCCAACATACCCAATCCCATCATAATATGTTAGGAAATGGCCGAGTTCCATACCAGATGGTCATATTCAAATTAACAAATTACCGAGTTCCGTCCCAGAAGGCCATTTTCTAGAACTTCTTCCAAAAGTCATTTAAGTATCCCATTTCATTCCAACAAGCTAAATCTCATCATAATCGGTTATTAAATGACCGAGTTCCACACCAGCAGACCATATTCCAGAACTTCTTTCAAAAATCATTTAAGAATCCGATTTCCATCCAACATACCCAGTCCCACCATAATCGGTTAGGAAATTACCCACTCAACCCAGTCCCCACTCAACGTAACGAATTCTTTGATTCTTTGGCTATCGAGTTGTGTAATTAAACACAGGTATGTAGCTGCAGCATCAAACTGAGTTCCCCGATTTTGTTAGCATCAGTTTTTTGAATTGCCTCCCTATATGAAAGAAAATTTAAAGACGTATTCTCATCTCAAGATATGCAAAGATGCTTGTTACGCTTGTTTCAATATTTCTTCATTTATTCATACTTTGAAGGTGTCAGAACCTACAAAACTGTCAGCGCAATGAGCTTCTGCCTTCGGAGGAGGATATTCATTTGAGAGGTGCTAATGTAGATATAAATTTAAATATCAACGAAATCGGTAACGCGTTCATACTTCCACCCGCACATATTGGCAGTCCACGTCATATGCAAGAATACGTGGTATGATTTCCGCGCGCGTTAATGGACGACCAGATTTATTTATAACTGTTGTGGAAATATTCCTCGTAACAATTCCATGGTTTTTGTTGCAGTATGGCATGCGGTACTGTTCTTTTGAACCACATGTTCACCAAACCATTGCAATGCATTCAATTCTGGTCTTAAAAAGTTCCCTATCATATCACGATAGCGTTCGCCAGTGGCTGAAACAGCTGAACCATTCGGATTCTCGTAAAAATATGGTCCAATGGCCCCTCCAGCCCAAATTGCATACCATATCATCACTTTTAAGGGATGTAATGGTGATTGAAATTTTTTATGGATTCTCTACTACCCAGAACCGGCTGTTTTCTTTGTTTACATGTCCACTTAAGTGAAAACAAGCTTCGTCACTCAAAATTAGTTTTAACAAAAAAATTCAGATTGTTATTGTCAAGCAACATCATCTTATTTGCATACGTATGGCGCCGCAAATAACCTCTTGGTAGCAGCGCTTGTGTTAATTGAATTTTAACCGGGAATAAATCCAAGTCTTTATGCAAAATATTAGTTAGTGTGGACCTCCGAAGTCCAAGTTCTTGTGCACGGTGTCTGATTGATGTCAATGGATTATCTCGTACATTTTCACATATAGCAGCAATATTTTCTGGTGTTCTGACCCTAAGTTGCTGCACACACTTTGGCATATTTGCCACATTCCCTCTTTCTTCAAATTCTTTGATAATCCGGTAAATTGTAAGCTTTGAAGGCGCCATATTCCTATCGAAACTTTACGTAGTTTTCTTAATGTTAATGCAATTGATGATTGACTTGTGTAAAAGGTTTGTGTGTCAAGTATGAACTGTTCTAACTGGCGGCAAAAAACATTATAAAAGTTTCGGATGGACACCCTGTGTAATCCGCTCATTGATTTTGTTTTATTTATTTTTCGTATTCTTTCAAATTTGTTGGTTTCGCCTTTTTATTGGTAACGCATTTTCGGGAATCGATTTCAGTTCCCACCGCGCATTCTCTTTTATGTCTTCTATCAACTGAAAACGGGTGCCTCGTTGTGGTAATTTGAGTTTTGGAAAGATAAAAAGATCAGCCGGAGCCATATCAGGTGAATACGGTGGTTGTTCGATGATATTTGCTGAGTTTTTGGCCAGAAATTCGTCCCCAATGAAACTTCATCTTTTGCGACGAATTTGCTGTCTCAAACGCCGTATAACGCCCAGATAATATTCTTTATGTACCGTCTGACCCTATGGCAAGAATTCCGAATGCGCAACACCGCGATAATCAAAGAAAAGAGACAACATTCCTTTGGTTTTTGATCGACTTTGACGTGTTTTTGTCGGTTTCGGCTCAGTTGGATGTTGCCATTCCGAAGCTTGTTGACTGTAAAATTCGTTTTATGATTGTGGGGTCGAAATTGGCTAGTTCTAGCATGTCTTCAGCGACCTTTACGCGATTGAGTTTTTGAAGAAAATTCAGGTCTTTTGGAACTGGTCGAGCGGCAACGCATTTCATGCCCAAACAATCGCGTACAATGGTACGAATTGATTCGTGATTCACAAAAAGTTCAGAGGCTATCTCTGTCAAACCCAAATATCGATTTTTCGTCACCATTCCCTTCACATTATTGATTTTTACTTTAGTGGAGGCCGACCAGAGCGAGGCAAATATTCCACCACATCTCGACCGTTTTGAATGGACTGTACCACTCATATGCACTGTTTTTGATAAAGCCTTTCTGAAAAGATGAACTGCCAAAATAGAGCGCTCAAACTTCACGTCCAGCTTTATGATGGGTGGGTAAAGCATGATCCAGAACTATTTTAAATGGGCATGTGTATTTTTTTTGCGTAATGTAAATGCGCGTGCACAAATGATCATTTTTATTTTAACTGTAGTTTCTTTTATAAAATTTTAAAAAGCTCATGTGCACTAATTTTATTGAAAAATTTATTTAAATGCGGACCGAAAAAGGAAAAGATTCTAATTGAAGTTTTCTTTTTCGGTAAACTGATTTCGACCAAAAATCACTGGGACCTTAACATTTTTCAAAATGGATTAGGTGAACATTTGGAATTTTTTTCGGACTAGTGATTTAGCAAATGGTTTACCCTAAAAAAATTTTGATTACTAAACTTTATTTTACTACGTAAACGAATGTAAAATGCGTGTTAAAGAACTTTTAATGTGGCTACTAAAAGTTTTGATATTTGCCAATGGTTTAATTCATACTTCCCGCTACATCATGCTGTAAATGGTTTTTCGTTTAGGATTTTCGTTTCTAACTTGTGTTATCACAGTATATATTGTGTTGTTGTAATGTTTATTTACAAATAATGTCTCACTGTAGCGAAGAGACGAGCTCGTACATGGTTTAATTGCTCAATTTGTACAGGATGGGGCACTTGTGATAATAAATGTGAATATTTCTATTATTTTAACTTTTTTATTTCTTTTTTCTTTTTTCAGAACAAAAGGTGGTATATGAAAATGAACTGAATTGAAGACCCAGACAGAATATGAGAGACTCCAATTTTGCTGAAGAGATCGTTTAGGACTCAAAAAAATCGGGATGCCTCCAGTCGATGCACAATTATGCTATAGAAAATTTCAATACACATGGCATTGCCTTCGAAACACAACAGTTCAAACCTGATCTGTGAATGTAGCTGTCAGTTGTAGGAGTGTTTTGCGTATTTTGCACAAACATTTGAATTTGTTTCAAGCTACTTGAATCCAGAAGATTCCAGATTTAAACTTTATAAATTTCCTATTTATGTCTGACGAAGTGCACTTTCATTTAAACGGAAATGTAAATAAATAAAATTGTCGTGTATGGGCCAATGAAAATCCTCAAAATGAGCACCCAGTATGGTTGCATGTAGAATGTGTTACTGTGTGGGGCATCTGCCAACTGTGTTGTCGGCCCATACTTTTTCTAAGAAATCGATGCTAATGTTACAATGAATGCAGAGCGCTATCTACACTATGACAAACACTATTCGGAAATTTATGGTTTGACTTCATAATGGTGGCCCTGAGAAAAAATTTGTTGAAATAGTAATCTCACGAAATACCGAACGTCGTTGGCACCAAGATCACCTGACTAATTGTGCCTAAGAGGTGTATAAAAGTAAGCCACATAATAAAAACGAGTTAAAAGAATCCGTAAGGGTAGCATAACCCCGGGAAACATTAACAGCGGCAATGAACAAAGTTTGGTGGAGAACATCTAAAACTAATTATTTTAAAATTTAATTCCTATGATAAGAATTTAATAAAATTATTGATTTAAAAAAATAAAAAAATTAAAGAAAATTTATGTTTTTGTAGCAATATTCGAGCTCCAACTGTAGGACTGAAACAGCGGTGAACAACTTTCCGCCGAGATTTATGATGTGAAGTCGCCCACACTGTGGAATGTGGATGCGGGTTGGCGTTAACAATGTTTTTAGAATCGATATTTTTAGAAAGTATATGCTAGCAAACTGCATTAAAACAATCTCGCATAAACTATTAAGCGTAAATCGACTTTGAAAGAAAGTTCAGCGTGGTTAGTAAGATCAGTTGGAAAACCATTAAAGATTATATTCTGGCTGCGACGGTATCAATCTAATTTGGTCTTAAATATTATTAAAACCAATATGTTCGTCACACTTTTGTGATTCTCAGAGCTTTTTGAAATATTACCAAGTGTAGGTACATGTCCTCTACTAGCGGACGAACTAAACTGTTCATAACAGCACGACTTGGTAAAATTCTAAAAATTTTGAGAATCAAAATTGTGTGATGATTGATGAAGTGTTAAGCAAAGATTTGTTATTTACACTTTTCTTTAAATAGTTCACTTGGACAAATAACCGTAGATTGCAACTGTGATAATTGATAGAATTGGATTGGAACTCTGCAAAGGGCACTTTAAGGTAAAAATTTAGAGAGGAAGTCGTTCATAAATGAAGATTTGGTCGGCAGATCATAAAGGTTTGCATTGGCGTCAGCGGATTTAGGGTGGAACTACTTATCACTTAAGTCGCGACATATACCGGACTGGTATCCGAAACAGCAATTGCGGCACTCGAATTTTTATGAAAGCTTTGATGGATTTTTTGACGTATGCTGTTTGATGCGGTCGACATGTTATTGATTAAAAAAATGTATGAGGCACCACCGGACAGCAGTTTGTAGATCATTTTAAGGGCACATTTTAGCTAGGCAAAGTGGAAATATATGTGGAGGAGCCGATTTGCGCCAACTATGTAATTTAAAAGCACACGAATATCAAGATACACACAAATCGTTGCAAATTTTCCGTGATGTAAGTATACCCAACTAATTTTTGGGTAAAATTGACAATTGTTGTAGATTTAGAGCTCTTCGTTTTATCATTGGTTCCGATCGTGTTGTCTTGCAACAATCTAATACGTTGCTGCTACAGTTGATTGGTATTTTTCGCAATGACTGATTATGTATGACGGTTGCTCCTTTTCGCTCTTTAAAGCAGGTTGCTCTGATGGTTTTAAAAGTTCCGGTTTGTCAAAATCCCGGTTTTTTTTTTATAAATCCCGGTTTTCAAAATCCCGGATTCGTTACACCCGTTTGATTTATGTAGAACGACCTGTGCATCGCATAGCTCCATGACAGCCTATAGTAATGACATGGAAGAAGAGTTCGGAACTCCGACAGAAGGTCAAAGTTGTGTTCATTTCATTTAATCAGATGATGATAAAGGGCTCCTTGATATAACTACACTTCTAAATATAAAGATGAACCTGATTTCAGCCAGTTTTTCAAAAAAAGTAGGCCACGTTCGTCATATTAAGTCATGTTGCTCTAGGAAGACCGGTGACTTCCAGGATTCTGATATAAATAATTTGAATTTTCGTTGGAAGATTTGTTACAAAATCTGAGCTAATCGTTTTATTTGTGTGCCAAGATGATGATGCTTCAACACACGTAAATTCTAGTTTCCTAGCTTACCCTGCTATTTGTGCGGGAATGAAACTTAAACAGAGCTGCATGCGAGAAATTATCATCTTTTGACTGCTTTTCGCTCTTAATGTTTGTTCGACAGCTTCGGTGATTTATTCAAGTGATGAGTTTCCTCGTTCTGCTTTTCTTTATATTTATTCAAACCTTTAAAATTATACATGGTGAATTTTTCTTATAATGAGAATGAGAAAATTTCTTTTAGTGAAAATTTTTCAGTGTTGAAGGGAGGTTTATTGGTGATCTAGAATGTCATTGAAACTCATTTAAGAAATATTAACAATATCTAGTTTTTTTTTAAATTAGAACCTATTCTGTGGACTTAAACCACCAATAAATATTCATACAAAATTTTTCGTAGAGTATATAGATTCAAGAGGATCTGAATTACAGCGCACAACAATTCTCCCTAAGTTCTAACATTGTTTTGTTGTGACGAGGAATGCAAATAAATAAAATCAATCTAGTTTTGACTTAGAAATGACAAAACTTTCCATAACCTCACTTTTCAGAGTTTATTTATCGTGTGTTTCTTGCTCAACGACTAGCTGCTATTCCCGTTTCCTACAATAATTTTCAACCTGGAATGCATATGTTGTTTTGACAGTGTGAGCGTGTATCTGTCGACACAAGGTTTTCAACGTACGACGTAGGATCTAGTCGTTTTGCATTAGAGGGAATAAAAAAATCTCCGGGCACTCTGATTGTTTGTCCGTAAACTAACTCAGCCGCGGAACATTTTAATTCTTTCTTAAATGCTGTGCGAACTCCTAACAGCACAAGTTTAAGTTCCGCACTCTAACTTTCTGTGTTGCAGCGGGCTATTACGATTTCTTTTAGATTGCGGTGAAATCGGTCTATTAGTCCATACGATTACGGATGGTAAGGAGTCGTTCTTATTTTGTGAATTCCTAGCATTTTTGTCAATATTTGGAACAGAATTGGTTCGAATTGGGGACCTTAATCGCTAGTAAGTTCCAATGGGATATCATCTTTCATAATAGTTTGAGCGGTGGAATCCAGTCTACATATATGGTCTATATGGATTTTCTCGAATTGTTCCGATTGTAATTCGAATCTGTGGAATTCAGATCGAGTATGTCTTGTTATCTTCGATTTATGGCAGTCAATGCAAGTCTTAGCCCAATTGGAACTGTCCTTGTTCATTGAAGGCTAAAAATATTTCACGGCCACCCTTTTTCTTGATGCTCTGACTCCCGGATGTGATAACTTATGGATGTTATCAAAGATTTGACGTCTCATCGGTGCAGGGGTCTCATCTTTTATTTAGTGGAATTGTGCCATCTAAAAAAGCTTTAAGTTTTACATCCCGTTCTTGCGATTGAATTAGTTTATTGATTTCGCAACCAATGAAAGTTAGAGCTGAAATATCGTCGTGTCGAGAAATAGTGTCAGCCACAACGTTATCTGAACCATTCACGTGATGAAAGTCCGTGGTGAAGTGAGCGATCAATTCCAATTGACGAGCATGTCTCAGACTTCCTTCAGTCTTGGAATTAATTACTGTCACTAACGGTTTATGATCGGTATACACTCAAAACTCACGACCTTCTAGGCGCTAGTTCCTCCCTTTTAATTATTGTGAAAATTGTTAGGAGTTCACGGTCGAAAGTTAAATATTTTTGTTCTATGATCGAGATCTTTTTGGGAAGGTTCCCAATTATTACCGTTTAAGGCACCTCCACACTCTATGCTTGAAGCATCTGTGTTTATACAATAAGTTGTACAATCAATGGGGTGCGCAAGTAACGTACGTTTAGCGAGGGAGTTCTTTATTGTTTCCAAAGCTACATGACATTCTGACGGCGAGAAGAATACAGCCTTTTTACCTTGCTTAATCAACGAATTCTTGTGACTGTAAATTGGTGATAGTTGATCTGCCAAATTTCGTAAAAATCTATGATAACATTTTACCATCCCAACAATACGCTGAATATATCGTATAATAGTGGGATGTGGGAGTTCTTGATGAATCTATCAATTGATAGTTGAATTCCATTTTGAGTTATTTTGTGACTCAGGAAATCTACTTTTTGAACACCAAACTCACATTCGGTTAAGCGAATATTGATACCATAATCAGATAATCGCTTGAAAAGTATGCGTAAGAGTTTGATATGTTCTTCAGGTGTTTTGCTTGCGTCTAAAATATCATCAACGTAAGCAAAGAGAAAACCGACCAAATGGCACAGTAGTTAAAGCTATGACGTTTGGATCGGGAGGTACCGGGTTCGAATCCATTTCCTCACAGATCGTAATCAACCGATTACGATCTGTGAGGAAATGGAACACATCTATGACCCCCTGTCGGAGTGCAAAACTCATGGGCCGACCCATCTTCCCTGCCAGTATAGACTGGCATGGAGCTATGCAATGTGCAGATGGTAATAAAATCGGACCTATCGACTAACCGTACGTCCTCAAATTGGCCGATGGCGTAATAGTAACGACAGAAAAAGCAAACCGCGAAAGAGTTGGGAGAGCCGTGGCCCCAGAACAGATTGCAAGGATAAAAAAAAGCAAAGAGAAAGGGTAAATCTTTGGTTACCTCATCAATAAATCGTTGAAATGCGTTAACTGCGTTTCTCAAATCAAAAGCTACGTGACATAAATCAAACATTCCAAATGGAGTTTTTATCGCAGTTTTGAATTGATCTTCTTCTGCTCCTGGAATTTGGTGGTAAGCACGGCAATCAATTTTTGAAAAAATTTTACATTCATGTAAATCACGTGAGAAATCATGAATGTGAGGCAATGGATATCTGTCTGGAATAGTTACAGCGTTCAATCGCCAATAGTCGCCACATGATCTCCAATCATTTTGTTGCTTTTTAGGAACCATATGCGGGAGAGGGCATGTTGAGGATGAAGATTGTTTGCATAGGCCTAAGTTTTGCATGTGCTGAAAAGCGTTTTTAGCTAATGCAAATATTTCTAGGTCAAGACGACGTGGTTTGCAAAATGGAGGTTGGCCTCCTGTCATAATTCTGTGAACTACATTATGCTTCACGGGTAAGTCATACCTTGGTTCCTGGGTGAGTTCTGGAAATTCTTTTAACAATGAACTGTATAACCCTTTAACATTAAAAATTCGTGGCGATGGTGGATTAACTGAATAAACTGTTCCTATGGTAGATATGGCTGTTGTAGGATCGATTAAGATCTTATTCTTCAATGGGTGTCGAAATTCTAGGCGAGGTCCCAAGTTTAATGTTAGCAGTATAGAACCGTAATTTTTGATCGGGGAACCATTTGCAGCTGTAAGACGACGGTGCTGGTGTTCGATTAAGTTTTTGAGAGGTGTCGCATGTATGACAGATATGTCAGCGCCTGTGTCAACTAGAAAATTTTAATTGGTGTTTTTAAATTGAATGAATAAACGGCGAACTGCGGTTACCCCAGCACCTGCTCAGCGATGGTGGAAGGTACTAGTTTTTCGGAGGTTCGCCAGTTTTAAAACTGCAATTCGTTTTATTGCACTTTTTAGCTGAATGGCCAAGCCTGTAGTGGTACCAACACATTGAATAATCTACCGAACTAGATCCATAAGTTGATCTTGCGTATCTATACTTGCGAGATCTTGATCTTCTAGGGTTATCTCGCTGATTCGTTCGATTTTCGAACCTTTCAAAACGTGTTTTTAATTCATTTATCGACTAATAATTCTTGTATATCGAAATGATTGGTGGTCGCACTTTGGTTTACGGAATCTTTAATTTTGTTTAGAGGGGCGATTGATGCGGAATTTGTTCCCGGACTGTGGAATGGATTGGTAAATGGATTATTCATTCCCCATATGCTGTCAGCCGTTTCATATAATTTCGCTATATCGTCTCGTTCTAAACCGACTAGTATAGCACCGATAGTGGGTGGCAACTATCCATAGTTTTTTTTATTAAATCTTATTGTCTGCGAAAGCTGGATGGACATTGATTTCTCATTTCCACTCCGTGTAGGAAAGAATGAATTCTCCTCGTTTCAGACTCTTTTGAGCGTTGAATAAGAGTGTTCTTGAGTGTTTTATATTTGCCGGCTGTGGTGGATTTAAGATTATGTCCGAAATTAGATTGGATAGCGTTTCGTTCAAATGTTTCAAGATGTGGTTAAATATACGTCCAGAGGACATGATCGGTTGAGCCTATTTGAACCATAAGCTAGGATTGCTATACCGGACAAGTGGTGCAGTGGTTAAAGCTTCGGCACTTGGACTGGGAGGTGCTGGGTTCGAATCCCATCAGAGGTTAGATGCAAATCGAATTTTCATCATCGAGTACGATCGGTGATGCTAATAAATACAACTAAGACCCTCTGATGGAGTGCAGAATTCCATGACACGCGCCGACCCACCTTCCATGTCAATGTACAGGTTGACATGGAGCTTGCAATGTGCAGGTGGTATACTGTAGTTGTGTGAGTAGGTGAAGTAGGTGGGTTAATGATGTGGAGTGAATGAGTGGTATCACAATGGGCCTAAAAATTGGCCTAAGTGTGTAGTAAGCAACCACTGAAACCTACCTACCTACCTACCTACCTAGGATTGCTATGCCAAAAAGATGGTAAATTGTTCGATCCCATTTGTACTTGGTATGGAGCGATCCCGTCTGTCAACAATCAATTATTTCACCTTGTCATTCATTGTTAGAAGTGCCTGGTTTAGTTTCAGCAGTTCCACCTTTAATTGGTGTTGGTCTCGGGATCCCAAGATATTTGGACATCCACAAGAACAAAATTTTTTGTCACAGATTCGACAAGTTTCGACCGTTTCGGCGAAAATGAATCATTCTGAGTGGATTTCCGTTTAAGTTGTTGGAATATCACGCCTTTCTCGCCAGTAATGAAGGTTCGATTACAAAATTTGTACGAACTTTACAAAATTTTATCGCTTTTCTGCGCGTCATAGCGCGTTATTTGCTATTGTGAAGTAAAAAGCACACATCACAAACATAACGCCTTGTTCATCGTCTACTTTCCAACTACACGGGCCCTTTTTCACAGATTGTTGGACCTTGTACATCATTGAGAAATAATTCTTCGGTAATTTTGGTGGAGTAAAGAATATTTTTGAGGGTTGGGCTAGTTATTTGTGTGTGCTGTGGTAAATGTTTGAACTAATAATATTATCTTAGTTTCCCGAGTTACAAATTCTTCTAACGGAGCATAATTTATGTTTACGTGCGGCTCTGTTATCATGAGCGCTATCCTATTACCAGTGTCTTTATGATTTACGACCTAAATTAGGACCTAACGTTCGCACCTAATAATAGGCAAGAAGGCATTATACAAGATTATCCTTTTTATGCTGTAAAAATCAGTCGTCTTTCAATAAATTCATTTCATCACTCGCCACCATAAAACAATAATCATTTTCCGATCATAAATTTCATTAAATTCGTTATTTTTCAATAAACATGTAACGTTGTGTCATAAACCCCAATAAAAAACCATCGAAGCTACATAATATCGGATGGAACAGCAATAACCTTAAAGGCAGAGTTTTATTTGAATTGAATAGTCGCACACAAACGACCAAAGTAAAATTGGCTGTATCAAAACCAAAATAATAATAAATTTAATTAACTTTTAGCACGAGAATTATCGATATACAAACATATCGTCGTCATAACATTTACAGACACACCATAAACAAATCAATAATTAATTAAATATTCGTTTAGGAATACAACAAAATGTTGCCACTGTGAAAATGGCTCTCGCTTGTCGAATTAAAATAAAATACGCTCTTTAATATCCACAGGTGGTAAAATATTTCGTTTTCGGTTTCATCTTTACCTATCTTCTGGTATCGAACCAAAAATATTGGATTTCCTAGGAAATTCTAGAGTCATGTGCAACCCATGTAGTGCTGACATCACCAGTGACTATTAGTAAAAACTATTAGTACCGGAAACATTTTATTTGGGCTAGCGGCGTTAACCTTTATTTAAAACTTATGACTTTCATAATCTTGGACTCTTGGATTGAAAAATATCTGGATAAAATGACCCTTAGAAATAGTGGATTGGATTAAATAATTTATCTTGGATTTAATTTGTAGGACACATACTCGAAGTACTCAAAATATCGATGAAGCTTGAATTAAAATATCTGGATACCTGGTAAATTTTCGATGGACGCAAAACTCGATTGGTTGGACCACCTTATTTCTGAGTTTTAGATGAAGCCACTTATACCTTTACCAGTACTTTGTAACACCACTGCAATCACTTATTCACTCGAAATCCAAATACACCTACTCACACATTACCTTATACCATATGTACAATGCGAGCTCCATTACCGTCTGTAACTGAAATGGACGATGGGTTACCCCTGAGATCTGTAGTGCACTAGACAAGGTTAATGAATTTAGTTTCCTCTTGCCGCATTCTCCACAATGAAACGAGGCAAAGTTATGAGAGAGTAAGTTTTAACCAAAATTGCCAAACAAAATTTTATCGAATTTTTGATGGTTTCAAAGTTATTCCAAAGTTCTTTTGTTTATTTTCTTTACGATTTTACAAAATCCAGGCTTTTCACGGGCAAACTACCGATAGTTTCTTGCTAAATATGTTGTCAACATTACCTATAATCATTTTGAACCGGAATTTCAACAAAATTTTTTTTTCGATTTTTTGCGAAAATCCCTGATGGTTAGCCTTACTGATTTTGAACGGATAAAATTTAATGTCACGGATTCTGTATGTATCGATTATTTTGGGTTATTGATGTCATTTTGAGTAGGGCTGAGTTGAATTTGGAGCAATATGTCGCCTAATTCGCTTGCAATCCATGATCGATTAAAAATATGACCGAGTTTCAAAATTCGATTTTTACAAAGTCCAGGCTTTTCACGGGTAAACTACCGATAGTTTCTTGCTAAATATGTTGTCAACATTACCTATAATCATTTTGAACCGGAATTTCAACAAAATTTGTTTTTCGATTTTTTGCGAAAATCCGCCTTACTGATTTTGAACGGATAAAATTTAATGTCACGGATTCCGTATGTATCGATTATTTTGGGTTATTGATGTCATTTTGAGTAGGGCTGAGTTGAATTTGGAGCAATATGTCGCCCAATTCGCTTGCAACCATGATCGATTAAAAATATGACCGAGTTTCAAAATTCGATTTTTACAAAATCCAGGCTTTTCACGGGCAAACTACCGATAGTTTCTTGCTAAATATGTTGTCAACATTACCTATAATCATTTTGAACCGGAATTTCAACAAAATTTTTTTTTCGATTTTTTGCGAAAATCCCTGATGGTTAGCCTTACTGATTTTGAACGGATAAAATTTAATGTCACGGATTCCGTATGTATCGATTATTTTGGGTTATTGATGTCATTTTGAGTAGGGCTGAGTTGAATTTGGAGCAATATGTCGCCCAATTCGCTTGCAATCCATGATCGATTAAAAATATGACCGAGTTTCAAAATTCGATTTTTACAAAATCCAGGCTTTTCACGGGAAAACTACCGATAGTTTCTTGCTAAATATGTTGTCAACATTACCTATAATCATTTTGAACCGGAATTTCAACAAAATTTTTTTTTCGATTTTTTGCGAAAATCCCTGATGGTTGTTAGCCTTACTGATTTTGAACGGATAAAATTTAAAATCACGGATTCCGTATGTATCGATTATTTTGGGTTATTGATGTCATTTTGAGTAGGGCTGAGTTGAATTTGGAGCAATATGTCGCCCAATTCGCTTGCAATCCATGATCGATTAAAAATATGACCGAGTTTCAAAATTCGATTTTTACAAAATCCAGGCTTTTCACGGGCAAACTACCGATAGTTTCTTGCTAAATATGTTGTCAACATTACCTGTAATCATTTTGAACCGGAATTTCAACAAAAATTTTTTTTCGATTTTTTGCGAAAATCCCTGATGGTGTTAGCCTTACTGATTTTGAACGGATAAAATTTAATGTCACGGATTCCGTATGTATCGATTATTTTGGGTTATTGATGTCATTTTGAGTAGGGCTGAGTTGAATTTGGAGCAATATGTCGCCCAATTCGCTTGCAATCCATGATCGATTAAAAATATGACCGAGTTTCAAAATTCGATTTTTACAAAATCCAGGCTTTTCACGGGCAAACTACCGATAGTTTCTTGCTAAATATGTTGTCAACATTACCTGTAATCATTTTGAACCGGAATTTCAACAAAATTTTTTTTTCGATTTTTCGCGAAAATCCCTGATGGTGTTAGCCTTACTGATTTTGAACGGATAAAATTTAATGTCACGGATTCCGTATGTATCGATTATTTTGGGTTATTGATGTCATTTTGAGTAGGGCTGAGTTGAATTTGGAGCAATATGTCGTCTAATTCGCTTGCAATCCATGATCGATTAAAAATATGACCGAGTTTCAAAATTCGATTTTTACAAAATCCAGGCTTTTCACGGGCAAACTACCGATAGTTTCTTGCTAAATATGTTATCAACATTACCTATAATCATTTTGAACCGGAATTTCAACAAAATTTTTTTTTCGATTTTTTGCGAAAATCCCTTACGATGAGCCTTACTGATTTTGAACGGATAAAATTTAATGTCACGGATTCCGTATGTATCGATTATTTTGGGTTATTGATGTCATTTTGAGTAGGGCTGAGTTGAATTTGGAGCAATATGTCGCCCAATTCGCTTGCAATCCATGATCGATTAAAAATATGACCGAGTTTCAAAATTCGATTTTTACAAAATCCAGGCTTTTCACGGGCAAACTACCGATAGTTTCTTGCTAAATATGTTGTCAACATTACCTATAATCATTTTGAACCGGAATTTCAACAAAATTTTTTTTTCGATTTTTTGCGAAAATCACTGATGGTTAGCCTTACTGATTTTGAACGGATAAAATTTAATGTCACGGATTCCGTATGTATCCCGTGAGTAGGGCTGAGTTGAATTTGGAGCAATATGTCGTCTAATTCGCTTGCAATCCATGATCGATTAAAAATATGACCGAGTTTCAAAATTCGATTTTTACAAAATCCAGGCTTTTCACGGGCAAACTACCGATAGTTTCTTGCTAAATATGTTGTCAACATTACCTATAATCATTTTGAACCGGAATTTCAACAAAAATTTTTTTTCGATTTTTTGCGAAAATCCCTGATGGTTGTTAGCCTTACTGATTTTGAACGGATAAAATTTAATGTCACGGATTCCGTATGTATCGATTATTTTGGGTTATTGATGTCATTTTGAGTAGGGCTGAGTTGAATTTGGAGCAATATGTCGCCCAATTCGCTTGCAATCCATGATCGATTAAAAATATGACCGAGTTTCAAAATTCGATTTTTACAAAATCCAGGCTTTTCACGGGCAAACTACCGATAGTTTCTTGCTAAATATGTTGTCAACATTACCTATAATCATTTTGAACCGGAACTTCAACAAAATTTTTTTTTCGATTTTTTGCGAAAATCCCTGATGGTTGTTAGCCTTACTGATTTTGAACGGATACAATTTAATGTCACGGATTCCGTATGTATCGAATATTTTTGGTTATTGATGTCATTTTGAGTAGGGCTGAGTTGAATTTGGAGCAATATGTCGCCCAATTCGCTTGCAATCCATGATCGATTAAAAATATGACCGAGTTTCAAAATTCGATTTTTACAAAATCCAGGCTTTTCACGGGCAAACTACCGATAGTTTCTTGCTAAATATGTTGTCAACATTACCTATAATCATTTTGAACCGGAATTTCAACAAATTTTTTTTTTCGATTTTCTGCGAAAATCCCTGATGGTTAGCCTTACTGATTTTGAACGGATAAAATTTAATGTCACGGATTCCGTATGTATCGATTATTTTGGGTTATTGATGTCATTTTGAGTAGGGCTGAGTTGAATTTGGAGCAATATGTCGCCCAATTCGCTTGCAATCCATGATCGATTAAAAATATGACCGAGTTTCAAAATTCGATTTTTACAAAATCCAGGCTTTTCACGGGCAAACTACCGATAGTTTCTTGCTAAATATGTTGTCAACATTACCGGAATTTCAACAAAAAATTTTTTTCGATTTTTTGCGAAAACCCCTGATGATTAGCCTTACTGATTTTGAACGGATAAAATTTAATGTCACGGATTCCGTATGTATCGATTATTTTGGGTTATTGATGTCATTTTGAGTAGGGCTGAGTTGAATTTGGAGCAATATGTCGCCCAATTCGCTAGCAATCCATGATCGATTAAAAATATGACCGAGTTTCAAAATTCGATTTTTACAAAATCCAGGCTTTTCACGGGCAAACTACCGATAGTTTCTTGCTAAATATGTTGTCAACATTACCTATAATCATTTTGAACCGGAATTTCAACAAAAAATTTTGTTCGATTTTTTGCGAAAACCCCTGATGTCAGCCTTACTGATTTTGAACTGATAAAATTTAATGTCACGGATTCCGTATGTATCGATTATTTTGGGTTATTGATGTCATTTTGAGTAGGGCTGAGTTGAATTTGGAGCAATATGTCGCCTAATTCGCTTGCAATCCATGATCGATTAAAAATATGACCGAGTTTCAAAATTCGATTTTTACAAAATCCAGGCTTTTCACGGGCAAACTACCGATAGTTTCTTGCTAAATATGTTGTCAACATTACCTATAATCATTTTGAACCGGAATTTTAACAAAATTTTTTTTTCGATTTTTTGCGAAAATCCCTGATGGTTAGCCTTACTGATTTTGAACGGATAAAATTTAATGTCACGGATTCCGTATGTATCGATTATTTTGGGTTATTGATGTCATTTTGAGTAGGGCTGAGTTGAATTTGGAGCAATATGTCGTCTAATTCGCTTGCAATCCATGATCGATTAAAATCCAGGCTTTTCACGGGCAAACTACCGATAGTTTCTTGCTAAATATGTTGTCAACATTACCTATAATCATTTTGAACCGGAATTTCAACAAAAAATTTTGTTCGATTTTTTGCGAAAACCCCTGATGTCAGCCTTACTGATTTTGAACTGATAAAATTTAATGTCACGGATTCCGTATGTATCGATTATTTTGGGTTATTGATGTCATTTTGAGTAGGGCTGAGTTGAATTTGGAGCAATATGTCCCCTAATTCGCTTGCAATCCATGATCGATTAAAAATATGACCGAGTTTCAAAATTCGATTTTTACAAAATCCAGGCTTTTCACGGGCAAACTACCGATAGTTTCTTGCTAAATATGTTGTCAACATTACCTATAATCATTTTGAACCGGAATTTTAACAAAATTTTTTTTTCGATTTTTTGCGAAAATCCCTGATGTCAGCCTTACTGATTTTGAACGGATAAAATTTAATGTCACGGATTCCGTATGTATCGATTATTTTGGGTTATTGATGTCATTTTGAGTAGGGCTGAGTTGAATTTGGAGCAATATGTCGCCTAATTCGCTTGCAATCCATGATCGATTAAAAATATGACCGAGTTTCAAAATTCGATTTTTACAAAATCCAGGCTTTTCACGGGCAAACTACCGATAGTTTCTTGCTAAATATGTTGTCAACATTACCTATAATCATTTTGAACCGGAATTTTAACAAAATTTTTTTTTCGATTTTTTGCGAAAACCCCTGATGTCAGCCTTACTGATTTTGAACGGATAAAATTTAATGTCACGGATTCCGTATGTATCGATTATTTTGGGTTATTGATGTCATTTTGAGTAGGGCTGAGTTGAATTTGGAGCAATATGTCGTCTAATTCGCTTGCAATCCATGATCGATTAAAATCCAGGCTTTTCACGGGCAAACTACCGATAGTTTCTTGCTAAATATGTTGTCAACATTACCTATTATCATTTTGAACCGGAATTTCAACAAATTTTTTTTTTCGATTTTTTGCGAAAATCCCTGATGGTTAGCCTTACTGATTTTGAACGGATAAAATTTAATGTCACGGATTCCGTATGTATCGATTATTTTGGGTTATTGATGTCATTTTGAGTAGGGCTGAGTTGAATTTGGAGCAATATGTCGTCTAATTCGCTTGCAATCCATGATCGATTAAAATCCAGGCTTTTCACGGGCAAACTACCGATAGTTTCTTGCTAAATATGTTGTCAACATTACCTATTATCATTTTGAACCGGAATTTCAACAAAAATTTTTTTTCGATTTTTTGCGAAAATCCCTGATGTTAGCCTTACTGATTTTGAACGGATAAAATTTAATGTCACGGATTCCGTATGTATCGATTATTTTGGGTTATTGATGTCATTTTGAGTAGGGCTGAGTTGAATTTGGAGCAATATGTCCCCTAATTCGCTTGCAATCCATGATCGATTAAAAATATGACCGAGTTTCAAAATTCGATTTTTACAAAATCCAGGCTTTTCACGGGCAAACTACCGATAGTTTCTTGCTAAATATGTTGTCAACATTACCTATAATCATTTTGAACCGGAATTTCAACAAAAATTTTTTTTCGATTTTTTGCGAAAATCCCTGATGGTTAGTTAGCCTTACTGATTTTGAACGGATAAAATTTAATGTCACGGATTCCGTATGTATCGATTATTTTGGGTTATTGATGTCATTTTGAGTAGGGCTGAGTTGAATTTGGAGCAATATGTCGTCTAATTCGCTTGCAATCCATGATCGATTAAAAATATGACCGAGTTTCAAAATTCGATTTTTACAAAATCCAGGCTTTTCACGGGCAAACTACCGATAGTTTCTTGCTAAATATGTTGTCAACATTACCTATAATCATTTTGAACCGGAATTTTAACAAAATTTTTTTTTCGATTTTTTGCGAAAATCCCTGATGGGTAAGCCTTACTGATTTTGAACGGATAAAATTTAATGTCACGGATTCCGTATGTATCGATTATTTTGGGTTATTGATGTCATTTTGAGTAGGGCTGAGTTGAATTTGGAGCAATATGTCGTCTAATTCGCTTGCAATCCATGATCGATTAAAATCCAGGCTTTTCACGGGCAAACTACCGATAGTTTCTTGCTAAATATGTTGTCAACATTACCTATTATCATTTTGAACCGGAATTTCAACAAAAATTTTTTTTCGATTTTTTGCGAAAATCCCTGATGATTAGCCTTACTGATTTTGAACGGATAAAATTTAATGTCACGGATTCCGTATGTATCGATTATTTTGGGTTATTGATGTCATTTTGAGTAGGGCTGAGTTGAATTTGGAGCAATATGTCGTCTAATTCGCTTGCAATCCATGATCGATTAAAAATATGACCGAGTTTCAAAATTCGATTTTTACAAAATCCAGGCTTTTCACGGGCAAACTACCGATAGTTTCTTGCTAAATATGTTGTCAACATTACCTATAATCATTTTGAACCGGAATTTCAACAAAATTTTTTTTTCGATTTTTTGCGAAAACCCCTGATGTTAGCCTTACTGATTTTGAACGGATAAAATTTAATGTCACGGATTCCGTATGTATCGATTATTTTGGGTTATTGATGTCATTTTGAGTAGGGCTGAGTTGAATTTGGAGCAATATGTCCCCTAATTCGCTTGCAATCCATGATCGATTAAAAATATGACCGAGTTTCAAAATTCGATTTTTACAAAATCCAGGCTTTTCACGGGCAAACTACCGATAGTTTCTTGCTAAATATGTTGTCAACATTACCTATAATCATTTTGAACCGGAATTTCAACAAAATTTTTTTTTCGATTTTTTGCGAATATCCCTGATGGTTAGCCTTACTAATTTTGAACTGATAAAATTTAATGTCACGGATTCCGTATGTATCGATTATTTTGGGTTATTGATGTCATTTTGAGTAGGGCTGAGTTGAATTTGGAGCAATATGTCGCCTAATTCGCTTGCAATCCATGATCGATTAAAAATATGACCGAGTTTCAAAATTCGATTTTTACAAAATCCAGGCTTTTCACGGGCAAACTACCGATAGTTTCTTGCTAAATATGTTGTCAACATTACCTATAATCATTTTGAACCGGAATTTCAACAAAATTTTTTTTTCGATTTTTTGCGAAAACCCCTGATGGTTAGCCTTACTGATTTTGAACGGATAAAATTTAATGTCACGGATTCCGTATGTATCGATTATTTTGGGTTATTGATGTCATTTTGAGTAGGGCTGAGTTGAATTTGGAGCAATATGTCGCCCAATTCGCTTGCAATCCATGATCGATTAAAAATATGACCGAGTTTAAAAATTCGATTTTTACAAAATCCAGGCTTTTCACGGGCAAACTACCGATAGTTTCTTGCTAAATATGTTGTCAACATTACCTATAATCATTTTGAACCGGAATTTCACCAAAATTTTTTTTTCGATTTTTTGCGAAAATCCCTGATGGTTAGTTAGCCTTACTGATTTGAACGGATAAAATTTAATGTCACGGATTCCGTATGTATCGATTATTTTGGGTTATTGATGTCATTTTGAGTAGGGCTGAGTTGAATTTGGAGCAATATGTCGCCCAATTCGCTTGCAATTCATGATCGATTAAAAATATGACCGAGTTTCAAAATTCGATTTTTACAAAATCCAGGCTTTTCATGGGCAAACTATCGATAGTTTCTTGCTAAATATGTTGTCAACATTACCTATAATCATTTTGAACCGGAATTTCAACAAAAAATTTTTTTCGATTTTTTGCGAAAATCCCTGATGTTAGCCTTACTGATTTTGAACGGATAAAATTTAATGTCACGGATTCCGTATGTATCGATTATTTTGGGTTATTGATGTCATTTTGAGTAGGGCTGAGTTGAATTTGGAGCAATATGTCGTCTAATTCGCTTGCAATCCATGATCGATTAAAAATATGACCGAGTTTCAAAATTCGATTTTTACAAAATCCAGGCTTTTCACGGGCAAACTACCGATAGTTTCTTGCTAAATATGTTGTCAACATTACCTATAATCATTTTGAACCGGAATTTCAACAAAATTTTTTTTTCGATTTTTTGCGAAAATCCCTGATGGTTAGCCTTACTGATTTTGAACGGATAAAATTTAATGTCACGGATTCCGTATGTATCGATTATTTTGGGTTATTGATGTCATTTTGAGTAGGGCTGAGTTGAATTTGGAGCAATATGTCGCCCAATTCGCTTGCAATCCATGATCGATTAAAAATATGACCGAGTTTCAAAATTCGATTTTTACAAAATCCAGGCTTTTCACGGGCAAACTACCGATAGTTTCTTGCTAAATATGTTGTCAACATTACCTATAATCATTTTGAACCGGAATTTCAACAAAAATTTTTTTTCGATTTTTTGCGAAAATCCCTGATGTTAGCCTTACTGATTTTGAACGGATAAAATTTAATGTCACGGATTCCGTATGTATCGATTATTTTGGGTTATTGATGTCATTTTGAGTAGGGCTGAGTTGAATTTGGAGCAATATGTCGTCTAATTCGCTTGCAATCCATGATCGATTAAAAATATGACCGAGTTTCAAAATTCGATTTTTACAAAATCCAGGCTTTTCACGGGCAAACTACCGATAGTTTCTTGCTAACGATGTTGTCAACATTACCTATAATCATTTTGAACCGGAATTTCAACAAAATTTTTTTTTCGATTTTTTGCGAAAATCCCTGATGGTTAGCCTTACTGATTTTGAACGGATAAAATTTATTGTCACGGATTCCGTATGTATCGATTATTTTGGGTTATTGATGTCATTTTGAGTAGGGCTGAGTTGAATTTGGAGCAATATGTCGCCCAATTCGCTTGCAATCCATGATCGATTAAAAATATGACCGAGTTTCAAAATTCGATTTTTAGAAAATCCAGGCTTTTCACGGGCAAACTACCGATAGTTTCTTGCTAAATATGTTGTCAACATTACCTATAATCATTTTGAACCGGAATTTCAACAAAATTTTTTTTTCGATTTTTTGCGAAAATCCCTGATGGTTAGCCTTACTGATTTTGAACGGATAAATTTTAATGTCACGGATTCCGTATGTATCGATTATTTTGGGTTATTGATGTCATTTTGAGTAGGGCTGAGTTGAATTTGGAGCAATATGTCGTCTAATTCGCTTGCAATCCATGATCGATTAAAAATATGACCGAGTTTCAAAATTCGATTTTTACAAAATCCAGGCTTTTCACGGGCAAACTACCGATAGTTTCTTGCTAAATATGTTGTCAACATTACCTATAATCATTTTGAACCGGAATTTCAACAAAAATTTTTTTTCGATTTTTTGCGAAAATCCCTGATGGTGTTAGCCTTACTGATTTTGAACGGATAAAATTTAATGTCACGGATTCCGTATGTATCGATTATTTTGGGTTATTGATGTCATTTTGAGTAGGGCTGAGTTGAATTTGGAGCAATATGTCGCCCAATTCGCTTGCAATCCATGATCGATTAAAAATATGACCGAGTTTCAAAATTCGATTTTTAGAAAATCCAGGCTTTTCACGGGCAAACTACCGATAGTTTCTTGCTAAATATGTTGTCAACATTACCTATAATCATTTTGAACCGGAATTTCAACAAAAATTTTTTTTCGATTTTTTGCGAAAATCCCTGATGTTAGCCTTACTGATTTTGAACGGATAAAATTTAATGTCACGGATTCCGTATGTATCGATTATTTTGGGTTATTGATGTCATTTTGAGTAGGGCTGAGTTGAATTTGGAGCAATATGTCGCCCAATTCGCTTGCAATCCATGATCGATTAAAAATATGACCGAGTTTCAAAATTCGATTTTTACAAAATCCAGGCTTTTCACGGGCAAACTACCGATAGTTTCTTGCTAAATATGTTGTCAACATTACCTATAATCATTTTGAACCGGAATTTCAACAAAATTTTTTTTTCGATTTTTTGCGAAAATCCCTGATGGTTAGCCTTACTGATTTTGAACGGATAAAATTTATTGTCACGGATTCCGTATGTATCGATTATTTTGGGTTATTGATGTCATTTTGAGTAGGGCTGAGTTGAATTTGGAGCAATATGTCGCCCAATTCGCTTGCAATCCATGATCGATTAAAAATATGACCGAGTTTCAAAATTCGATTTTTAGAAAATCCAGGCTTTTCACGGGCAAACTACCGATAGTTTCTTGCTAAATATGTTGTCAACATTACCTATAATCATTTTGAACCGGAATTTCAACAAAATTTTTTTTTCGATTTTTTGCGAAAATCCCTGATGTTAGCCTTACTGATTTTGAACGGATAAAATTTAATGTCACGGATTCCGTATGTATCGATTATTTTGGGTTATTGATGTCATTTTGAGTAGGGCTGAGTTGAATTTGGAGCAATATGTCGTCTAATTCGCTTGCAATCCATGATCGATTAAAAATATGACCGAGTTTCAAAATTCGATTTTTACAAAATCCAGGCTTTTCACGGGCAAACTACCGATAGTTTCTTGCTAAATATGTTGTCAACATTACCTATAATCATTTTGAACCGGAATTTCAACAAAATTTTTTTTTCGATTTTTTGCGAAAATCCCTGATGTGTTAGCCTTACTGATTTTGAACGGATAAAATTTAATGTCACGGATTCCGTATGTATCGATTATTTTGGGTTATTGATGTCATTTTGAGTAGGGCTGAGTTGAATTTGGAGCAATATGTCGCCCAATTCGCTTGCAATCCATGATCGATTAAAAATATGACCGAGTTTCAAAATTCGATTTTTACAAAATCCAGGCTTTTAACGGGCAAACTACCGATAGTTTCTTGCTAAATATGTTGTCAACATTACCTATAATCATTTTGAACCGGAATTTCAACAAAAATTTTTTTTCGATTTTTTGCGAAAATCCCTGATGGTTAGCCTTACTGATTTTGAACGGATGAAATTTAATGTCACGGATTCATTTTGAGTAGGGCTGAGTTGAATTTGGAGCAATATGTAGCCCAATTCGCTTGCAATCCATGATCGATTAAAAATATGACCGAGTTTCAAAATTCGATTTTTACAAAATCCAGGCTTTTCATGGGCAAACTATCGATAGTTTCTTGCTAAATATGTTGTCAACATTACCTATAATCATTTTGAACCGGAATTTCAACAAAAATTTTTTTTCGATTTTTTGCGAAAATCCCTGATGTTAGCCTTACTGATTTTGAACGGATAAAATTTAATGTCACGGATTCCGTATGTATCGATTATTTTGGGTTATTGATGTCATTTTGAGTAGGGCTGAGTTGAATTTGGAGCAATATGTCGTCTAATTCGCTTGCAATCCATGATCGATTAAAAATATGACCGAGTTTCAAAATTCGATTTTTAGAAAATCCAGGCTTTTCACGGGCAAACTACCGATAGTTTCTTGCTAAATATGTTGTCAACATTACCTATAATCATTTTGAACCGGAATTTCAACAAATTTTTTTTCTTCGGTTTTTTGCGAAAATCCCTGATGGTTAGCCTTACTGATTTTGAACGGATAAAATTTAATGTCACGGATTCCGTATGTATCGATTATTTTGGGTTATTGATGTCATTTTGAGTAGGGCTGAGTTGAATTTGGAGCAATATGTCGCCCAATTCGCTTGCAATCCATGATCGATTAAAAATATGACCGAGTTTCAAAATTCGATTTTTAGAAAATCCAGGCTTTTCACGGGCAAACTACCGATAGTTTCTTGCTAAATATGTTGTCAACATTACCTATAATCATTTTGAACCGGAATTTCAACAAAAATTTTTTTTCGATTTTTTGCGAAAATCCCTGATGGTTAGCCTTACTGATTTTGAACGGATAAAATTTAATGTCACGGATTCCGTATGTATCGATTATTTTGGGTTATTGATGTCATTTTGAGTAGGGCTGAGTTGAATTTGGAGCAATATGTCGCCCAATTCGCTTGCAATCCATGATCGATTAAAAATATGACCGAGTTTCAAAATTCGATTTTTACAAAATCCAGGCTTTTCACGGGCAAACTACCGATAGTTTCTTGCTAAATATGTTGTCAACATTACCTATAATCATTTTGAACCGGAATTTCAACAAAATTTTTTTTTCGATTTTTTGCGAAAATCCCTGATGGTTAGCCTTACTGATTTTGAACGGATAAAATTTATTGTCACGGATTCCGTATGTATCGATTATTTTGGGTTATTGATGTCATTTTGAGTAGGGCTGAGTTGAATTTGGAGCAATATGTCGCCCAATTCGCTTGCAATCCATGATCGATTAAAAATATGACCGAGTTTCAAAATTCGATTTTTACAAAATCCAGGCTTTTCACGGGCAAACTACCGATAGTTTCTTGCTAAATATGTTGTCAACATTACCTATAATCATTTTGAACCGGAATTTCAACAAAAATTTTTTTTCGATTTTTTGCGAAAATCCCTGATGGTTAGCCTTACTGATTTTGAACGGATGAAATTTAATGTCACGGATTCATTTTGAGTAGGGCTGAGTTGAATTTGGAGCAATATGTCGCCCAATTCGCTTGCAATCCATGATCGATTAAAAATATGACCGAGTTTCAAAATTCGATTTTTACAAAATCCAGGCTTTTCATGGGCAAACTACCGATAGTTTCTTGCTAAATATGTTGTCAACATTACCTATAATCATTTTGAACCGGAATTTCAACAAAAATTTTTTTTCGATTTTTTGCGAAAATCCCTGATGTTAGCCTTACTGATTTTGAACGGATAAAATTTAATGTCACGGATTCCGTATGTATCGATTATTTTGGGTTATTGATGTCATTTTGAGTAGGGCTGAGTTGAATTTGGAGCAATATGTCGTCTAATTCGCTTGCAATCCATGATCGATTAAAAATATGACCGAGTTTCAAAATTCGATTTTTAGAAAATCCAGGCTTTTCACGGGCAAACTACCGATAGTTTCTTGCTAAATATGTTGTCAACATTACCTATAATCATTTTGAACCGGAATTTCAACAAAAATTTTTTTTCGATTTTTTGCGAAAATCCCTGATGGTTGTTAGCCTTACTGATTTTGAACGGATGAAATTTAATGTCACGGATTCATTTTGAGTAGGGCTGAGTTGAATTTGGAGCAATATGTCGTCTAATTCGCTTGCAATCCATGATCGATTAAAAATATGACCGAGTTTCAAAATTCGATTTTTAGAAAATCCAGGCTTTTCACGGGCAAACTACCGATAGTTTCTTGCTAAATATGTTGTCAACATTACCTATAATCATTTTGAACCGGAATTTCAACAAAATTTTTTTTTCGATTTTTTGCGAAAATCCCTGATGTTAGCCTTACTGATTTTGAACGGATAAAATTTAATGTCACGGATTCCGTATGTATCGATTATTTTGGGTTATTGATGTCATTTTGAGTAGGGCTGAGTTGAATTTGGAGCAATATGTCGTCTAATTCGCTTGCAATCCATGATCGATTAAAAATATGACCGAGTTTCAAAATTCGATTTTTACAAAATCCAGGCTTTTCACGGGCAAACTACCGATAGTTTCTTGCTAAATATGTTGTCAACATTACCTATAATCATTTTGAACCGGAATTTCAACAAATTTTTTTTTTCGGTTTTTTGCGAAAATCCCTGATGGTTAGCCTTACTGATTTTGAACGGATAAAATTTAATGTCACGGATTCCGTATGTATCGATTATTTTGGGTTATTGATGTCATTTTGAGTAGGGCTGAGTTGAATTTGGAGCAATATGTCGCCCAATTCGCTTGCAATCCATGATCGATTAAAAATATGACCGAGTTTCAAAATTCGATTTTTACAAAATCCAGGCTTTTCATGGGCAAACTATCGATAGTTTCTTGCTAAATATGTTGTCAACATTACCTATAATCATTTTGAACCGGAATTTCAACAAAAAATTTTTTTCGATTTTTTGCGAAAATCCCTGATGTTAGCCTTACTGATTTTGAACGGATAAAATTTAATGTCACGGATTCCGTATGTATCGATTATTTTGGGTTATTGATGTCATTTTGAGTAGGGCTGAGTTGAATTTGGAGCAATATGTCGTCTAATTCGCTTGCAATCCATGATCGATTAAAAATATGACCGAGTTTCAAAATTCGATTTTTACAAAATCCAGGCTTTTCACGGGCAAACTACCGATAGTTTCTTGCTAAATATGTTGTCAACATTACCTATAATCATTTTGAACCGGAATTTCAACAAATTTTTTTTTTCGGTTTTTTGCGAAAATCCCTGATGGTTAGCCTTACTGATTTTGAACGGATAAAATTTAATGTCACGGATTCCGTATGTATCGATTATTTTGGGTTATTGATGTCATTTTGAGTAGGGCTGAGTTGAATTTGGAGCAATATGTCGCCCAATTCGCTTGCAATCCATGATCGATTAAAAATATGACCGAGTTTCAAAATTCGATTTTTACAAAATCCAGGCTTTTCACGGGCAAACTACCGATAGTTTCTTGCTAAATATGTTGTCAACATTACCTATAATCATTTTGAACCGGAATTTCAACAAATTTTTTTTTTCGGTTTTTTGCGAAAATCCCTGATGGTTAGCCTTACTGATTTTGAACGGATAAAATTTAATGTCACGGATTCCGTATGTATCGATTATTTTGGGTTATTGATGTCATTTTGAGTAGGGCTGAGTTGAATTTGGAGCAATATGTCGCCCAATTCGCTTGCAATCCATGATCGATTAAAAATATGACCGAGTTTCAAAATTCGATTTTTACAAAATCCAGGCTTTTCATGGGCAAACTATCGATAGTTTCTTGCTAAATATGTTGTCAACATTACCTATAATCATTTTGAACCGGAATTTCAACAAAAATTTTTTTTCGATTTTTTGCGAAAATCCCTGATGTTAGCCTTACTGATTTTGAACGGATAAAATTTAATGTCACGGATTCCGTATGTATCGATTATTTTGGGTTATTGATGTCATTTTGAGTAGGGCTGAGTTGAATTTGGAGCAATATGTCGTCTAATTCGCTTGCAATCCATGATCGATTAAAAATATGACCGAGTTTCAAAATTCGATTTTTACAAAATCCAGGCTTTTCACGGGCAAACTACCGATAGTTTCTTGCTAAATATGTTGTCAACATTACCTATAATCATTTTGAACCGGAATTTCAACAAATTTTTTTTTTCGGTTTTTTGCGAAAATCCCTGATGGTTAGCCTTACTGATTTTGAACGGATAAAATTTAATGTCACGGATTCCGTATGTATCGATTATTTTGGGTTATTGATGTCATTTTGAGTAGGGCTGAGTTGAATTTGGAGCAATATGTCGCCCAATTCGCTTGCAATCCATGATCGATTAAAAATATGACCGAGTTTCAAAATTCGATTTTTACAAAATCCAGGCTTTTCACGGGCAAACTACCGATAGTTTCTTGCTAAATATGTTGTCAACATTACCTATAATCATTTTGAACCGGAATTTCAACAAATTTTTTTTTTCGGTTTTTTGCGAAAATCCCTGATGGTTAGCCTTACTGATTTTGAACGGATAAAATTTAATGTCACGGATTCCGTATGTATCGATTATTTTGGGTTATTGATGTCATTTTGAGTAGGGCTGAGTTGAATTTGGAGCAATATGTCGCCCAATTCGCTTGCAATCCATGATCGATTAAAAATATGACCGAGTTTCAAAATTCGATTTTTACAAAATCCAGGCTTTTCATGGGCAAACTATCGATAGTTTCTTGCTAAATATGTTGTCAACATTACCTATAATCATTTTGAACCGGAATTTCAACAAAAATTTTTTTTCGATTTTTTGCGAAAATCCCTGATGTTAGCCTTACTGATTTTGAACGGATAAAATTTAATGTCACGGATTCCGTATGTATCGATTATTTTGGGTTATTGATGTCATTTTGAGTAGGGCTGAGTTGAATTTGGAGCAATATGTCGTCTAATTCGCTTGCAATCCATGATCGATTAAAAATATGACCGAGTTTCAAAATTCGATTTTTAGAAAATCCAGGCTTTTCACGGGCAAACTACCGATAGTTTCTTGCTAAATATGTTGTCAACATTACCTATAATCATTTTGAACCGGAATTTCAACAAAATTTTTTTTTCGATTTTTTGCGAAAATCCCTGATGGTTAGCCTTACTGATTTTGAACGGATGAAATTTAATGTCACGGATTCATTTTGAGTAGGGCTGAGTTGAATTTGGAGCAATATGTCGTCTAATTCGCTTGCAATCCATGATCGATTAAAAATATGACCGAGTTTCAAAATTCGATTTTTAGAAAATCCAGGCTTTTCACGGGCAAACTACCGATAGTTTCTTGCTAAATATGTTGTCAACATTACCTATAATCATTTTGAACCGGAATTTCAACAAAATTTTTTTTTCGATTTTTTGCGAAAATCCCTGATGTTAGCCTTACTGATTTTGAACGGATAAAATTTAATGTCACGGATTCCGTATGTATCGATTATTTTGGGTTATTGATGTCATTTTGAGTAGGGCTGAGTTGAATTTGGAGCAATATGTCGCCCAATTCGCTTGCAATCCATGATCGATTAAAAATATGACCGAGTTTCAAAATTCGATTTTTACAAAATCCAGGCTTTTCACGGGCAAACTACCGATAGTTTCTTGCTAAATATGTTGTCAACATTACCTATAATCATTTTGAACCGGAATTTCAACAAAATTTTTTTTTCGATTTTTTGCGAAAATCCCTGATGTTAGCCTTACTGATTTTGAACGGATAAAATTTAATGTCACGGATTCCGTATGTATCGATTATTTTGGGTTATTGATGTCATTTTGAGTAGGGCTGAGTTGAATTTGGAGCAATATGTCGTCTAATTCGCTTGCAATCCATGATCGATTAAAAATATGACCGAGTTTCAAAATTCGATTTTTACAAAATCCAGGCTTTTCACGGGCAAACTACCGATAGTTTCTTGCTAAATATGTTGTCAACATTACCTATAATCATTTTGAACCGGAATTTCAACAAATTTTTTTTTTCGGTTTTTTGCGAAAATCCCTGATGGTTAGCCTTACTGATTTTGAACGGATAAAATTTAATGTCACGGATTCCGTATGTATCGATTATTTTGGGTTATTGATGTCATTTTGAGTAGGGCTGAGTTGAATTTGGAGCAATATGTCGCCCAATTCGCTTGCAATCCATGATCGATTAAAAATATGACCGAGTTTCAAAATTCGATTTTTACAAAATCCAGGCTTTTCACGGGCAAACTACCGATAGTTTCTTGCTAAATATGTTGTCAACATTACCTATAATCATTTTGAACCGGAATTTCAACAAATTTTTTTTTTCGGTTTTTTGCGAAAATCCCTGATGGTTAGCCTTACTGATTTTGAACGGATAAAATTTAATGTCACGGATTCCGTATGTATCGATTATTTTGGGTTATTGATGTCATTTTGAGTAGGGCTGAGTTGAATTTGGAGCAATATGTCGCCCAATTCGCTTGCAATCCATGATCGATTAAAAATATGACCGAGTTTCAAAATTCGATTTTTACAAAATCCAGGCTTTTCACGGGCAAACTACCGATAGTTTCTTGCTAAATATGTTGTCAACATTACCTATAATCATTTTGAACCGGAATTTCAACAAAAATTTTTTTTCGATTTTTTGCGAAAATCCCTGATGGTTAGCCTTACTGATTTTGAACGGATGAAATTTAATGTCACGGATTCATTTTGAGTAGGGCTGAGTTGAATTTGGAGCAATATGTCGCCCAATTCGCTTGCAATCCATGATCGATTAAAAATATGACCGAGTTTCAAAATTCGATTTTTACAAAATCCAGGCTTTTCACGGGCAAACTACCGATAGTTTCTTGCTAAATATGTTGTCAACATTACCTATAATCATTTTGAACCGGAATTTCAACAAATTTTTTTTTTCGGTTTTTTGCGAAAATCCCTGATGGTTAGCGTTACTGATTTTGAACGGATAAAATTTAATGTCACGGATTCCGTATGTATCGATTATTTTGGGTTATTGATGTCATTTTGAGTAGGGCTGAGTTGAATTTGGAGCAATATGTCGTCTAATTCGCTTGCAATCCATGATCGATTAAAAATATGACCGAGTTTCAAAATTCGATTTTTACAAAATCCAGGCTTTTCACGGGCAAACTACCGATAGTTTCTTGCTAAATATGTTGTCAACATTACCTATAATCATTTTGAACCGGAATTTCAACAAATTTTTTTTTTCGGTTTTTTGCGAAAATCCCTGATGGTTAGCCTTACTGATTTTGAACGGATAAAATTTAATGTCACGGATTCCGTATGTATCGATTATTTTGGGTTATTGATGTCATTTTGAGTAGGGCTGAGTTGAATTTGGAGCAATATGTCGCCCAATTCGCTTGCAATCCATGATCGATTAAAAATATGACCGAGTTTCAAAATTCGATTTTTACAAAATCCAGGCTTTTCACGGGCAAACTACCGATAGTTTCTTGCTAAATATGTTGTCAACATTACCTATAATCATTTTGAACCGGAATTTCAACAAAAATTTTTTTTCGATTTTTTGCGAAAATCCCTGATGGTTAGCCTTACTGATTTTGAACGGATAAAATTTAATGTCACGGATTCCGTATGTATCGATTATTTTGGGTTATTGATGTCATTTTGAGTAGGGCTGAGTTGAATTTGGAGCAATATGTCGTCCAATTCGCTTGCAATCCATGATCGATTAAAAATATGACCGAGTTTCAAAATTCGATTTTTACAAAATCCAGGCTTTTCACGGGCAAACTACCGATAGTTTCTTGCTAAATATGTTGTCAACATTACCTATAATCATTTTGAACCGGAATTTCAACAAAATTTTTTTTTCGATTTTTTGCGAAAATCCCTGATGGTTAGCCTTACTGATTTTGAACGGATAAAATTTAATGTCACGGATTCCGTATGTATCGATTATTTTGGGTTATTGATGTCATTTTGAGTAGGGCTGAGTTGAATTTGGAGCAATATGTCGCCCAATTCGCTTGCAATCCATGATCGATTAAAAATATGACCGAGTTTCAAAATTCGATTTTTACAAAATCCAGGCTTTTCATGGGCAAACTATCGATAGTTTCTTGCTAAATATGTTGTCAACATTACCTATAATCATTTTGAACCGGAATTTCAACAAATTTTTTTTTCGATTTTTTGCGAAAATCCCTGATGGTTAGCCTTACTGATTTTGAACGGATAAAATTTAATGTCACGGATTCCGTATGTATCGATTATTTTGGGTTATTGATGTCATTTTGAGTAGGGCTGAGTTGAATTTGGAGCAATATGTCGTCTAATTCGCTTGCAATCCATGATCGATTAAAAATATGACCGAGTTTCAAAATTCGATTTTTACAAAATCCAGGCTTTTCACGGGCAAACTACCGATAGTTTCTTGCTAAATATGTTGTGAACATTACCTATAATCATTTTGAACCGGAATTTCAACAAAAATTTTTTTTCGATTTTTTGCGAAAATCCCTGATGGTGCCTTACTGATTTTGAACGGATAAAATTGAATGTCACGGATTCCGTATGTATCGATTATTTTGGGTTATTGATGTCATTTTGAGTAGGGCTGAGTTGAATTTGGAGCAATATGTCGCCCAATTCGCTTGCAATCCATGATCGATTAAAAATATGACCGAGTTTCAAAATTCGATTTTTACAAAATCCAGGCTTTTCACGGGCAAACTACCGATAGTTTCTTGCTAAATATGTTGTCAACATTACCTATAATCATTTTGAACCGGAATTTCAACACAATTTTTTTTTCGATTTTTTGCGAAAATCACTGATGGTTGCCTTACTGATTTTGAACGGATAAAATTTAATGTCACGGATTCCGTATGTATCGATTATTTTGGGTTATTGATGTCATTTTGAGTAGGGCTGAGTTGAATTTGGAGCAATATGTCGCCTAATTCGCTTGCAATCCATGATCGATTAAAAATATGACCGAGTTTCAAAATTCGATTTTTACAAAATCCAGGCTTTTCACGGGCAAACTACCGATAGTTTCTTATAATCATTTTGAACCGGAATTTCAACAAAAAATTTTTTTCGATTTTTTGCGAAAATCCCTGATGGCCTTACTGATTTTGAACGGATAAAATTGAATGTCACGGATTCCGTATGTTTCGATTATTTTGGGTTATTGATGTCATTTTGAGTAGGGCTGAGTTGAATTTGGAGCAATATGTCGTCTAATTCGCTTGCAATCCATGATCGATTAAAAATATGACCGAGTTTCAAAATTCGATTTTTACAAAATCCAGGCTTTTCACGGGCAAACTACCAATAGTTTCTTGCTAAATATGTTGTCAACATTACCTATAATCATTTTGAACCGGAATTTCAACAAAAAATTTTTTTCGATTTTTTGCGAAAATCCCTGATGGTTAGCCTTACTGATTTGGAACGGATAAAATTTAATGTCACGGATTCCGTATGTATCGATTATTTTGGGTTATTGATGTCATTTTGAGTAGGGCTGAGTTGAATTTGGAGCAATATGTCGCCCAATTCGCTTGCAATCCATGATCGATTAAAAATATGACCGAGTTTCAAAATTCGATTTTTACAAAATCCAGGCTTTTCACGGGCAAACTACCGATAGTTTCTTGCTAAATATGTTGTCAACATTACCTATAATCATTTTGAACGTTAGCCTTACTGATTTTGAACGGATAAAATTTAATGTCACGGATTCCGTATGTATCGATTATTTTGGGTTATTGATGTCATTTTGAGTAGGGCTGAGTTGAATTTGGAGCAATATGTCGCCCAATTCGCTTGCAATCCATGATCGATTAAAAATATGACCGAGTTTCAAAATTCGATTTTTACAAAATCCAGGCTTTTCACGGGCAAACTACCGATAGTTTCTTGCTAAATATGTTGTCAACATTACCTATAATCATTTTGAACCGGAATTTCAACACAATTTTTTTTTCGATTTTTTGCGAAAATCACTGATGGTTGCCTTACTGATTTTGAACGGATAAAATTTAATGTCACGGATTCCGTATGTATCGATTATTTTGGGTTATTGATGTCATTTTGAGTAGGGCTGAGTTGAATTTGGAGCAATATGTCGCCTAATTCGCTTGCAATCCATGATCGATTAAAAATATGACCGAGTTTCAAAATTCGATTTTTACAAAATCCAGGCTTTTCACGGGCAAACTACCGATAGTTTCTTATAATCATTTTGAACCGGAATTTCAACAAAATTTTTTTTTCGATTTTTTGCGAAAATCCCTGATGGCCTTACTGATTTTGAACGGATAAAATTGAATGTCACGGATTCCGTATGTTTCGATTATTTTGGGTTATTGATGTCATTTTGAGTAGGGCTGAGTTGAATTTGGAGCAATATGTCGTCTAATTCGCTTGCAATCCATGATCGATTAAAAATATGACCGAGTTTCAAAATTCGATTTTTACAAAATCCAGGCTTTTCACGGGCAAACTACCGATAGTTTCTTGCTAAATATGTTGTGAACATTACCTATAATCATTTTGAACCGGAATTTCAACAAAATTTTTTTTTCGATTTTTTGCGAAAATCCCTGATGGTGCCTTACTGATTTTGCACGGATAAAATTTAATGTCACGGATTCCGTATGTATCGATTATTTTGGGTTATTGATGTCATTTTGAGTAGGGCTGAGTTGAATTTGGAGCAATATGTCGCCCAATTCGCTTGCAATCCATGATCGATTAAAAATATGACCGAGTTTCAAAATTCGATTTTTACAAAATCCAGGCTTTTCACGGGCAAACTACCGATAGTTTCTTGCTAAATATGTTGTCAACATTACCTATAATCATTTTGAACCGGAATTTCAACACAATTTTTTTTTCGATTTTTTGCGAAAATCACTGATGGTTGCCTTACTGATTTTGAACGGATAAAATTTAATGTCACGGATTCCGTATGTATCGATTATTTTGGGTTATTGATGTCATTTTGAGTAGGGCTGAGTTGAATTTGGAGCAATATGTCGCCCAATTCGCTTGCAATCCATGATCGATTAAAAATATGACCGAGTTTCAAAATTCGATTTTTACAAAATCCAGGCTTTTCACGGGCAAACTACCGATAGTTTCTTGCTAAATATGTTGTCAACATTACCTATAATCATTTTGAACGTTAGCCTTACTGATTTTGAACGGATAAAATTTAATGTCACGGATTCCGTATGTATCGATTATTTTGGGTTATTGATGTCATTTTGAGTAGGGCTGAGTTGAATTTGGAGCAATATGTCGCCCAATTCGCTTGCAATCCATGATCGATTAAAAATATGACCGAGTTTCAAAATTCGATTTTTACAAAATCCAGGCTTTTCACGGGCAAACTACCGATAGTTTCTTGCTAAATATGTTGTCAACATTACCTATAATCATTTTGAACCGGAATTTCAACACAATTTT
Source organism: Nephrotoma guestfalica (assembly GCA_963691935.1). Classification (NCBI taxonomy): domain Eukaryota; kingdom Metazoa; phylum Arthropoda; class Insecta; order Diptera; family Tipulidae; genus Nephrotoma; species Nephrotoma guestfalica. The sequence goes on from OY829913.1 coordinate 98,414,888, forward strand.
TTTTTCGATTTTTTGCGAAAATCACTGATGGTTGCCTTACTGATTTTGAACGGATAAAATTTAATGTCACGGATTCCGTATGTATCGATTATTTTGGGTTATTGATGTCATTTTGAGTAGGGCTGAGTTGAATTTGGAGCAATATGTCGCCTAATTCGCTTGCAATCCATGATCGATTAAAAATATGACCGAGTTTCAAAATTCGATTTTTACAAAATCCAGGCTTTTCACGGGCAAACTACCGATAGTTTCTTATAATCATTTTGAACCGGAATTTCAACAAAATTTTTTTTTCGATTTTTTGCGAAAATCCCTGATGGCCTTACTGATTTTGAACGGATAAAATTGAATGTCACGGATTCCGTATGTTTCGATTATTTTGGGTTATTGATGTCATTTTGAGTAGGGCTGAGTTGAATTTGGAGCAATATGTCGTCTAATTCGCTTGCAATCCATGATCGATTAAAAATATGACCGAGTTTCAAAATTCGATTTTTACAAAATCCAGGCTTTTCACGGGCAAACTACCGATAGTTTCTTGCTAAATATGTTGTGAACATTACCTATAATCATTTTGAACCGGAATTTCAACAAAATTTTTTTTTCGATTTTTTGCGAAAATCCCTGATGGTGCCTTACTGATTTTGAACGGATAAAATTTAATGTCACGGATTCCGTATGTATCGATTATTTTGGGTTATTGATGTCATTTTGAGTAGGGCTGAGTTGAATTTGGAGCAATATGTCGCCCAATTCGCTTGCAATCCATGATCGATTAAAAATATGACCGAGTTTCAAAATTCGATTTTTACAAAATCCAGGCTTTTCACGGGCAAACTACCGATAGTTTCTTATAATCATTTTGAACCGGAATTTCAACAAAAATTTTTTTTCGATTTTTTGCGAAAATCCCTGATGGCCTTACTGATTTTGAACGGATAAAATTGAATGTCACGGATTCCGTATGTTTCGATTATTTTGGGTTATTGATGTCATTTTGAGTAGGGCTGAGTTGAATTTGGAGCAATATGTCGTCTAATTCGCTTGCAATCCATGATCGATTAAAAATATGACCGAGTTTCAAAATTCGATTTTTACAAAATCCAGGCTTTTCACGGGCAAACTACCGATAGTTTCTTATAATCATTTTGAACCGGAATTTCAACAAAAAATTTTTTTCGATTTTTTGCGAAAATCCCTGATGGCCTTACTGATTTTGAACGGATAAAATTGAATGTCACGGATTCCGTATGTTTCGATTATTTTGGGTTATTGATGTCATTTTGAGTAGGGCTGAGTTGAATTTGGAGCAATATGTCGTCTAATTCGCTTGCAATCCATGATCGATTAAAAATATGACCGAGTTTCAAAATTCGATTTTTACAAAATCCAGGCTTTTCACGGGCAAACTACCAATAGTTTCTTGCTAAATATGTTGTCAACATTACCTATAATCATTTTGAACCGGAATTTCAACAAAAATTTTTTTTCGATTTTTTGCGAAAATCCCTGATGGTTAGCCTTACTGATTTGGAACGGATAAAATTTAATGTCACGGATTCCGTATGTATCGATTATTTTGGGTTATTGATGTCATTTTGAGTAGGGCTGAGTTGAATTTGGAGCAATATGTCGCCCAATTCGCTTGCAATCCATGATCGATTAAAAATATGACCGAGTTTCAAAATTCGATTTTTACAAAATCCAGGCTTTTCACGGGCAAACTACCGATAGTTTCTTGCTAAATATGTTGTCAACATTACCTATAATCATTTTGAACGTTAGCCTTACTGATTTTGAACGGATAAAATTTAATGTCACGGATTCCGTATGTATCGATTATTTTGGGTTATTGATGTCATTTTGAGTAGGGCTGAGTTGAATTTGGAGCAATATGTCGCCCAATTCGCTTGCAATCCATGATCGATTAAAAATATGACCGAGTTTCAAAATTCGATTTTTACAAAATCCAGGCTTTTCACGGGCAAACTACCGATAGTTTCTTGCTAAATATGTTGTGAACATTACCTATAATCATTTTGAACCGGAATTTCAACAAAATTTTTTTTTCGATTTTTTGCGAAAATCCCTGATGGTGCCTTACTGATTTTGAACGGATAAAATTTAATGTCACGGATTCCGTATGTATCGATTATTTTGGGTTATTGATGTCATTTTGAGTAGGGCTGAGTTGAATTTGGAGCAATATGTCGCCCAATTCGCTTGCAATCCATGATCGATTAAAAATATGACCGAGTTTCAAAATTCGATTTTTACAAAATCCAGGCTTTTCACGGGCAAACTACCGATAGTTTCTTGCTAAATATGTTGTCAACATTACCTATAATCATTTTGAACCGGAATTTCAACACAATTTTTTTTTCGATTTTTTGCGAAAATCACTGATGGTTGCCTTACTGATTTTGAACGGATAAAATTTAATGTCACGGATTCCGTATGTATCGATTATTTTGGGTTATTGATGTCATTTTGAGTAGGGCTGAGTTGAATTTGGAGCAATATGTCGCCTAATTCGCTTGCAATCCATGATCGATTAAAAATATGACCGAGTTTCAAAATTCGATTTTTACAAAATCCAGGCTTTTCACGGGCAAACTACCGATAGTTTCTTATAATCATTTTGAACCGGAATTTCAACAAAATTTTTTTTTCGATTTTTTGCGAAAATCCCTGATGGCCTTACTGATTTTGAACGGATAAAATTGAATGTCACGGATTCCGTATGTTTCGATTATTTTGGGTTATTGATGTCATTTTGAGTAGGGCTGAGTTGAATTTGGAGCAATATGTCGTCTAATTCGCTTGCAATCCATGATCGATTAAAAATATGACCGAGTTTCAAAATTCGATTTTTACAAAATCCAGGCTTTTCACGGGCAAACTACCGATAGTTTCTTGCTAAATATGTTGTGAACATTACCTATAATCATTTTGAACCGGAATTTCAACAAAATTTTTTTTTCGATTTTTTGCGAAAATCCCTGATGGTGCCTTACTGATTTTGAACGGATAAAATTTAATGTCACGGATTCCGTATGTATCGATTATTTTGGGTTATTGATGTCATTTTGAGTAGGGCTGAGTTGAATTTGGAGCAATATGTCGCCCAATTCGCTTGCAATCCATGATCGATTAAAAATATGACCGAGTTTCAAAATTCGATTTTTACAAAATCCAGGCTTTTCACGGGCAAACTACCGATAGTTTCTTGCTAAATATGTTGTCAACATTACCTATAATCATTTTGAACCGGAATTTCAACACAATTTTTTTTTCGATTTTTTGCGAAAATCACTGATGGTTGCCTTACTGATTTTGAACGGATAAAATTTAATGTCACGGATTCCGTATGTATCGATTATTTTGGGTTATTGATGTCATTTTGAGTAGGGCTGAGTTGAATTTGGAGCAATATGTCGCCCAATTCGCTTGCAATCCATGATCGATTAAAAATATGACCGAGTTTCAAAATTCGATTTTTACAAAATCCAGGCTTTTCACGGGCAAACTACCGATAGTTTCTTGCTAAATATGTTGTCAACATTACCTATAATCATTTTGAACGTTAGCCTTACTGATTTTGAACGGATAAAATTTAATGTCACGGATTCCGTATGTATCGATTATTTTGGGTTATTGATGTCATTTTGAGTAGGGCTGAGTTGAATTTGGAGCAATATGTCGCCCAATTCGCTTGCAATCCATGATCGATTAAAAATATGACCGAGTTTCAAAATTCGATTTTTACAAAATCCAGGCTTTTCACGGGCAAACTACCGATAGTTTCTTGCTAAATATGTTGTCAACATTACCTATAATCATTTTGAACCGGAATTTCAACACAATTTTTTTTTCGATTTTTTGCGAAAATCACTGATGGTTGCCTTACTGATTTTGAACGGATAAAATTTAATGTCACGGATTCCGTATGTATCGATTATTTTGGGTTATTGATGTCATTTTGAGTAGGGCTGAGTTGAATTTGGAGCAATATGTCGCCTAATTCGCTTGCAATCCATGATCGATTAAAAATATGACCGAGTTTCAAAATTCGATTTTTACAAAATCCAGGCTTTTCACGGGCAAACTACCGATAGTTTCTTGCTAAATATGTTGTGAACATTACCTATAATCATTTTGAACCGGAATTTCAACAAAATTTTTTTTTCGATTTTTTGCGAAAATCCCTGATGGTGCCTTACTGATTTTGAACGGATAAAATTTAATGTCACGGATTCCGTATGTATCGATTATTTTGGGTTATTGATGTCATTTTGAGTAGGGCTGAGTTGAATTTGGAGCAATATGTCGCCCAATTCGCTTGCAATCCATGATCGATTAAAAATATGACCGAGTTTCAAAATTCGATTTTTACAAAATCCAGGCTTTTCACGGGCAAACTACCGATAGTTTCTTATAATCATTTTGAACCGGAATTTCAACAAAAATTTTTTTTCGATTTTTTGCGAAAATCCCTGATGGCCTTACTGATTTTGAACGGATAAAATTGAATGTCACGGATTCCGTATGTTTCGATTATTTTGGGTTATTGATGTCATTTTGAGTAGGGCTGAGTTGAATTTGGAGCAATATGTCGTCTAATTCGCTTGCAATCCATGATCGATTAAAAATATGACCGAGTTTCAAAATTCGATTTTTACAAAATCCAGGCTTTTCACGGGCAAACTACCGATAGTTTCTTATAATCATTTTGAACCGGAATTTCAACAAAAATTTTTTTTCGATTTTTTGCGAAAATCCCTGATGGCCTTACTGATTTTGAACGGATAAAATTGAATGTCACGGATTCCGTATGTTTCGATTATTTTGGGTTATTGATGTCATTTTGAGTAGGGCTGAGTTGAATTTGGAGCAATATGTCGTCTAATTCGCTTGCAATCCATGATCGATTAAAAATATGACCGAGTTTCAAAATTCGATTTTTACAAAATCCAGGCTTTTCACGGGCAAACTACCAATAGTTTCTTGCTAAATATGTTGTCAACATTACCTATAATCATTTTGAACCGGAATTTCAACAAAAATTTTTTTTCGATTTTTTGCGAAAATCCCTGATGGTTAGCCTTACTGATTTGGAACGGATAAAATTTAATGTCACGGATTCCGTATGTATCGATTATTTTGGGTTATTGATGTCATTTTGAGTAGGGCTGAGTTGAATTTGGAGCAATATGTCGCCCAATTCGCTTGCAATCCATGATCGATTAAAAATATGACCGAGTTTCAAAATTCGATTTTTACAAAATCCAGGCTTTTCACGGGCAAACTACCGATAGTTTCTTGCTAAATATGTTGTCAACATTACCTATAATCATTTTGAACGTTAGCCTTACTGATTTTGAACGGATAAAATTTAATGTCACGGATTCCGTATGTATCGATTATTTTGGGTTATTGATGTCATTTTGAGTAGGGCTGAGTTGAATTTGGAGCAATATGTCGCCCAATTCGCTTGCAATCCATGATCGATTAAAAATATGACCGAGTTTCAAAATTCGATTTTTACAAAATCCAGGCTTTTCACGGGCAAACTACCGATAGTTTCTTGCTAAATATGTTGTCAACATTACCTATAATCATTTTGAACCGGAATTTCAACACAATTTTTTTTTCGATTTTTTGCGAAAATCACTGATGGTTGCCTTACTGATTTTGAACGGATAAAATTTAATGTCACGGATTCCGTATGTATCGATTATTTTGGGTTATTGATGTCATTTTGAGTAGGGCTGAGTTGAATTTGGAGCAATATGTCGCCTAATTCGCTTGCAATCCATGATCGATTAAAAATATGACCGAGTTTCAAAATTCGATTTTTACAAAATCCAGGCTTTTCACGGGCAAACTACCGATAGTTTCTTATAATCATTTTGAACCGGAATTTCAACAAAATTTTTTTTTCGATTTTTTGCGAAAATCCCTGATGGCCTTACTGATTTTGAACGGATAAAATTGAATGTCACGGATTCCGTATGTTTCGATTATTTTGGGTTATTGATGTCATTTTGAGTAGGGCTGAGTTGAATTTGGAGCAATATGTCGTCTAATTCGCTTGCAATCCATGATCGATTAAAAATATGACCGAGTTTCAAAATTCGATTTTTACAAAATCCAGGCTTTTCACGGGCAAACTACCGATAGTTTCTTGCTAAATATGTTGTGAACATTACCTATAATCATTTTGAACCGGAATTTCAACAAAATTTTTTTTTCGATTTTTTGCGAAAATCCCTGATGGTGCCTTACTGATTTTGAACGGATAAAATTTAATGTCACGGATTCCGTATGTATCGATTATTTTGGGTTATTGATGTCATTTTGAGTAGGGCTGAGTTGAATTTGGAGCAATATGTCGCCCAATTCGCTTGCAATCCATGATCGATTAAAAATATGACCGAGTTTCAAAATTCGATTTTTACAAAATCCAGGCTTTTCACGGGCAAACTACCGATAGTTTCTTATAATCATTTTGAACCGGAATTTCAACAAAAATTTTTTTTCGATTTTTTGCGAAAATCCCTGATGGCCTTACTGATTTTGAACGGATAAAATTGAATGTCACGGATTCCGTATGTTTCGATTATTTTGGGTTATTGATGTCATTTTGAGTAGGGCTGAGTTGAATTTGGAGCAATATGTCGCCCAATTCGCTTGCAATCCATGATCGATTAAAAATATGACCGAGTTTCAAAATTCGATTTTTACAAAATCCAGGCTTTTCACGGGCAAACTACCGATAGTTTCTTATAATCATTTTGAACCGGAATTTCAACAAAATTTTTTTTTCGATTTTTTGCGAAAATCCCTGATGGCCTTACTGATTTGGAACGGATAAAATTTAATGTCACGGATTCCGTATGTATCGATTATTTTGGGTTATTGATGTCATTTTGAGTAGGGCTGAGTTGAATTTGGAGCAATATGTCGCCCAATTCGCTTGCAATCCATGATCGATTAAAAATATGACCGAGTTTCAAAATTCGATTTTTACAAAATCCAGGCTTTTCACGGGCAAACTACCGATAGTTTCTTGCTAAATATGTTGTCAACATTACCTATAATCATTTTGAACCGGAATTTCAACAAAATTTTTTTTTCGATTTTTTGCGAAAATCCCTGATGGTTAGCCTTACTGATTTGGAACGGATAAAATTTAATGTCACGGATTCCGTATGTATCGATTATTTTGGGTTATTGATGTCATTTTGAGTAGGGCTGAGTTGAATTTGGAGCAATATGTCGCCCAATTCGCTTGCAATCCATGATCGATTAAAAATATGACCGAGTTTCAAAATTCGATTTTTACAAAATCCAGGCTTTTCACGGGCAAACTACCGATAGTTTCTTGCTAAATATGTTGTCAACATTACCTATAATCATTTTGAACGTTAGCCTTACTGATTTTGAACGGATAAAATTTAATGTCACGGATTCCGTATGTATCGATTATTTTGGGTTATTGATGTCATTTTGAGTAGGGCTGAGTTGAATTTGGAGCAATATGTCGCCCAATTCGCTTGCAATCCATGATCGATTAAAAATATGACCGAGTTTCAAAATTCGATTTTTACAAAATCCAGGCTTTTCACGGGCAAACTACCGATAGTTTCTTGCTAAATATGTTGTCAACATTACCTATAATCATTTTGAACCGGAATTTCAACAAAATTTTTTTTTCGATTTTTTGCGAAAATCCCTGATGGTGCCTTACTGATTTTGAACGGATAAAATTTAATGTCACGGATTCCGTATGTATCGATTATTTTGGGTTATTGATGTCATTTTGAGTAGGGCTGAGTTGAATTTGGAGCAATATGTCGTCTAATTCGCTTGCAATCCATGATCGATTAAAAATATGACCGAGTTTCAAAATTCGATTTTTACAAAATCCAGGCTTTTCACGGGCAAACTACCGATAGTTTCTTATAATCATTTTGAACCGGAATTTCAACAAAAAATTTTTTTCGATTTTTTGCGAAAATCCCTGATGGCCTTACTGATTTTGAACGGATAAAATTGAATGTCACGGATTCCGTATGTTTCGATTATTTTGGGTTATTGATGTCATTTTGAGTAGGGCTGAGTTGAATTTGGAGCAATATGTCGTCTAATTCGCTTGCAATCCATGATCGATTAAAAATATGACCGAGTTTCAAAATTCGATTTTTACAAAATCCAGGCTTTTCACGGGCAAACTACCGATAGTTTCTTGCTAAATATGTTGTCAACATTACCTATAATCATTTTGAACCGGAATTTCAACAAAAAATTTTTTTTCGATTTTTTGCGAAATTCCCAGATGGTTAGCCTTACTGATTTTGAACGGATAAAATTTAATGTCACGGATTCCGTATGTATTGATTATTTTGGGTTATTGATGTTATTTTGAGTAGGGCTGAGTTGAATTTGGAGCAATATGTCGCCTAATTCGCTTGCAATCCATGATCGATTAAAAATATGACCGAGTTTCAAAATTCGATTTTTACAAAATCCAGGCTTTTCACGGGCAAACTACCGATAGTTTCTTGCTAAATATGTTGTCAACATTACCTATAATCATTTTGAACCGGAATTTCAACAAAAAATTTTTTTCGATTTTTTGCGAAAATCCCTGATGGTTAGCCTTACTGATTTGGAACGGATAAAATTTAATGTCACGGATTCCGTATGTATCGATTATTTTGGGTTATTGATGTCATTTTGAGTAGGGCTGAGTTGAATTTGGAGCAATATGTCGCCCAATTCGCTTGCAATCCATGATCGATTAAAAATATGACCGAGTTTCAAAATTCGATTTTTACAAAATCCAGGCTTTTCACGGGCAAACTACCGATAGTTTCTTGCTAAATATGTTGTCAACATTACCTATAATCATTTTGAACCGGAATTTCAACAAAATTTTTTTTTCGATTTTTTGCGAAAATCCCTGATGTGTTAGCCTTACTGATTTTGAACGGATAAAATTTAATGTCACGGATTCCGTATGTATCGATTATTTTGGGTTATTGATGTCATTTTGAGTAGGGCTGAGTTGAATTTGGAGCAATATGTCGCCCAATTCGCTTGCAATCCATGATCGATTAAAAATATGACCGAGTTTCAAAATTCGATTTTTACAAAATCCAGGCTTTTCACGGGCAAACTACCGATAGTTTCTTGCTAAATATGTTGTCAACATTACCTATAATCATTTTGAACCGGAATTTCAACAAAATTTTTTTTTCGATTTTTTGCGAAAATCCCTGATGTGTTAGCCTTACTGATTTTGAACGGATAAAATTTAATGTCACGGATTCCGTATGTATCGATTATTTTGGGTTATTGATGTCATTTTGAGTAGGGCTGAGTTGAATTTGGAGCAATATGTCGCCCAATTCGCTTGCAATCCATGATCGATTAAAAATATGACCGAGTTTCAAAATTCGATTTTTACAAAATCCAGGCTTTTCACGGGCAAACTACCGATAGTTTCTTGCTAAATATGTTGTCAACATTACCTATAATCATTTTGAACCGGAATTTCAACAAAATTTTTTTTTCGATTTTTTGCGAAAATCCCTGATGGTGCCTTACTGATTTTGAACGGATAAAATTTAATGGCACGGATTCCGTATGTATCGATTATTTTGGGTTATTGATGTCATTTTGAGTAGGGCTGAGTTGAATTTGGAGCAATATGTCGTCTAATTCGCTTGCAATCCATGATCGATTAAAAATATGACCGAGTTTCAAAATTCGATTTTTACAAAATCCAGGCTTTTCACGGGCAAACTACCGATAGTTTCTTGCTAAATATGTTGTCAACATTACCTATAATCATTTTGAACCGGAATTTCAACAAAAATTTTTTTTCGATTTTTTGCGAAAATCCCTGATGTGTTAGCCTTACTGATTTTGAACGGATAAAATTTAATGTCACGGATTCCGTATGTATCGATTATTTTGGGTTATTGATGTCATTTTGAGTAGGGCTGAGTTGAATTTGGAGCAATATGTCGCCCAATTCGCTTGCAATCCATGATCGATTAAAAATATGACCGAGTTTCAAAATTCGATTTTTACAAAATCCAGGCTTTTCACGGGCAAACTACCGATAGTTTCTTGCTAAATATGTTGTCAACATTACCTATAATCATTTTGAACCGGAATTTCAACAAAAATTTTTTTTCGATTTTTTGCGAAAATCCCTGATGTTAGCCTTACTGATTTGGAACGGATAAAATTTAATGTCACGGATTCCGTATGTATCGATTATTTTGGGTTATTGATGTCATTTTGAGTAGGGCTGAGTTGAATTTGGAGCAATATGTCGCCCAATTCGCTTGCAATCCATGATCGATTAAAAATATGACCGAGTTTCAAAATTCGATTTTTACAAAATCCAGGCTTTTCACGGGCAAACTACCGATAGTTTCTTGCTAAATATGTTGTCAACATTACCTATAATCATTTTGAACCGGAATTTCAACAAAATTTATTTTCGATTTTTTGCGAAAATCCCTGATGGTAGTTCTTGCCTTACTGATTTTGATCGGATAAAATTTAATGTCACGGATTCCGTATGTATCGATTATTTTGGGTTATTGATGTCATTTTGAGTAGGGCTGAGTTGAATTTGGAGCAATATGTCGCCCAATTCGCTTGCAATCCATGATCGATTAAAAATATGACCGAGTTTCAAAATTCGATTTTTACAAAATCCAGGCTTTTCACGGGCAAACTACCGATAGTTTCTTGCTAAATATGTTGTCAACATTACCTATAATCATTTTGAACCGGGATTTTAACACAATTTTTTTTTCGATTTTTTGCGAAAATCACTGATGGTTGCCTTACTGATTTTGAACGGATAAAATTTAATGTCACGGATTCCGTATGTATCGATTATTTTGGGTTATTGATGTCATTTTGAGTAGGGCTGAGTTGAATTTGGAGCAATATGTCGCCTAATTCGCTTGCAATCCATGATCGATTAAAAATATGACCGAGTTTCAAAATTCGATTTTTACAAAATCCAGGCTTTTCACGGGCAAACTACCGATAGTTTCTTGCTAAATATGTTGTCAACATTACCTATAATCATTTTGAACCGGAATTTCAACAAAAATTTTTTTTCGATTTTTTGCGAAAATCCCTGATGGTTAGCCTTACTGATTTTGAACGGATAAAATTTAATGTCACGGATTCCGCATGTATCGATTATTTTGGGTTATTGATGTCATTTTGAGTAGGGCTGAGTTGAATTTGGAGCAATATGTCGTCTAATTCGCTTGCAATCCATGATCGATTAAAAATATGACCGAGTTTCAAAATTCGATTTTTACAAAATCCAGGCTTTTCACGGGCAAACTACCGATAGTTTCTTGCTAAATATGTTGTCAACATTACCTATAATCATTTTGAACCGGAATTTCAACAAAATTTATTTTCGATTTTTTGCGAAAATCCCTGATGGTTAGCCTTACTGATTTTGAACGGATAAAATTTAATGTCACGGATTCCGTATGTATCGATTATTTTGGGTTATTGATGTCATTTTGAGTAGGGCTGAGTTGAATTTGGAGCAATATGTCGTCTAATTCGCTTGCAATCCATGATCGATTAAAAATATGACCGAGTTTCAAAATTCGATTTTTACAAAATCCAGGCTTTTCACGGGCAAACTACCGATAGTTTCTTGCTAAATATGTTGTCAACATTACCTATAATCATTTTGAACCGGAATTTCAACAAAATTTATTTTCGATTTTTTGCGAAAATCCCTGATGATTAGCCTTACTGATTTTGAACGGATAAAATTTAATGTCACGGATTCCGTATGTATCGATTATTTTGGGTTATTGATGTCATTTTGAGTAGGGCTGAGTTGAATTTGGAGCAATATGTCCCTTAATTCGCTTGCAATCCATGATCGTTTAAAAATATGACCGAGTTTCAAAATTCGATTTTTACAAAATCCAGGCTTTTCACGGGCAAACTACCGATAGTTTCTTTCTAAATATGTTGTCAACATTACCTATAATCATTTTGAACCGGAATTTCAACAAAATTTTTTTTTCGATTTTTTGCGAAAATCCCTGATGGTTAGCCTTACTGATTTTGAACGGATAAAATTTAATGTCACGGATTCCGTATGTATCGATTATTTTGGGTTATTGATGTCATTTTGAGTAGGGCTGAGTTGAATTTGGAGCAATATGTCGCCCAATTCGCTTGCAATCCATGATCGATTAAAAATATGACCGAGTTTCAAAATTCGATTTTTACAAAATCCAGGCTTTTCACGGGCAAACTACCGATAGTTTCTTGCTAAATATGTTGTCAACATTACCTATAATCATTTTGAACCGGAATTTCAACAAAAAATTTTTTTCGATTTTTTGCGAAAATCCCTGATGTTAGCCTTACTGATTTGGAACGGATAAAATTTAATGTCACGGATTCCGTATGTATCGATTATTTTGGGTTATTGATGTCATTTTGAGTAGGGCTGAGTTGAATTTGGAGCAATATGTCGCCCAATTCGCTTGCAATCCATGATCGATTAAAAATATGACCGAGTTTCAAAATTCGATTTTTACAAAATCCAGGCTTTTCACGGGCAAACTACCGATAGTTTCTTGCTAAATATGTTGTCAACATTACCTATAATCATTTTGAACCGGAATTTCAACAAAATTTATTTTCGATTTTTTGCGAAAATCCCTGATGGCCTTACTGATTTTGAATGGATAAAATTTAATGTCACGGATTCCGTATGTATCGATTATTTTGGGTTATTGATGTCATTTTGAGTAGGGCTGAGTTGAATTTGGAGCAATATGTCGTCTAATTCGCTTGCAATCCATGATCGATTAAAAATATGACCGAGTTTCAAAATTCGATTTTTACAAAATCCAGGCTTTTCACGGGCAAACTACCGATAGTTTCTTGCTAAATATGTTGTCAACATTACCTATAATCATTTTGAACCGGAATTTCAACAAAATTTTTTTTTCGATTTTTTGCGAAAATCCCTGATGGTTAGCCTTACTGATTTTGAACGGATAAAATTTAATGTCACGGATTCCGTATGTATCGATTATTTTGGGTTATTGATGTCATTTTGAGTAGGGCTGAGTTGAATTTGGAGCAATATGTCCCCTAATTCGCTTGCAATCCATGATCGATTAAAAATATGACCGAGTTTCAAAATTCGATTTTTACAAAATCCAGGCTTTTCACGGGCAAACTACCGATAGTTTCTTGCTAAATATGTTGTCAACATTACCTATAATCATTTTGAACCGGAATTTCAACAAAATTTTTTTTTCGATTTTTTGCGAAAATCCCTGATGGTGCCTTACTGATTTTGAACGGATAAAATTTAATGTCACGGATTCCGTATGTATCGATTATTTTGGGTTATTGATGTCATTTTGAGTAGGGCTGAGTTGAATTTGGAGCAATATGTCGCCTAATTCGCTTGCAATCCATGATCGATTAAAAATATGACCGAGTTTCAAAATTTGATTTTTACAAAATCCAGGCTTTTCACGGGCAAACTACCGATAGTTTCTTGCTAAATATGTTGTCAACATTACCTATAATCATTTTGAACCGGAATTTCAACAAAATTTATTTTCGATTTTTTGCGAAAATCCCTGATGGTTAGCCTTACTGATTTTGAACGGATAAAATTTAATGTCACGGATTCCGTATGTATCGATTATTTTGGGTTATTGATGTCATTTTGAGTAGGGCTGAGTTGAATTTGGAGCAATATGTCGCCCAATTCGCTTGCAATCCATGATCGATTAAAAATATGACCGAGTTTCAAAATTCGATTTTTACAAAATCCAGGCTTTTCACGGGCAAACTACCGATAGTTTCTTGCTAAATATGTTGTCAACATTACCTATAATCATTTTGAACCGGAATTTCAACAAAATTTTTTTTCGAATTTTTGCGAAAATCCCTGATGGTTAGCCTTACTGATTTTGAACGGATAAAATTTAATGTCACGGATTCCGCATGTATCGATTATTTTGGGTTATTGATGTCATTTTGAGTAGGGCTGAGTTGAATTTGGAGCAATATGTCCCCTAATTCGCTTGCAATCCATGATCGATTAAAAATATGACCGAGTTTCAAAATTCGATTTTTACAAAATCCAGGCTTTTCACGGGCAAACTACCGATAGTTTCTTGCTAAATATGTTGTCAACATTACCTATAATCATTTTGAACCGGAATTACAACAAAATTTATTTTCGATTTTTTGCGAAAATCCCTGATGGTTAGCCTTACTGATTTTGAACGGATAAAATTTAATGTCACGGATTCCGTATGTATCGATTATTTTGGGTTATTGATGTCATTTTGAGTAGGGCTGAGTTGAATTTGGAGCAATATGTCGTCTAATTCGCTTGCAATCCATGATCGATTAAAAATATGACCGAGTTTCAAAATTCGATTTTTACAAAATCCAGGCTTTTCACGGGCAAACTACCGATAGTTTCTTGCTAAATATGTTGTCAACATTACCTATAATCATTTTGAACCGGAATTTCAACAAAAATTATTTTCGATTTTTTGCGAAAATCCCTGATGGTTAGCCTTACTGATTTTGAACGGATAAAATTTAATGTCACGGATTCCGTATGTATCGATTATTTTGGGTTATTGATGTCATTTTGAGTAGGGCTGAGTTGAATTTGGAGCAATATGTCGCCCAATTCGCTTGCAATCCATGATCGATAAAAAATATGACCGAGTTTCAAAATTCGATTTTTACAAAATCCAGGCTTTTCACGGGCAAACTACCGATAGTTTCTTGCTAAATATGTTGTCAACATTACCTATAATCATTTTGAACCGGAATTTCAACAAAATTTTTTTTCGATTTTTTGCGAAAATCCCTGATGGTTACCCTTACTGATTTTGAACGGATAAAATTTAATGTCACGGATTCCGTATGTATCGATTATTTTGGGTTATTGATGTCATTTTGAGTAGGGCTGAGTTGAATTTGGAGCAATATGTCGTCTAATTCGCTTGCAATCCATGATCGATTAAAAATATGACCGAGTTTCAAAATTCGATTTTTACAAAATCCAGGCTTTTCACGGGCAAACTACCGATAGTTTCTTGCTAAATATGTTGTCAACATTACCTATAATCATTTTGAACCGGAATTTCAACAAAAATTTTTTTTCGATTTTTTGCGAAAATCCCTGATGGTTAGCCTTACTGATTTTGAACGGATAAAATTTAATGTCACGGATTCCGTATGTATCGATTATTTTGGGTTATTGATGTCATTTTGAGTAGGGCTGAGTTGAATTTGGAGCAATATGTCCCCTAATTCGCTTGCAATCCATGATCGATTAAAAATATGACCGAGTTTCAAAATTCGATTTTTACAAAATCCAGGCTTTTCACGGGCAAACTACCGATAGTTTCTTGCTAAATATGTTGTCAACATTACCTATAATCATTTTGAACCGGAATTTCAACAAAAATTATTTTCGATTTTTTGCGAAAATCCCTGATGGTTAGCCTTACTGATTTTGAACGGATAAAATTTAATGTCACGGATTCCGTATGTATCGATTATTTTGGGTTATTGATGTCATTTTGAGTAGGGCTGAGTTGAATTTGGAGCAATATGTCGTCTAATTCGCTTGCAATCCATGATCGATTAAAAATATGACCGAGTTTCAAAATTCGATTTTTACAAAATCCAGGCTTTTCACGGGCAAACTACCGATAGTTTCTTGCTAAATATGTTGTCAACATTACCTATAATCATTTTGAACCGGAATTTCAACAAAATTTATTTTCGATTTTTTGCGAAAATCCCTGATGGTTAGCCTTACTGATTTTGAACGGATAAAATTTAATGTCACGGATTCCGTATGTATCGATTATTTTGGGTTATTGATGTCATTTTGAGTAGGGCTGAGTTGAATTTGGAGCAATATGTCGTCTAATTCGCTTGCAATCCATGATCGATTAACAATATGACCGAGTTTCAAAATTCGATTTTTACAAAATCCAGGCTTTTCACGGGCAAACTACCGATAGTTTCTTGCTAAATATGTTGTCAACATTACCTATAATCATTTTGAACCGGAATTTCAACAAAAATTTTTTTTCGATTTTTTGCGAAAATCCCTGATGGTTAGCCTTACTGATTTTGAACGGATAAAATTTAATGTCACGGATTCCGTATGTATCGATTATTTTGGGTTATTGATGTCATTTTGAGTAGGGCTGAGTTGAATTTGGAGCAATATGTCCCCTAATTCGCTTGCAATCCATGATCGATTAAAAATATGACCGAGTTTCAAAATTCGATTTTTACAAAATCCAGGCTTTTCACGGGCAAACTACCGATAGTTTCTTGCTAAATATGTTGTCAACATTACCTATAATCATTTTGAACCGGAATTTCAACAAAATTTTTTTTTCGATTTTTTGCGAAAATCCCTGATGGTTAGCCTTACTGATTTTGAACGGATAAAATTTAATGTCACGGATTCCGTATGTATCGATTATTTTGGGTTATTGATGTCATTTTGAGTAGGGCTGAGTTGAATTTGGAGCAATATGTCCCCTAATTCGCTTGCAATCCATGATCGATTAAAAATATGACTGAGTTTCAAAATTCGATTTTTACAAAATCCAGGCTTTTCACGGGCAAACTACCGATAGTTTCTTGCTAAATATGTTGTCAACATTACCTATAATCATTTTGAACCGGAATTTCAACAAAATTTTTTTTTCGATTTTTTGCGAAAATCCCTGTAGCCTTACTGATTTTGAACGGATAAAATTTAATGTCACGGATTCCGTATGTATCGATTATTTTGGGTTATTGATGTCATTTTGAGTAGGGCTGAGTTGAATTTTGAGCAATATGTCGCCTAATTCGCTTGCAATCCATGATCGATTAAAAATATGACCGAGTTTCAAAATTCGATTTTTACAAAATCCAGGCTTTTCACGGGCAAACTACCGATAGTTTCTTGCTAAATATGTTGTCAACATTACCTATAATCATTTTGAACCGGAATTTCAACAAAATTTATTTTCGATTTTTTGCGAAAATCCCTGATGGTTAGCCTTACTGATTTTGAACGGATAAAATTTAATGTCACGGATTCCGTATGTATCGATTATTTTGGGTTATTGATGTCATTTTGAGTAGGGCTGAGTTGAATTTGGAGCAATATGTCGCCTAATTCGCTTGCAATCCATGATCGATTAAAAATATGACCGAGTTTCAAAATTCGATTTTTACAAAATCCAGGCTTTTCACGGGCAAACTACCGATAGTTTCTTGCTAAATATGTTGTCAACATTACCTATAATCATTTTGAACCGGAATTTCAACAAAATTTTTTTTTCGATTTTTTGCGAAAATCCCTGATGGTTAGCCTTACTGATTTTGAACGGATAAAATTTAATGTCACGGATTCCGTATGTATCGATTATTTTGGGTTATTGATGTCATTTTGAGTAGGGCTGAGTTGAATTTGGAGCAATATGTCGCTCAATTCGCTTGCAATCCATGATCGATTAAAAATATGACCGAGTTTCAAAATTCGATTTTTACAAAATCCAGGCTTTTCACGGGCAAACTGCCGATAGTTTCTTGCTAAATATGTTGTCAACATTACCTATAATCATTTTGAACCGGAATTTCAACAAAATTTTTTTTTCGATTTTTTGCGAAAATCCCTGATGGTTAGCCTTACTGATTTTGAGCGGATAAA
Source organism: Nephrotoma guestfalica (assembly GCA_963691935.1). Taxonomy (NCBI): domain Eukaryota; kingdom Metazoa; phylum Arthropoda; class Insecta; order Diptera; family Tipulidae; genus Nephrotoma; species Nephrotoma guestfalica. The sequence goes on from OY829913.1 coordinate 98,432,691, forward strand.
ATTTAATGTCACGGATTCCGTATGTATCGATTATTTTTTGTTATTGATGTCATTTTGAGCAGGGCTGAGTCGAATTTGGAGCAATATGTCGTCTAATTCGCTTGCAATCCATGATCGATTAAAAATATGACCGAGTTTCAAAATTCGATTTTTACAAAATCCAGGCTTTTCACGGGCAAACTACCGATAGTTTCTTGCTAAATATGTTGTCAACATTACCTATAATCATTTTGAACCGGAATTTCAACAAAATTTTTTTTTCGATTTTTTGCGAAAATCTCTGATGGTTACCCTTACTGATTTTGAACGGATAAAATTTAATGTCACGGATTCCGTATGTATCGATTATTTTGGGTTATTGATGTCATTTTGAGTAGGGCTGAGTTGAATTTGGAGCAATATGTCGCCCAATTCGCTTGCAATCCATGATCGATTAAAAATATGACCGAGTTTCAAAATTCGATTTTTACAAAATCCAGGCTTTTCACGGGCAAACTGCCGATAGTTTCTTGCTAAATATGTTGTCAACATTACCTATAATCATTTTGAACCGGAATTTCAACAAAAAATTTTTTTCGATTTTTTGCGAAAATCCCTGATGTTAGCCTTACTGATTTTGAGCGGATAAAATTTAATGTCACGGATTCCGTATGTATCGATTATTTTGGGTTATTGATGTCATTTTGAGTAGGGCTGAGTCGAATTTGGAGCAATATGTCGCCTAATTCGCTTGCAATCCATGATCGAATAAAAATATGACCGAGTTTCAAAATTCGATTTTTACAAAATCCAGGCTTTTCACGGGCAAACTACCGATAGTTTCTTGCTAAATATGTTGTCAACATTACCTATAATCATTTTGAACCGGAATTTCAACAAAAATTTTTTTTCGATTTTTTGCGAAAATCCCTGATGGTTAGCCTTACTGATTTTGAACGGATAAAATTTAATGTCACGGATTCCGTATGTATCGATTATTTTGGGTTATTGATGTCATTTTGAGTAGGGCTGAGTTGAATTTGGAGCAATATGTCGCCTAATTCGCTTGCAATCCATGATCGATTAAAAATATGACCGAGTTTCAAAATTCGATTTTTACAAAATCCAGGCTTTTCACGGGCAAACTACCGATAGTTTCTTGCTAAATATGTTGTCAACATTACCTATAAACATTTTGAACCGGAATTTCAACAAAATTTTTTTTTCGATTTTTTGCGAAAATCCCTGATGTTAGCCTTACTGATTTTGAACGGATAAAATTTAATGTCACGGATTCCGTATGTATCGATTATTTTGGGTTATTGATGTCATTTTGAGTAGGGCTGAGTTGAATTTGGAGCAATATGTCGTCTAATTCGCTTGCAATCCATGATCGATTAAAAATATGACCGAGTTTCAAAATTCGATTTTTACAAAATCCAGGCTTTTCACGGGCAAACTACCGATAGTTTCTTGCTAAATATGTTGTCAACATTACCTATAATCATTTTGAACCGGAATTTCAACAAAATTTTTTTTTCGATTTTTTGCGAAAATCCCTGATGGTTAGCCTTACTGATTTTGAACGGATAAAATTTAATGTCACGGATTCCGTATGTATCGATTATTTTGGGTTATTGATGTCATTTTGAGTAGGGCTGAGTTGAATTTGGAGCAATATGTCCCCTAATTCGCTTGCAATCCATGATCGATTAAAAATATGACCGAGTTTCAAAATTCGATTTTTACAAAATCCAGGCTTTTCACGGGCAAACTACCGATAGTTTCTTGCTAAATATGTTGTCAACATTACCTATAATCATTTTGAACCGGAATTTCAACAAAAATTTTTTTTCGATTTTTTGCGAAAATCCCTGATGGGTTAGCCTTACTGATTTTGAACGGATAAAATTTAATGTCACGGATTCCGTATGTATCGATTATTTTGGGTTATTGATGTCATTTTGAGTAGGGCTGAGTTGAATTTGGAGCAATATGTCGTCTAATTCGCTTGCAATCCATGATCGATTAAAAATATGTCCGAGTTTCAAAATTCGATTTTTACAAAATCCAGGCTTTTCACGGGCAAACTACCGATAGTTTCTTGCTAAATATGTTGTCAACATTACCTATAATCATTTTGAACCGGAATTTCAACAAAATTTTTTTTTCGATTTTTTGCGAAAATCCCTGATGGTTAGCCTTACTGATTTTGAACGGATAAAATTTAATGTCACGGATTCCGTATGTATCGATTATTTTGGGTTATTGATGTCATTTTGAGTAGGGCTGAGTTGAATTTGGAGCAATATGTCCCCTAATTCGCTTGCAATCCATGATCGATTAAAAATATGACCGAGTTTCAAAATTCGATTTTTACAAAATCCAGGCTTTTCACGGGCAAACTACCGATAGTTTCTTGCTAAATATGTTGTCAACATTACCTATAATCATTTTGAACCGGAATTTCAACAAAATTTTTTTTCGATTTTTTGCGAAAATCCCTGATGGTTAGCCTTACTGATTTTGAACGGATAAAATTTAATGTCACGGATTCCGTATGTATCGATTATTTTGGGTTATTGATGTCATTTTGAGTAGGGCTGAGTTGAATTTGGAGCAATATGTCGCCCAATTCGCTAGCAATCCATGATCGATTAAAAATATGACCGAGTTTCAAAATTCGATTTTTACAAAATCCAGGCTTTTCACGGGCAAACTACCGATAGTTTCTTGCTAAATATGTTGTCAACATTACCTATAATCATTTTGAACCGGAATTTCAACAAAATTTTTTTTTCGATTTTTTGCGAAAATCCCTGATGGTTAGCCTTACTGATTTTGAACGGATAAAATTTAATGTCACGGATTCCGTATGTATCGATTATTTTGGGTTATTGATGTCATTTTGAGTAGGGCTGAGTTGAATTTGGAGCAATATGTTCCCTAATTCGCTTGCAATCCATGATCGATTAAAAATATGTCCGAGTTTCAAAATTCGATTTTTACAAAATCCAGGCTTTTCACGGGCAAACTACCGATAGTTTCTTGCTAAATATGTTGTCAACATTACCTATAATCATTTTGAACCGGAATTTCAACAAAATTTTTTTTTCGATTTTTTGCGAAAATCCCTGATGGTTAGCCTTACTGATTTTGAACGGATAAAATTTAATGTCACGGATTCCGTATGTATCGATTATTTTGGGTTATTGATGTCATTTTGAGTAGGGCTGAGTTGAATTTGGAGCAATATGTCCCCTAATTCGCTTGCAATCCATGATCGATTAAAAATATGACCGAGTTTCAAAATTCGATTTTTACAAAATCCAGGCTTTTCACGGGCAAACTACCGATAGTTTCTTGCTAGATATGTTGTCAACATTACCTATAATCATTTTGAACCGGAATTTCAACAAAATTTTTTTTTCGATTTTTTGCGAAAATCCCTGATGGTTAGCCTTACTGATTTTGAACGGATAAAATTTAATGTCACGGATTCCGTATGTATCGATTATTTTGGGTTATTGATGTCATTTTGAGTAGGGCTGAGTTGAATTTGGAGCAATATGTCCCCTAATTCGCTTGCAATCCATGATCGATTAAAAATATGACCGAGTTTCAAAATTCGATTTTTACAAAATCCAGGCTTTTCACGGGCAAACTACCGATAGTTTCTTGCTAAATATGTTGTCAACATTACCTATAATCATTTTGAACCGGAATTTCAACAAAATTTTTTTTTCGATTTTTTGCGAAAATCCCTGATGGTTAGCCTTACTGATTTTGAACGGATAAAATTTAATGTCACGGATTCCGTATGTATCGATTATTTTGGGTTATTGATGTCATTTTGAGTAGGGCTGAGTTGAATTTGGAGCAATATGTCGTCTAATTCGCTTGCAATCCATGATCGATTAAAAATATGACCGAGTTTCAAAATTCGATTTTTACAAAATCCAGGCTTTTCACGGGCAAACTGCCGATAGTTTCTTGCTAAATATGTTGTCAACATTACCTATAATCATTTTGAACCGGAATTTCAACAAAATTTTTCTTTCGATTTTTTGCGAAAATCCCTGATGGTTAGTTAGCCTTACTGATTTTGAGCGGATAAAATTTATTGTCACGGATTCCGTATGTATCGATTATTTTGCTAAATATGTTGTCAACATTACCTATAATCATTTTGAACCGGAATTTCAACAAAATTTTTTTTTCGATTTTTTGCGAAAATCCCTGATGGTTAGCCTTACTGATTTTGAACGGATAAAATTTAATGTCACGGATTCCGTATGTATCGATTATTTTGGGTTATTGATGTCATTTTGAGTAGGGCTGAGTTGAATTTGGAGCAATATGTCGTCTAATTCGCTTGCAATCCATGATCGATTAAAAATATGACCGAGTTTCAAAATTCGATTTTTTTTACAAAATCCAGGCTTTTCACGGGCAAACTACCGATAGTTTCTTGCTAAATATGTTGTCAACATTACCTATAATCATTTTGAACCGGAATTTCAACAAAAATTTTTTTTCGATTTTTTGCGAAAATCCCTGATGTAGCCTTACTGATTTTGAACGGATAAAATTTAATGTCACGGCTTCCGTATGTATCGATTATTTTGGGTTATTGATGTCATTTTGAGTAGGGCTGAGTTGAATTTGGAGCAATATGTCGTCTAATTCGCTTGCAATCCATGATCGATTAAAAATATGACCGAGTTTCAAAATTCGATTTTTACAAAATCCAGGCTTTTCACGGGCAAACTACCGATAGTTTCTTGCTAAATATGTTGTCAACATTACCTATAATCATTTTGAACCGGAATTTCAACAAAAGTTTTTTTTCGATTTTTTGCGAAAATCCCTGATGGTTAGCCTTACTGATTTTGAACGGATAAAATTTAATGTCACGGATTCCGTATGTATCGATTATTTTGGGTTATTGATGTCATTTTGAGTAGGGCTGAGTTGAATTTGGAGCAATATGTCGTCTAATTCGCTTGCAATCCATGATCGATTAAAAATATGACCGAGTTTCAAAATTCGATGTTTACAAAATCCAGGCTTTTCACGGGCAAACTACCGATAGTTTCTTGCTAAATATGTTGTCAACATTACCTATAATCATTTTGAACCGGAATTTCAACAAAAAATTTTTTTCGATTTTTTGCGAAAATCCCTGATGTTAGCCTTACTGATTTTGAACGGATAAAATTTAATGTGACGGATTCCGTATGTATCGATTATTTTGGGTTATTGATGTCATTTTGAGTAGGGCTGAGTTGAATTTGGAGCAATATGTCGTCTAATTCGCTTGCAATCCATGATCGATTAAAAATATGACCGAGTTTCAAAATTCGATTTTTACAAAATCCAGGCTTTTCACGGGCAAACTACCGATAGTTTCTTGCTAAATATGTTGTCAACATTACCTATAATCATTTTGAACCGGAATTTCAACAAAAAATTTTTTTCGATTTTTTGCGAAAATCCCTGATGGTTAGCCTTACTGATTTTGAACGGATAAAATTTAATGTCACGGATTCCGTATGTATCGATTATTTTGGGTTATTGATGTCATTTTGAGTAGGGCTGAGTTGAATTTGGAGCAATATGTCGTCTAATTCGCTTGCAATCCATGATCGATTAAAAATATGACCGAGTTTCAAAATTCGATTTTTACAAAATCCAGGCTTTTCACGGGCAAACTACCGATAGTTTCTTGCTAAATATGTTGTCAACATTACCTATAATCATTTTGAACCGGAATTTCAACAAAAATTATTTTCGATTTTTTGCGAAAACCCCTGATGGTTAGCCTTACTGATTTTGAACGGATAAAATTTAATGTCACGGATTCCGTATGTATCGATTATTTTGGGTTATTGATGTCATTTTGAGTAGGGCTGAGTTGAATTTGGAGCAATATGTCGTCTAATTCGCTTGCAATCCATGATCGATTAAAAATATGACCGAGTTTCAAAATTCGATTTTTACAAAATCCAGGCTTTTCACGGGCAAACTACCGATAGTTTCTTGCTAAATATGTTGTCAACATTACCTATAATCATTTTGAACCGGAATTTCAACAAAATTTTTTTTTCGATTTTTTGCGAAAACCCCTGATGGTTAGCCTTACTGATTTTGAACGGATAAAATTTAATGTCACGGATGAAATTTTTTTTTCGATTTTTTGCGAAAATCCCTGATGGTTAGCCTTACTGATTTTGAACGGATAAAATTTAATGTCACGGATTCCGTATGTATCGATTATTTTGGGTTATTGATATCATTTTGAGTAGGGCTGAGTTGAATTTGGAGCAATATGTCGTCTAATTCGCTTGCAATCCATGATCGATTAAAAATATGACCGAGTTTCAAAATTCGATTTTTACAAAATCCAGGCTTTTCACGGGCAAACTACCGATAGTTTCTTGCTAAATATGTTGTCAACATTACCTATAATCATTTTGAACCGGAATTTCAACAAAAATGTTTTTTCGATTTTTTGCCTTACTGATTTTGAACGGATAAAATTTAATGTCACGGATTCCGTATGTATCGATTATTTTGGGTTATTGATGTCATTTTGAGTAGGGCTGAGTTGAATTTGGAGCAATATGTCGTCTAATTCGCTTGCAATCCATGATCGATTAAAAATATGACCGAGTTTCAAAATTCGATTTTTACAAAATCCAGGCTTTTCACGGGCAAACTACCGATAGTTTCTTGCTAAATATGTTGTCAACATTACCTATAATCATTTTGAACCGGAATTTCAACAAAAAATTTTTTTCGATTTTTTGCATTACTGATTTTGAACGGATAAAATTTAATGTCACGGATTCCGTATGTATCGATTATTTTGGGTTATTGATGTCATTTTGAGTAGGGCTGAGTTGAATTTGGAGCAATATGTCGTCTAATTCGCTTGCAATCCATGATCGATTAAAAATATGACCGAGTTTCAAAATTCGATTTTTACAAAATCCAGGCTTTTCACGGGCAAACTACCGATAGTTTCTTGCTAAATATGTTGTCAACATTACCTATAATCATTTTGAACCGGAATTTCAACAAAAATGTTTTTTCGATTTTTTGCCTTACTGATTTTGAACGGATAAAATTTAATGTCACGGATTCCGTATGTATCGATTATTTTGGGTTATTGATGTCATTTTGAGTAGGGCTGAGTTGAATTTGGAGCAATATGTCGTCTAATTCGCTTGCAATCCATGATCGATTAAAAATATGACCGAGTTTCAAAATTCGATTTTTACAAAATCCAGGCTTTTCACGGGCAAACTACCGATAGTTTCTTGCTAAATATGTTGTCAACATTACCTATAATCATTTTGAACCGGAATTTCAACAAAAAATTTTTTTCGATTTTTTGCCTTACTGATTTTGAACGGATAAAATTTAATGTCACGGATTCCGTATGTATCGATTATTTTGGGTTATTGATGTCATTTTGAGTAGGGCTGAGTTGAATTTGGAGCAATATGTCGTCTAATTCGCTTGCAATCCATGATCGATTAAAAATATGACCGAGTTTCAAAATTCGATTTTTACAAAATCCAGGCTTTTCACGGGCAAACTACCGATAGTTTCTTGCTAAATATGTTGTCAACATTACCTATAATCATTTTGAACCGGAATTTCAACAAAAATTTTTTTTCGATTTTTTGCGAAAATCCCTGATGGTTAGCCTTACTGATTTTGAACGGATAAAATTTAATGTCACGGATTCCGTATGTATCGATTATTTTGGGTTATTGATGTCATTTTGAGTAGGGCTGAGTTGAATTTGGAGCAATATGTCGTCTAATTCGCTTGCAATCCATGATCGATTAAAAATATGACCGAGTTTCAAAATTCGATTTTTACAAAATCCAGGCTTTTCACGGGCAAACTACCGATAGTTTCTTGCTAAATATGTTGTCAACATTACCTATAATCATTTTGAACCGGAATTTCAACAAAAATTATTTTCGATTTTTTGCGAAAACCCCTGATGGTTAGCCTTACTGATTTTGAACGGATAAAATTTAATGTCACGGATTCCGTATGTATCGATTATTTTGGGTTATTGATGTCATTTTGAGTAGGGCTGAGTTGAATTTGGAGCAATATGTCGTCTAATTCGCTTGCAATCCATGATCGATTAAAAATATGACCGAGTTTCAAAATTCGATTTTTACAAAATCCAGGCTTTTCACGGGCAAACTACCGATAGTTTCTTGCTAAATATGTTGTCAACATTACCTATAATCATTTTGAACCGGAATTTCAACAAAATTTTTTTTTCGATTTTTTGCGAAAACCCCTGATGGTTAGCCTTACTGATTTTGAACGGATAAAATTTAATGTCACGGATGAAATTTTTTTTTCGATTTTTTGCGAAAATCCCTGATGGTTAGCCTTACTGATTTTGAACGGATAAAATTTAATGTCACGGATTCCGTATGTATCGATTATTTTGGGTTATTGATATCATTTTGAGTAGGGCTGAGTTGAATTTGGAGCAATATGTCGTCTAATTCGCTTGCAATCCATGATCGATTAAAAATATGACCGAGTTTCAAAATTCGATTTTTACAAAATCCAGGCTTTTCACGGGCAAACTACGATAGTTTCTTGCTAAATATGTTGTCAACATTACCTATAATCATTTTGAACCGGAATTTCAACAAAAAAATTTTTTCGATTTTTTGCCTTACTGATTTTGAACGGATAAAATTTAATGTCACGGATTCCGTATGTATCGATTATTTTGGGTTATTGATGTCATTTTGAGTAGGGCTGAGTTGAATTTGGAGCAATATGTCGTCTAATTCGCTTGCAATCCATGATCGATTAAAAATATGACCGAGTTTCAAAATTCGATTTTTACAAAATCCAGGCTTTTCACGGGCAAACTACCGATAGTTTCTTGCTAAATATGTTGTCAACATTACCTATAATCATTTTGAACCGGAATTTCAACAAAAATGTTTTTTCGATTTTTTGCCTTACTGATTTTGAACGGATAAAATTTAATGTCACGGATTCCGTATGTATCGATTATTTTGGGTTATTGATGTCATTTTGAGTAGGGCTGAGTTGAATTTGGAGCAATATGTCGTCTAATTCGCTTGCAATCCATGATCGATTAAAAATATGACCGAGTTTCAAAATTCGATTTTTACAAAATCCAGGCTTTTCACGGGCAAACTACCGATAGTTTCTTGCTAAATATGTTGTCAACATTACCTATAATCATTTTGAACCGGAATTTCAACAAAAAATTTTTTTCGATTTTTTGCCTTACTGATTTTGAACGGATAAAATTTAATGTCACGGATTCCGTATGTATCGATTATTTTGGGTTATTGATGTCATTTTGAGTAGGGCTGAGTTGAATTTGGAGCAATATGTCGTCTAATTCGCTTGCAATCCATGATCGATTAAAAATATGACCGAGTTTCAAAATTCGATTTTTACAAAATCCAGGCTTTTCACGGGCAAACTACCGATAGTTTCTTGCTAAATATGTTGTCAACATTACCTATAATCATTTTAAACCGGAATTTCAACAAAATTTTTTTTTTCGATTTTTTGCGAAAATCCCTGATGGTTAGCCTTACTGATTTTGAACGGATAAAATTTAATGTCACGGATTCCGTATGTATCGATTATTTTGGGTTATTGATGTCATTTTGAGTAGGGCTGAGTTGAATTTGGAGCAATATGTCCCCTAATTCGCTTGCAATCCATGATCGATTAAAAATATGACCGAGTTTCAAAATTCGATTTTTACAAAATCCAGGCTTTTCACGGGCAAACTACCGATAGTTTCTTGCTAAATATGTTGTCAACATTACCTATAATCATTTTGAACCGGAATTTCAACAAAAAATTTTTTTCGATTTTTTGCGAAAATCCCTGATGGTTAGTTAGCCTTACTGATTTTGAACGGATAAAATTTAATGTCACGGATTCCGTATGTATCGATTATTTTGGGTTATTGATGTCATTTTGAGTAGGGCTGAGTTGAATTTGGAGCAATATGTCGTCTAATTCGCTTGCAATCCATGATCGATTAAAAATATGACCGAGTTTCAAAATTCGATTTTTACAAAATCCGGGCTTTTCACGGGCAAACTACCGATAGTTTCTTGCTAAATATGTTGTCAACATTACCTATAATCATTTTGAACCGGAATTTCAACAAAAATTTTTTTTCGATTTTTTGCGAAAATCCCTGATGGTTAGCCTTACTGATTTTGAACGGATAAAATTTAATGTCACGGATTCCGTATGTATCGATTATTTTGGGTTATTGATGTCATTTTGAGTAGGGCTGAGTTGAATTTGGAGCAATATGTCCCCTAATTCGCTTGCAATCCATGATCGATTAAAAATATGACCGAGTTTCAAAATTCGATTTTTACAAAATCCAGGCTTTTCACGGGCAAACTACCGATAGTTTCTTGCTAAATATGTTGTCAACATTACCTATAATCATTTTGAACCGGAATTTCAACAAAATTTTTTTTTCGATTTTTTGCGAAAATCCCTGATGGTTAGCCTTACTGATTTTGAACGGATAAAATTTAATGTCACGGATTCCGTATGTATCGATTATTTTGGGTTATTGATGTCATTTTGAGTAGGGCTGAGTTGAATTTGGGGCAATATGTCCCCTAATTCGCTTGCAATCCATGATCGATTAAAAATATGACCGAGTTTCAAAATTCGATTTTTACAAAATCCAGGCTTTTCACGGGCAAACTACCGATAGTTTCTTGCTAAATATGTTGTCAACATTACCTATAATCAGTTTGAACCGGAATTTCAACAAAAATTTTTTTTCGATTTTTTGCGAAAATCCCTGATGGTTAGCCTTACTGATTTTGAACGGATAAAATTTAATGTCACGGATTCCGTATGTATCGATTATTTTGGGTTATTGATGTCATTTTGAGTAGGGCTGAGTTGAATTTGGAGCAATATGTCGTCTCATTCGCTTGCAATCCATGATCGATTAAAAATATGACCGAGTTTCAAAATTCGATTTTTACAAAATCCAGGCTTTTCACGGGCAAACTACCGATAGTTTCTTGCTAAATATGTTGTCAACATTACCTATAATCATTTTGAACCGGAATTTCAACAAAATTTTTTTTTCGATTTTTTGCGAAAATCCCTGATGGTTAGCCTTACTGATTTTGAACGGATAAATTTTAATGTCACGGATTCCGTATGTATCGATTATTTTGGGTTATTGATGTCATTTTGAGTAGGGCTGAGTTGAATTTGGAGCAATATGTCGTCTAATTCGCTTGCAATCCATGATCGATTAAAAATATGACCGAGTTTCAAAATTCGATTTTTACAAAATCCAGGCTTTTCACGGGCAAACTACCGATAGTTTCTTGCTAAATATGTTGTCAACATTACCTATAATCATTTTGAACCGGAATTTCAACAAAAATTTTTTTTCGATTTTTTGCGAAAATCCCTGATGTTAGCCTTACTGATTTTGAACGGATAAAATTTAATGTCACGGATTCCGTATGTATCGATTATTTTGGGTTATTGATGTCATTTTGAGTAGGGCTGAGTTGAATTTGGAGCAATATGTCGTCTAATTCGCTTGCAATCCATGATCGATTAAAAATATGACCGAGTTTCAAAATTCGATTTTTACAAAATCCAGGCTTTTCACGGGCAAACTACCGATAGTTTCTTGCTAAATATGTTGTCAACATTACCTATAATCATTTTGAACCGGAATTTCAACAAAATTTTTTTTCGATTTTTTGCGAAAATCCCTGATGGTTAGCCTTACTGATTTTGAACGGATAAAATTTAATGTCACGGATTCCGTATGTATCGATTATTTTGGGTTATTGATGTCATTTTGAGTAGGGCTGAGTTGAATTTGGAGCAATATGTCCCCTAATTCGCTTGCAATCCATGATCGATTAAAAATATGACCGAGTTTCAAAATTCGATTTTTACAAAATCCAGGCTTTTCACGGGCAAACTACCGATAGTTTCTTGCTAAATATGTTGTCAACATTACCTATAATCATTTTGAACCGGAATTTCAACAAAATTTTTTTTTCGATTTTTTGCGAAAATCCCTGATGGTTAGCCTTACTGATTTTGAACGGATAAAATTTAATGTCACGGATTCCGTATGTATCGATTATTTTGGGTTATTGATGTCATTTTGAGTAGGGCTGAGTTGAATTTGGAGCAATATGTCCCCTAATTCGCTTGCAATCCATGATCGATTAAAAATATGACCGAGTTTCAAAATTCGATTTTTACAAAATCCAGGCTTTTCACGGGCAAACTACCGATAGTTTCTTGCTAAATATGTTGTCAACATTACCTATAATCATTTTGAACCGGAATTTCAACAAAAATTTTTTTTCGATTTTTTGCGAAAATCCCTGATGGTTAGCCTTACTGATTTTGAACGGATAAAATTTAATGTCACGGATTCCGTATGTATCGATTATTTTGGGTTATTGATGTCATTTTGAGTAGGGCTGAGTTGAATTTGGAGCAATATGTCCCCTAATTCGCTTGCAATCCATGATCGATTAAAAATATGACCGAGTTTCAAAATTCGATTTTTACAAAATCCAGGCTTTTCACGGGCAAACTACCGATAGTTTCTTGCTAAATATGTTGTCAACATTACCTATAATCATTTTGAACCGGAATTTCAACAAAATTTTTTTTTCGATTTTTTGCGAAAATCCCTGATGTTAGCCTTACTGATTTTGAACGGATAAAATTTAATGTCACGGATTCCGTATGTATCGATTATTTTGGGTTATTGATGTCATTTTGAGTAGGGCTGAGTTGAATTTGGAGCAATATGTCCCCTAATTCGCTTGCAATCCATGATCGATTAAAAATATGACCGAGTTTCAAAATTCGATTTTTACAAAATCCAGGCTTTTCACGGGCAAACTACCGATAGTTTCTTGCTAAATATGTTGTCAACATTACCTATAATCATTTTGAACCGGAATTTCAACAAAATTTTTTTTCGATTTTTTGCGAAAATCCCTGATGGTTAGTCTTACTGATTTTGAACGGATAAAATTTAATGTCACGGATTCCGTATGTATCGATTATTTTGGGTTATTGATGTCATTTTGAGTAGGGCTGAGTTGAATTTGGAGCAATATGTCCCCTAATTCGCTTGCAATCCATGATCGATTAAAAATATGACCGAGTTTCAAAATTCGATTTTTACAAAATCCAGGCTTTTCACGGGCAAACTACCGATAGTTTCTTGCTAAATATGTTGTCAACATTACCTATAATCATTTTGAACCGGAATTTCAACAAAAAATTTTTTTCGATTTTTTGCGAAAATCCCTGATGGTTAGCCTTACTGATTTTGAACGGATAAAATTTAATGTCACGGATTCCGTATGTATCGATTATTTTGGGTTATTGATGTCATTTTGAGTAGGGCTGAGTTGAATTTGGAGCAATATGTCGTCTAATTCGCTTGCAATCCATGATCGATTAAAAATATGACCGAGTTTCAAAATTCGATTTTTACAAAATCCAGGCTTTTCACGGGCAAACTACCGATAGTTTCTTGCTAAATATGTTGTCAACATTACCTATAATCATTTTGAACCGGAATTTCAACAAAAATTTTTTTTCGATTTTTTGCGAAAATCCCTGATGATTAGCCTTACTGATTTTGAACGGATAAAATTTAATGTCACGGATTCCGTATGTATCGATTATTTTGGGTTATTGATGTCATTTTGAGTAGGGCCGAGTTGAATTTGGAGCAATATGTCGTCTAATTCGCTTGCAATCCATGATCGATTAAAAATATGACCGAGTTTCAAAATTCGATTTTTACAAAATCCAGGCTTTTCACGGGCAAACTACCGATAGTTTCTTGCTAAATATGTTGTCAACATTACCTATAATCATTTTGAACCGGAATTTCAACAAAAATTTTTTTTCGATTTTTTGCGAAAATCCCTGATGTTAGCCTTACTGATTTTGAACGGATAAAATTTAATGTCACGGATTCCGTATGTATCGATTATTTTGGGTTATTGATGTCATTTTGAGTAGGGCTGAGTTGAATTTGGAGCAATATGTCGTCTAATTCGCTTGCAATCCATGATCGATTAAAAATATGACCGAGTTTCAAAATTCGATTTTTACAAAATCCAGGCTTTTCACGGGCAAACTACCGATAGTTTCTTGCTAAATATGTTGTCAACATTACCTATAATCATTTTGAACCGGAATTTCAACAAAAATTTTTTTTCGATTTTTTGCGAAAATCCCTGATGGTTAGCCTTACTGATTTTGAACGGATGAAATTTAATGTCACGGATTCATTTTGAGTAGGGCTGAGTTGAATTTGGAGCAATATGTCGTCTAATTCGCTTGCAATCCATGATCGATTAAAAATATGACCGAGTTTCAAAATTCGATTTTTACAAAATCCAGGCTTTTCACGGGCAAACTACCGATAGTTTCTTGCTAAATATGTTGTCAACATTACCTATAATCATTTTGAACCGGAATTTCAACAAAAATTTTTTTTCGATTTTGTTACGATTACATGATCGTAACAAGCGCTGTTTGATTTTATTCCCCATGGTTTGTGTCTTCGTTTTCGGAGTTGTGTAATGTTTGTACACGTCGTGGTGATGGCGCGAGGGTGAGTAAGAAGAGGAGAGAGAGAACAATGCGCATCGAATGGGTGTGTAAAGCAAAACATTCCATAAGAATGTTTTTCTTATATGCCTCTCGTTTACATCAATGCGAATTGATGTAAACGAGAGACAGAGAAGAAAGACAATTCTTCTGGAATGTTCTGCGCGTCGTTTGTGTGGCGTACGAGTATTTTTTTTTGTCAGTCATTCGAGTTTTGATTTTTGTTGAGTAGAGTTTTAAATTTTTGGAAAATAGAGTTTTTTTTGATTTGGGAAGATTCGAGTTATAAAATAATTTATAATATATAAAATAAATATAATAATAATTAGTTAATTTATAATTTATAAAATAAAATCAAAAAGGCTGCAAATAAAAAAAAAAAAAAATTTCAAAATTTGGTATTTTTAAATAATAAAAGTGATCGAAATTTATAGAAAATAATTTTACAAAATTTTTTCAAATAAATTAAAATATCGCGTGCTCAAAATATTATGTGGTGCAATAAAATGTAAATTCGTTACGATAAATAATTATACGAAAAGTGCGAGTTGCTGTTAATAACAATATTTTTTTTACGATAAATTTTATGATAAAAAATCATTTTCATTATGGTCAGCGAAATGCTGCAAATTTCTAAAAAAACGTGCAAAATATAAATATTGTGATTCGTTTGATGGATACAACGTTTTACTATAAAAAAGATTTACAAAAGGATTCATACGTCGCAAATTAATTCAAATCAAAGAATACGAGGGAAAGACAACGGGTGCCACATTAACTCATCAATAACGGTTCCGTATTAAACGGACCCCGTATTTTTTATATTTCGTCGGGTGCCGTATATTTCAACGGGTACCGCATATTTAAACGGGTGCCGTACATTTTCAACGGGTATCACGTATATTTCGTCGGGTGCCGTATATTTCAACGGGTACCACGTATATTTCGTCGGGTGCCGTATATTTTAACGGGTGCCACGCATATTTTCATCGGGTGCCGTATATTTTCAACGGGTGC